>QLTV01000207.1:1075752-1093750 GCA_003457575.1 Thermophis baileyi
CCATCCATCCCTCCCTCCTCCCCTTCCTTCCTTTCCTTCCTTCCCTCCCTCCCTCCCCTTTCTCTCTCTCTTTCTTTTCTTTCTTTCTTCTTTCTTCTTTTTCTTTCTGGTTTCCTTTCTTCCTTCCTTCCTTCCTCCCTCCCTCCCTCCCTCTTTCTTTCTCTCTCTCTCTCTCTCTCTC
The DNA here is from genome assembly GCA_003457575.1 of Thermophis baileyi. Lineage (NCBI taxonomy): Eukaryota > Metazoa > Chordata > Lepidosauria > Squamata > Dipsadidae > Thermophis > Thermophis baileyi. The sequence goes on from QLTV01000207.1 coordinate 1,075,934, forward strand.
TTCTGCAGTAGAAAATGCTTTGGCCGGCGCTCGGCTTACTTTCCTGGTGAGTCTCGGAGACGGCCCGGCACGCCCATCTGCTGGCTCTCCAGGCAGCGCCACTTTCTCGCTGCCCCAAGGCCCCCGTCAGCCCGGAGGCTGGCGGATCCCTGAGGCCGGCGGGGCTCCATAGGTGCACGTCCCGATGCTTCCCAGCCCCCGAAGGTCCCGGAGACAAAGCCAGGAAGGCGAGAGGGGCGACGGCAGTGGCAACCGCGCTCCGGCCCGGCAGCGGCGCGTCCCCTGTCATGTGCTGTCCCAGAGTGCGGTCTCCAGGCTGGCGGGGGCCTTGGCGGTGCAGGGAGAAAGTGGCGCTGCCTGGAGAGCCGGCGGATGGGCGTGCCGGGCGGCCTCCGAGCCTCGCCAGGAAGGTAAGCCGAGCGCCAGCCGGGCCCACGCGCTCCTGCCTGCCCCTCACTCCGGCCGTCTCCCGGGAAGTTCGCGGGAAGTGGCGGCGGGCGGAGCTGGGCAGGGCGGAGCCGCTGGTGCAGCAGCGCCCAAGTAAGTTCTGGCAGGGAGGCACGTCCGATTGTCTTGTTCACAGCACCGTGCGGATGGGCTGGAAGAAGCGCGGTTGAGCGGGGCCGGGGCAGCGCAGCCTATTGTATCTTCTCTTGCCCCGCTCTCCATCCCGGGCATCCCCCCTGCCAATCCTCCGTACAAACCGCCCGCCCCGTTTCTGCAAAGGCAGAGCCCTGCAGGGCGATCTAAAGAGGGGAGGGGGATGCTGTAGAAAAGGCCGCCTTCCACCCGTGCCTCCCGTGCCAGCTCTGCGGGACTTGGGGCTCCAAAGCAGCCCACTGGCTTCCAACCCGGCGCCGCGGGCCAAGTTCCCAGAGTGGCACCGGCAGTCGACTGGGCCGATCTGCAAAGAGAGCACGCAGGTGGCCGGTTGAGAAGCCAGTGGGCTGCTTTGGAGCCCCAAGCGCCGCGGAGCTGGCACGGGTGGAAGGCGGCCTTTTCTGCAGCATCCCCCTCCCTTCTTTGGCTCGCCCTGCAAAGGGGGGGGCTCTGCCTTTGCAGAAGCGGGGCGAGCACAGGTGCAGCAGCCCCTCTCAGCGTCTGCATTTCCATCAAGGGCCGCCCGCTCACCCACTGGCCAGGCCGGGCTGGCTGCCGACCTTGGAAGGCAAGCGGGCATGGGGGACTGCTGGGAAGGCCGCGTGGAAGGCCGCGGCACCGAGTGGCAGGAAAAGCGTGGCGGGAAAAGCGGCGAGCGGGCGATTGGGTGGACATGGGCGGCGGGGGCACAGGGACAGGACCGGTTTGGTGAACCACCTGCCGCCCCCTTGCGCCTCTTAGCGCCCCCCTGCCGCCACCCTTGCCTCTTCGCGCCCCCCTAAGTCATCCCACCGCCCCCCCCAGGGGGCGGTACCGCCCACTTTGGGAACCACTGATGTATAGGTTATATAGAGAGCACCGAGCACCGTGGCACCCCACAAAGCAGGGGCTGTGAGCGGGACCTCTTGACCCCATCAACACCAATTGGGAGCAAATCAGAGAAAGGAGCTGAACCAGTTTAAAACTCACGAAGCCAGCCCTAGGGGATATCCTGGTTGAAAGTCTCAAAGGCCACTGAAAAGTCAAGAAGAGCAACAATGGCTGCACAACCTCTATCTCGCTCTCGTCAGAGACCGTCCATAAGTGCGACCAAGACTCTTTCTGTCCCACAGCCAGACCTGAATCCAGATTGAAAGTCATCCCGGAAATCCGTTTCATCCAGGACACTCTGGAGTTGCCAAGCAACCACCTTTTCTACCGCTTTCCCTGTATAGAAAAGATGGGAAACTGGATGAAAATTATCCAGGCAGGTGGGATCAAGGGATGGTCGCTTAAGGAGAGGACAAACCAGAACCTCCTTAAAAGATCCCAGGAATATCCTCTCTCGCAGTCAGGAATTTTTTATTGCATGAACCCACTTGCTGGTCACCGTCTGGAGGCTTTCAGCCAGGATGGACAAGGATCTAAAGGACAGATTGTTGCACTGACAGCACAGAGTACCCTGCCCACTTCCTTAGGGGCAACAGGGTCAAATTGATCCCAAATTACTAGGCAAGATGATTCCCTGAGCACCTCATAAGGACCTGCACCACACAAGAGTTCCAACCAGGAACGAATCCAAGCAATCTTATCTGACAGGTGTTCAACAAATTCTTCTGGTGTCAGTGATCCAAGCCCTACCTCTTGCAATGCACAAAAGGGGTAGGCCTTCAATTGCACAGCTGTGGCCACCATCTTGGCTTTTTAACCTTTCTATGGACACCCCTGGTGCTTCAATTCAGACATCACAACTGCTAAGAATGGCAAATCAAGCAAAGGGTTTAAGAGGTGAAGACAGGCTGAGATTGCAAGCAGCAATCTGTGGCACCAGGATGAAATCCTAACGTAGCTGCAAAGGTGGATCATCCTGGCCTTGCCTGGCTGTGAGGACTATTAAACAGTGGCACAGCCTGCCTCCAAGAGTCAAGGAGGTTTTCAGGAAAAGACAGGATGGCCGTTTGTCTATGATGATGCGAGGATTCCCTCCCTGGATGGGGTTGGACTAGAAGTTCTCCAAGGTCTCTCACAACATTAGATGACGGGACAGGACAGGATAGGATATACAACCATTATATTATGGTTGGCTGACCAACTTTATACCCAGCATGTATAAGCACTTCTCAGTGGAACTACATCTACATATAAGTGGACCCAGATTGTTGGGGGCAATATGCTGACTTTGTAAACTGCTTAGAGAAGGCTGTAAAGCACTGTGAAGCGGTATATAAATCTCAGTACTATTGTTACATGGAGGGAAGCATGCAATGGGGTATCCCAAGGTTCTGTCTTAGGCCCAGTCCTCTTCATCTTCATAAACAATTTAGATGAGGGAATAGAAAGGGAACCAACTTTTTACTTGTGTGTGGGGGGGGTGTCTCATTAATTCCATCCAATCATATATTTATTTAATATATAATTTAGAGGCGATCCCACTCTAAGTGGTTCTGGGCAGCTTTAAAAGAATAGGAATAAATGAGGTGGAGCGAATGTCTGTGGACATTCTCAGTCATCCAGGTCACAGTTGTCTCAAAGGTGCTTTTTCAAAAGGCAACTGGATTGTTTTTTCCTTGAGGTAGGAGATCTTTCACTTCTTGGATGGGAAGCGAAACGTCTTCTTCTTCTTCCTCAGTCTAGTTGCCTTTTGAAGAAGCACATTTGAGACAATAAGGTGGACCATAAGTGTGAAACCACAAACATTGTATGCCGACTAAAACACCCCACTGCCCTGTCTTGCACCAGGGAGAACAGCCTGTTTTTCAAGAACTTTCTGAAGATCATCGGGATAGATCTTGAAGTAGAGTGGATGGCATTCTAAGGGCACAAGAATAGAGAAGCTGTGCCTCCTGCACTGTGACAGACAGCATTGTTTGATTGACAGGACCTCAAGTGCTGACCTCACCAGAAACTGAGGGAGTGGGCAGTCCAGAGGTGGGTTCCTCCCGGTTCAGACCGGTTCACCCGAACCGGTAGCAACCTGCTGGTGACGTCATGATGATGTCACAGATCCGGTTCAGTCGGTGCCGGTGTGTGGACGCCGCCATCTTTTTTTTGGTATTTTTTTGGATTTATTTTTTTTTGGATTTTTTTTTGGGGGGGGAGATTTTTTCTTCTTCTGCGCATGCACAGAAGCCGAGTTTCCGGCACTGCGCATGCGTCGCCATCTTGCTTTTGGCTTTTGGGGGGGGGTATTTTTTGTACTGCGCATGCACGCGCACACGCAAAGCACGCGTGCGCCCACGAGGCGCAGCCACGCGGCGTGGGAGGGAGCGAACCGGCAGCGAGGTAAGTTAGAACCTGCCCCTGGGGCAGTCCCTCAGATAATGTGGCCATTTGTTATATTTGCAGGAGTAACTAGCACCTTGAATTGCACCCAAAAGTCAACTGGCAGCAAGTGCAACCTGCAGAGGAGCAGTGGCATCTCACAGGCATAGTACAGCATACCCATCACTGCCACTGCTGCCATATTGCGGACAGCAGCTTCTGAGTGGTCTTTAAGGGCAATATCTATGGCCACTTAGTTTACCATAATGGAGCCTGAGTTTCTTTCTCCCCAACAGGTCTCTAAAGCTTCCAGGCCTTTGACAACCTCACTTGGGCAAGATATACAATTGGAGATCCTCAGCCTACTGAGGATAATGGATCCCAATCTCTCCCCATCAATACAGCCTGGGAACAACCACGAGAAAGAAGTGAACCAGCAGAACATGGTGCCCTCCACTCTCAATCTCCACAGCCAGCATGGAAGGATACGACAATTGATGGTACTGAAAGCTGCTGAGGGGCAAGGAGCGATGGCTGCTGCCACCGCCTTCTTCAAGGCCAAAGAACTGTCCCTTTCTCAAAGAAGCTGGCCCCACTTCCTGGACCCAACCAGAGATCCCTCCAGGCATCTTTAACAGCCTGCATCTAATAAAGGGGTGGCCATGCTCACAGGTTAAAGGACCTTGTCCACTTCATTATGTGTCAGAGCTCAGTAACCAGTAAAACCTGCTCCAGGAACCCCACAAATCAGTCACTCGGTTGGAGCCCAACTCTGAGCAGAGCAACGTCATCTGCCGGACATCTGGAATATCCTGCACAGTGCCCCTTCCCTCAGCTCATCCTTCCCCATTGAGTCACCCCAAAGCCAACTGCTGGAGAGCCCATCTTCCAACCTGGGTCTTTGTGCCCCCTAGCAGAGTCCCTGCATTTGTCTAGGGCACTGCACTGTTTTCCCCAGAGCGCCTCCTTGGTACTTCCATTACCACCATTCACCAGAAATGGGCTACTAGCACCAACCTCGGGATTCCACTTTCCTTGCCCTGCGGTGCTCCTCCTGGCTTTTCCATAATGCTGTTTAGTAAACTAGAGAAGGTTTAGCTAAGTTGCCAAACAACCTCACTCACATCAGTGCCCTGTGCAGCATGCTCTGCTAACCATCAGTTTTGACATATTTTGGTCAGTGTGTCACAAGCACAATCCATCTTTGTCTTCAGGTATGTTGTGCAGGCCAGCAACTCTAATATGAAGACTACCTGAAGTCAGGAAACTATTGCACTTAATGGTGACTTGGCAGACTCAGGATGGAGGGAAATGAAGAGCTGGCCTGAGCATTTCCCACCCAGCAGCTGCCCCCCTGACCTGCTGGACACCAAATTAGAAAAAGACACTTATTACCCAGAGAGTTGAGAGAACGGCACATCGGAGAACCACCAAATATTTAATTTTAAACTAAGTTATAGTTTGGTCTTATTTAGAATTTTGTTTGCTCTAAATAGATTGCTGTCCCGGGGGATTTCTGGAGTGACCCTGGGCATGCTGATGGGATGGATCCCTCCAGCTGCCCACCCAGCCCTTCCCCAGCCCAACAGGACCTTCTCTTTCTTGCCAGGTCACACTGTGAGCTTCAGCCCACCACCCCTGGGCTGCATCTGGGCTGCAGCCTGGCCCTGCTTTCCCCCAGCTGCAGAATCCTTCGCAGTGAACAAGAGCCACAGCTAGCCAGCTGGGTCAGCTCCATGCCACTAACCGAAAAACGAATGGCAAGTGAGGACAGGATGGGTCAGGAGCGGACCGACTTCCCCCTCCTGCCCAGGCCCAGGGGCAGCTCCTGAGGCCACCGAGGGGGACGTGGCAGGCCTCCAGTTGCGGGATGCCGCCCATCTGGGAGAGAAAGCCCTTCTCTCTGGCTGAGAGAGGCTTTGTTCGGTGGGGCAGATGTTCCCCACACACACAACAGACATGCAATTTTGATTTGTAACTAAGTGAGTGAGTGAGTGATTTCTTTTTTGCAAGATTTCTGAAGGGTAGATTCTTCCTCTTTTCATTTGGCCACCTTCATTTTCTGCTCAGTTGGGAATTAACTTTCTTCTCCCCCCCCGCCCCCCCTCGCAAAGAGAGAGAACGTGAAAAGCCAAAAGGATTTTACATCTTTACACAAGGGGGGGTTGGCACAGCCTGTGAATCCGGGCTCCTTTCTTTTCAAGCGCTCTCCTCTTTCCCCTTCCTGCAGCTCCATTCAGCCTTTCTTTTCAGAGCTCTCTGTCCCCCCCCCTTCCTTTTTCCATCGCTTTTCACTCTGTTTCTCTCACCCCCACCCCCCTTTGAGGCTCCTTTCCCCCCTTTCATCCTTCCTCTATTCAGTTCCTCGTGTGTGTGTGTGTGTGTGTGTGTGCGTGTGTGCGCGCGCGCACTGCTTCTTTTTAAATAGCTTTTCTATTTTCAGAGAGCACATGGAACATGTAGGCAGAGAAATAATTTCAGCAAAAAAGGAATGTGGAAGTCTCTCTTGTTATTTTAGTAAAAGTTATTTTACACCAGGTCTTTGTAAGACAGTAAAGCTCTTATTCTCTTGGAACTGTGATTGTCTCTCCACAAGTAGCACAAGCGTCCCCATGGTAGAAGAAAAATCCAGCTGGCCCTCTGGTGCGTGTCCTGGTCGTGCAACCGCCAGCCATTTCCTGTGGGCTCATCTGGAGCACGGCTGCTCCTCGGCCTGCAAGTGGCCTTCTGCCTCTCTCTTTTGGGCCAGTCCGGGATCGGGTCTCACCTGTGTGCCAGGCCAGAGTGGGCACCTGCAGTCGCTGCCTCTTGAATTAAAAGGCTGCTCTAGAAGAGACGCCTCACTCATCTCTCTCTGAAAACGTGACAAAGGAATCTCGAGAGGGATTCCCAGGTAGGGCCGGCAGCCCAGGTGGCAGTCATTCGACCAAGCGAGAAGGAAGAAGCAGCCTCTGTTGGGGCCACTGGAAACACCCTGCTTAGTTTTTGACATTTGGGAAGATGGCCGGCAAAGGGCTCTTTCTCCAGAATTATCCCAATTGTAGCTCGGCCTTTTGCATGGCCTCTAAGACACTCACATCCCACAGCAGGGGACCAGAGGCTCACGCCAGAAGGCCAGAAGGCAGCCGACCACCTGAGCTGCTCATGGGAGCCCTCTAGCTAGTCGTCAGGCACAGGTGCTGAAGGTGTGGCAGAGGCGCTAGGAAGCTTTTCTTTATAAGCTCACAACAAGGGGAAGTCAAGTGCACCAGGCTCCTCAGTGAGGGTAGAAAATGCTAAGAGATAAAAGGCAAAGGGAGAGGTATTTAATGCTTGCTTTGCTTCAGTGTCTCCTTCACTCCAACAAGGAAGCATGCAGCCCAACAGGACAAAGAGGAGGGGAAAAAACTTGAGCTGATTGAAATCTGGGCAGGCAATAACAGTTTATTTTGAATGGGTTTAAATCTCCAAGGCTACATGGGGAGGTACTGAGGGATTGCAGAGGACATTAACACTGGGCCCTGCCCAACAAAATGTAATTCAGGGGTGAGAAAAGCAAGGTTTTACACTTAGGCAAGAAAGATCAAATGCACAGGTAGAGAATAGATGGCATCTGGCTCAACAGCAATAAATGTAAGAGGGATTTAGGAGTCCTAGTGGGCCACCACTTAAGTATGAGCCAGCAGTATGCTGTAGCTGCCAAAAAAGCCAATGCAATTCTATTAATCCTCTGCATTAACAGAGGGAAAGAATCAAGTTCATGTGAAGTGTTAGTACCACTTTATACTGCTTTGGTAAGGCCACACTTGGAATATCGCATCCAGTTTTGGTCACCAGAATATAAAAAAGATGTTGAGACTCTGGAAAGAATGCAGAGAAAAGCAACAAAAATGATTAGGGGGCTGGAGACTAAAATATATTAAGAACGGTTGCAGGAATTGGGTATGACTAGTCTAATGAAAATAAGCACTGGGGGCGACATGATAGCAGCGTTCCAATATTTGAGCGGCTGCCACAAACAAGGGGGGGGGGATCCACCTATTCTCCAAAGCAGCCGAGGGCAGGACAAGAAGCAACGGATGGAAACTAATCAAGGAGAGATCCAACCTAGAACTAAGGAGAAATTTCCTGACAGTCAGAACAATTGACCCATGAAACGGCTTCCTTCCAGAACTTGTGTGTGCTCCATCATTGGAGGCTTTCAAGGAGAGACTGGACAGCCATTATCACATTTAACATAGAAAAGTACTGTATACAGTTCTTCACATAGGAAGCCAATGCTAAATACCCGGATGCGGAATAAGGGCTCTCTGACTTGGCAATATGACTTGTAAAGAAGATAATGGAATTTATTATAACCTGAGCCTGAGTCAGCAATGTAATGTGGCTGCAAAAAAAGGCGAAGGCAATTTTATCCTTCAACAAAGGAAGCCAACTCCTAAAGCCCCAGAGGCAAAAGTTCCACTTTATGCTGCTTTGCTGAGACCCCACCCTTCAGGACCCCCGCGTGAGGGATGTCTGTCAGCCAGCCAGCAGTCTCGGGTCCAGGAACCTGGGACGAAATCCTATGGAGAGAGACGGATCAAGCTGAGCATGTGGAGCCTTGAAGAAAGAGGGCTGAGGAAGGGGCACATGGCAACCTTTTCTGTCCTTCCAAAATCCAGGAGACAGAAGAACGGACCAAACACACCCAGAAGACGGATTCCGACTAAACGCTAGATAAACTTCCTGGCAGGAAAAGCCCTTAAAAAGCAGCACTGGTTTCCGGGAGTGGGGTGGGGGGGTCTTCCTTCCCTAGATGCATTCAGGTGGGTCCAGCCGGCCTTTGAGCGGCCACTTGGATTTCTGTCCCGAGCAAGTGGCTAAAACCTAAGCAGTTGTCGCTCTTCTAGGATCCTTGCCAGAGAAAATGTTAAACCCTTCATTTGAATCTGAATCTGAAGGGAGATGGGGGAGGGGCATGGGGGAGGGGCGAATGCAGCATCTTCCTTCCTGTCCTCAGGGCATCCAGCTGAGGCGCTTCAGAAAGCCTCTTTTGGAGAGTCCGGCCAAGCAGAGGAAAGGTCTGCTAGCCCAGATTGGATGGGTGGGGGGCTGAGGGGGCCCTCCGAGCCCAAGGGTTAGGGACACAAACAGCCCTGAGAGAGGCAGGCAGCGGCAAGGGGGCTGAAGAAGAGGGGAGGGGCCACACGGTTGCTCCTGTGCTTAGTCTGGGAAATAAAATTCCCCATAAATAAATGCAAATGCAGTATGGTGAAAGCAGGCAAAGTTGAAAGACTGGCTTTGTTCAGGACTCATCCAACAGAACAGGAGACAATCTAATGTTTCCAGCTGCACAGTAGAAAAGCCAAAGCAAGAAACAAAAGTGAAATAGCTTTGTATGACAGACGGTCCAGCCCGATGGAACAAATGGGGGAAAAAAATAATAATCCCTCACCTCTCCGGTAGGTCTGACCTAACTCAAATGGAAATCCAAAAACGTTTGGATATTTCTTGCCGATAACTCCACAATCCACATCTCTGACAATAAAATAAGCAACAATAATGGAATTGTCATTTATATTCACGCTTTACAATATAAACCCTGCCAAGGAAGCTTACATCAGCACTGATGATGCTACCTAGTTTGATAATGTCTGCAAGGAACAACCAAGTTCAGAGAGCACCAAGGACGCCACCGAAGCTTATATCAAGCTAGAAACCAGAGACTGGGAAGATACAATGGAGGCCCCACCTCTGGGGTCATACAGAATATTCGCCGCCCCCTTTCTGTGCAACAACCGTGGGAAAAATTGTATTTCCCCATCTCTTCTTTCCTAGCCAGGCCCTTCCCGTCTTCCTCCCAGAGCTTGGCTCCTGGAGCTTTCCCCTCTTAGGGAGCCCCCTCTGAACCTGACCCCGTTTTTCACTCGCCCCGTTGAACCGCGATGCCCAGAATTGCAGAGAGCTTCAAAAGGGGTCTGACCAGGGCAGAGTGGGCCAATTACTGGGGGGAATGTGGACTTTAGGGTTCTCGTCTTTTCCTCATGGTCGACACCCAGATACTTCTCAGTGTTCTGCCACCAAGTCAGGTCTCCCCTCTGCTGGGATCATTTTGAATCTTCTTTCTCCTTTACAGACAAAGGCTTCTGAGTCGCCACGATTAGGTGGGCATGGCTAGGTGGGTGTGGCTGGCTCGATGCCACTCACTGGGCATGGCTGACTCGGGACACCTGGATCGGGACGAAAAAAGTCACACCGGCTAACTCAACGTGGGGACAATTTGGTGTCCCACAAGCTCCTCGCTTCCCAAACTGCTAGCAGCCAAGTGCGTGTGCGTGCGTGCACACACACACACACCACATTCCAAGTTTGGGGACTTTTATCCACAGAGGAAGGAGACGGCCTTCTCCCCAAGCCCAGGCATGATTGGCAGTTTGCAAGCTCAGATGTGGATAAGTTTCCAAGCTTGGAATGGTGTGTGTGTGTGTGTGTGTGTGTGTGTGTGTGTGTGTGTGTGCATGTGCACAGCATGCCAAAGGAGACATTCTTCTCCCAATCCCAGACATCGTTGGCGTTTCCCTGTCCGGTGCTCCCTCCCAACAATGTAGGAGGCAGAGGAAGATGATGCTGCGTATGTAAGCGTGGAGGAGAAAGTTTGCAGGAAGCAGTTTCCTCAGAGTCCAACTTCTGCCTTGACAGAGGAGCAGGCAGGGGAGCAGCACTCCCTGGTCCTGCACGAGGGAAGCTGGCCCTTCTCAAAAGGGAATCCCCGTTTCCAATCATGCATGGTAGGGATGCTGGCTTGTTGGGGCAGCCTTTCCTCATGCAGCTCCCCCACCACCACCTCTCCAGAGATCTGTCAAGGCAGAAGTTGGACTCAGAGGAAACTGGTGGCCGTGGCTTTCCCATGCAGGGGCAGGGCGGGAGGCGGGGTGGGGTTGGGGGCCATCCTGGTGAAAGGGAAGCACTCGCGGGCTGTGGGGCCCAGCGGGCAAGCCTGGGCTGGCAAGCGGGCCATGGAGGCGGTGGAGGCGCTGGTGGCAGGCACAGAGCTGCTGCTGGGGCAACACAGTGCTCATCACAGGTCAGTCGCGTGCCGGCCTCCGCGCACTCGCCGCCTCCTGTGCGCCTTGACATCCAGGGGGAGCACCTGGCCAGGCTGAGGTGGGCCGGGATCAAGGCAGCGAGGCAGTCTCGCTGTCTCCAGGGCGGCCCCGCGGGCCAGATCTAATCACACCGCGGGCCAGATCTGGCCCCTGGGCCTTGAGTTGGACATGTCTGGTATATGGGGATCTGGAATTCTTGGATCATACACTTAGGCAATTCCTTCTTCTACTGATGTTCATTATGGGATGCCCCCATATTCTGCATAACTCCTCTCTGAACAAGGAGGACTTGAGATTGCTCCACACAATTGCTTCTCACGAGGAGACTGCAAGACTGTACTTTCCAGTGAGTGTGGAGCTCTGGGAGGTGAGGGAGCAGAGGTGCTCAAAAAGGACACTACGTTCATATAATTCCTGTTGTAATCACTTTCAAAAAATGATTGTTAAATGAATTTCAGCTATTAGAAGCCTTTGGATTAACAAGTTTGACAGCATCATGTAAGTTTCCTTCAGTCCTTAGCAAAAGAAGTTTTAAATACAAGTTTAAGAACTTAATTTTTTTTAATAAGCAGCAAAAGGGTGATTAAAACTTCTATATTACAAATGGACTAAGGGTCCAGATAGATCTGAAAAAAGATTTTGGAATTAATTACAATAATTCTTCTCATAGGAAAATGTTTGTTTTGAATTCACATAAAAAACATGATAGAGTGTTTGCCTCTATTGACAGACTATGTTTAAAAGAAGTAATGAAACAGGAAGAAGTTTTACTAAAAAAGACTGATCTGAAAGTGGATTTAAAAATGAGATATGGAAGAAGATGCTACATTGGAAATACAAAAGAAACCACTTGATGTCTTAATAATTAAAAGGGATATGCAAATAACAAAATAACAAGCCAAGAGAGTAACCTGGGTAATTTTCCTATATTGGATTTACAAGAGTTCTGTTAAAGCTTTTAAGAATTTTGTGAAAAGTGATAAAAATGAAAAGAAATAGTTCTAGGATATTATTTGAAGGGACTAAAAAATGATGATTGTTAAAAATAATATGAAGTTGGTTCATTTGATCATCTCTAAAATAAACACGATGTTATTTCTGGTAACCCTTAATGAACTTTTGCTGATATCAGGACTGAAATGATGAGGCTTTAAAATTTGTTTATAGATAAGAGATAGGATATAGGAATAAAAGATAATTTGTTGTATTTTAAGGGAAGGTTAAAATTCTTTATATTTGTTATGACAAAAGAGGAAGTCATTTCTTTATATATTTTTCTTTACTATTTTTTTTTGTGTGAGAACAATCAACCAGTGGAACGGCTTGCCTTCAGAAATTGTGAGTGCTCCATCACTGGAGGCTTTTAAGAGACTGGACAGCCACTTGTCTGGAATGGTATAGGATCTGCTTGAGCAGGGGGTTGGACTAGAAGTTCCTTCTAACTTTGATGATGTTCTATGTTCTCTTTTTCACTTATTTTTCTCTTTCTTTTTATTGTTTAGTTTGTATTAATTTTTTTTCACTTTAAGTATAGTTTTTAATAAAATTATTAAAAAAAGAAATTACCAATCAATCTGACCTCAATACCTAGGGACAGTTGGAGTTCTGTTAAGTATCTTAAAATATATTAATTATCAGCAAATTAAATTAATCAAATCAGCATGGGTTTGTCAAGAACAAATCTTATTGAGACTAATCTGATTTAATTTTTGTTATTAGCTAGCATTCTTAATAGATTGTGGGAATGCTGTAGCTGTAAAATGTCTTGATGTGGATGAAGAGGCAGAAGCAGCTTATCAAATTTGCAAAATGCACAAAACTGGATGGGGAGATAGAAATAAAATTGTGCTTGTGATAGAGAAATGGAAGAACGTAACAATTACATTCAAAAGTGCACAGGTCTTCTGTCATGAAACAGAAATCAAATGTTCAGGTCTAGGATGTAGTTCTCTGGCTTGTGCACCACTTATGAGAAAGATCTTGGAAGAGTAAAAGACAGCATGTTACTATGGGACACAGGGCATTTGCTGCAAAAAAAGCAAGTAAATGTCTAATTGCATCAACAGTGGAATTTCACTTTCTTCTGCTTTGGGCAAATCACATGTCAAGAGCTGGGCTCCCCTTCTGAGAGGACACACTGAGGCTGCTTTAAACTGATTTCTGCACTGAGCCAGAGGTCAGATTCAATGGCTTTGATGGCCCTTTATAGGGCTGGGTCATGGAGGCAGAATGAGCAGAATTTTGCAAAGGGTACTAAAGACCACAAAATCAGTCTGTGTGCACCTAGAAACAATATATTGCTTCTTGGAGCCACAGGGGCTTATTACAAACAACACAAGTGTCAAACCAAGATGGGACACAGGAATATCCAAGGTATCCCAGATGCCAAAATCTTCTCTCTGTTTCAATGGGGCGAAGAAAAATAAATGAACCGCTAGAAATTTAGAAAAGAAAGATAACAACTATATTTTAGTCTTCAAGAGAGAGATAGCTGTTAAATGTGTTAAGCAAAGGTCTCCGAATAGGAAACACACTTTCCCCCCTCCTCTGCTCACTCCTTTTAGTTTCAGTTCAACTTCTGGGGGCAAGTGGGATTCCTGCATTTCCTATCCTCAGCCCTCCCGGAAGCAGAGCTAGAGAATGGCTGGGGGGAAAGAGGGAGACTCTCCCCGATGCTGTCAGCCAAGCCAGGAGGAAGGAGGCGTCTGGGAAACACCCCGACCATCGCCCACGGAGACACGAGTGGGAAGGCTCCTCTGAATTCTCGGCATGAAGGAAATGATGGGGACAGTTAAGAAAAGCAAAAGAAACAAGCAGTCCATCTGTTGAAGGTGCAGAATAACCCTCAGGTTGGCATATGTGCGCTTGTGTTCTCTCTCCCCCCCCCTTTTTCCCTCCCTCCCTCCCTCCCTCTCACACACACAGGAAACACCAGGGAGACTGAAACAGGAACAATAATATGGGAAATGAATAGAGGCATTCTTCCTTTTGAGAGTCCAGCCACCCTTTCTTCCTTCTTGGTTTTGCCTGGAATGGCCACCACAAGCAAACAGTTCCTTCTCATGCTTTAAGTTTACACAGCCTTTTACAAAATGGGGATACAGAGTAGTTGGCTAAGTCACTAAAATACCACCCTCTCAAGAGATAATGGTGATAAGCACCTGTGCGCTGAAGGATGTTAGCAGCAAGCCAAAGCTGTGGATTAAGGAGGATGAAGGAGGCCGATGTACCTCAAGTTCCTCAGCAACAGCCCCCCCCCCCAGTCCTCTCAGGGATCTCTTCCAGGAGGCTCCACTGAAGGTCCCAGCCAGGACAAAAAGCAGGAGCTGTTCCCACCAATACCTGGGGTCTGAGCAATTATTTCACCTTTGGAGAGATAAAGTCTTCGGGGGGGGGGGTCCATACTGAGAAGCAAGTGGAATATTAGACCTGTGCCAATGATTTTATTAAATTTGTTTGCTGTCCATCTCGCCGTGAGGCACTTCTGGGCAGTTATATGACAATTATTTACCCTAAAGCCATCTGGAAGTGTTCTAAGCAGGGATGCCCCACCAGAGGCCCGGCCCTGCTTGGGGAATGCCCCCAAGGCCTCTTCCTCCTTGATGCTCAGCAGATCCTCCTCTCTGTCACAGCATTGACCAAGGGGCCTGGCCTCCCCCCCCCCCGCCATGGGCGCAGTCCCTGCCCTCCCAAACCCACCTCTCCGTCTGCGAATCCACCTGACTCTGCCCTGCTGCTGCCGCCAGCCTCCTCCCCTCCCCAGCCTTAATCCAGGGGCCGCACAACCCCAAACAGCTCGACCCTCGGGTCCACCCACGCCCTTCTCCAGCGCCGCGAAGAAGCCCGAGGAAAGCAGCCGCTCCTTCCACCACCGCGCTTCGACCGCTGATCTCCGCCAAGGGCACCCGGGGCGTCCGCCTCGAGCCTCAGTTTCCCTCGGGGGGGGCAACTTGGGCGGAGAGTCACCCCCCCACAGCCCGTTCCGACGGGGGGGGGAGGACGGGGCAGCCCCTCTCGAGCGGAGGGCAGAACTGGCCGCCACCGTCTCCGCAGCGCGCGGACAATCGAGGCCGCCACGGAGCTGGTCGGGAGCCGGGCGGGGGCGGGGGGGTCGCGGCACGGCCTCCGAGGCGCTCCGGTTCTCCTGCCTTCCGGGCAGCCTCGGCGGCGCTGCCTCTTCCAGGGGAATTCCTGCTATTGTACAGTATTGTTTCTAAGTCATGAATGGCCAGCTCGATGGTGCAAGAAAGTTGAAAAGATTCTGTTTGTTCACTTTTTTTAAAGACATAGAAACCAATTTTTCCAACCCCCCCCCAAACCTTTTCAAACACTTATATGACTTATTATCTAGAGAATGTATCATTAAAGCCCATTTTAACGGTAGCGATGCATACTAATTGCACTCTGATTTCAACACTAGATAACGCAGGGTTTGGTTCCCTATCATTTCTGAATTTTCCCCTTTTTGAAGTTTAATTTTTTTTTTCTTTCTGGGTTTTGATGACCACAGACCAGCACGGCTTTCCTCTTACAATATCTGAAAGAAAACGTGTACGCCTTGCTGGAGAAATAATCTAGGGTAATTGCCCTTTCGCTGCATAGATGCTTACAAGCATTTGCTTGCAGTTTTTCCTGCGGAGGCACTTTAATTATTTCAATGCCCTGCAACAAGTACAATAGGAAAAAAAACTGACGACTTCTTTTGAGTTCACTTTTAAACACGTGCTCAGCTCCTGAAAAACTCGCCCTACTTCCGGACACCACGAACCGGAAGGCGAGTTTTCTGAAGCCTTTTCATTTCATACCGAGGCATGAAATCCCGGAAGCGGAAGTGACGTGCTTGACGCCGGCGGCGCTGCTGCTGCTGCTGCTGCTGCTGCTGCTGGCGCGTCCTCAGTTCCCTTTCCCCTTTCTCTCTCTCTCCCTCGCAGGAAGGAAGAAGGGAATGAGGCAGGGCTGACGCGAAGGGATGCAAAACAGCCCCTCCTAACCCGCGCGGAGAGAGAGAAAGAGAAAGGCGCAGAGAGGAGGGAGAGCCGCCGCCGCCGCCGCCGCCGCCCTTTTATCTCGCTTTTGTTGTCGCACTTCCTCTAGCTCCGGCCGCGCCAAGTTTTCTTTCTCCTGCAGCCCGGCTTCTCTGCCCCCTTCCGCCTCCGCGGGGACCCCAAGACCTCCCCTTGTTCTCCCCGGGCCAGATGGAGCTCCGGGGGAGCTAAGCCTGGCCGCCTCCCGGTGAAACAGGTGAGGAGGGAGCCGGGAGCCGGCCTGGGCCGGAAGACCCCTTCTCCGGGCCCAGCCCGCCTGCCGGCAGCCTCCACTTTGACAAGCCAAGGGTGCTGCGGGGCGCCCGAGAGGGGCCTGGCCCGCCGCCCTCTTTCCTGCAGCCTCACAGGCCGCTCCCTGGGGAAATGTTTGGTGGAAGCCCTGAAATAGGCAGCTGAGGTTAAAAAGGCTGAAATCAGCCTCTTGACGCCCCTCCCCATCTTCCTTGTGGGCACAGAGGATGGGCCCGTTGGTACCAATTGATGCGATGTTGTGATTTGATAGGGACGAGGAAGATGTGGGGTTGTCCCTGCTTTTCCTGCAGGCGTTGGGTTAACACATCATGACAAGCCCCAATGCTTTCTGTGGCCTGTGCGCGGGTATGCCACATGCACCCAGCCATCATGGTTTATGGCACAATGCGCTGTAGGGATCCGACCATCAGTTGCTCATTGAATCCATGTGTGTAGCAAAAACGACTGTCTGCCCTTACAAAGAACGGCTTTCAGCTCTCAGACCTGCTGGCATTCTGAACCACAAAAATGTAACCCTAAAGATTTAAAGCAGGAAAGTCCCTCGTTAACAGCCCCCCCCCCCCGAGACCTGTTCCCGAGACCTCCCCGCCTATCACACAGCCCAGGTCGTACCACCCTTAGCCTGGAAACTGCCCCGTCTGCACCCCACGCACTGCTGTTAGTCAGGTCTCAAGGCACCTCACTGTCCAATGCACCTTTGGAGCTGCCCCCCCCCCCCCCCCCCCCCCCCCCCCCCCCCCCCCCCGCGAGCAGCTCTTCTTTCCACACAAGCCACTTTCAAAAGACCCACACTCTGGGAAGATCCCCCATCGTGCCAAACCAGCATTCTGGGTTTACTGACTGATTTGTGAAACTGGCAATCGTAGTCCAGAAGGTCTGGGGGCCTGGAAATAGCCTTTTGCAGGAGAAAAACTGGAGCTGTCATGAATGTTGCACAGAGAAAAGCCGCAGCTGCAGCCTCGGGATGCCTCCCTTAACCTTTTGTAGATTTTCAGGG
This sequence comes from Thermophis baileyi, assembly GCA_003457575.1. Classification (NCBI taxonomy): domain Eukaryota; kingdom Metazoa; phylum Chordata; class Lepidosauria; order Squamata; family Dipsadidae; genus Thermophis; species Thermophis baileyi. The sequence continues at coordinate 1,093,135 of QLTV01000207.1, forward strand.
TCCCAACTTTGATGAGGTTTTTCCCCATTCCTCTGCAAGTGTGCTCCCAGCCCACCAGAAACGACCCCCTCATGAGAGCAGCGCTTGAGAAGAAAGGGAGCTCTGTGCATGCAGAGCCCCCAATAGGATAGCCCCCATTATTGGATGAGTGTTCCCTTATTGATGGAATATTGGCTCAGCCGGTGCCAAGCAGTCAGGTCCCATCCACCTTATGCTGTCACTGGGTGCATCAGCAGTGGGAGAAAGGCGTCTGCCCTTAGGAACCCATGAAAGGAGTCCAGGAGCGCCACTACCTGCCTTTCGGAAGGTTTCTGTGCTGGCTTAACAAGGGTTTTAGGCTAGAATTAAGAACTGTCTCTTTAAGACATAGCATTCTGGGGAATGTAGTCCATGCCAGGTAGTCCATGCCATGTGATCATAACTGTGTACTTTTGTTGGTCATTGAAGTATGCCTGGGGGCGGGGTAATTGAAGTACGCTGTCCCAAAGGAATTTATTCCAAGCAATCTACCGGGAAAAGATGTAGCAACAAGGAGATGGGGAAGCATTAATCCTTTTTTACAATATTTGTGATGGTTCCAGATTATGATTGTAGATTCAGAAGAATCTTCAAAAGA
>QLTV01000207.1:1103519-1117781 GCA_003457575.1 Thermophis baileyi
CCCGACCCAAAAACAACAAAAACCACCCCCACAAGCCCCCCCCCCCCCCCGCTGTTCCAAATGAGTCAGAGCAGTGTGAAGAGTGATGGCTATATAGCACCCTCTGTAGATCTATTTCTTCTGTATTCAAGCTGGTGTTTATCAAATGTATGTGGAAGACCAGAAATGATGTACCGGCAGACCAATTTCTCAAAGCACTTCATAATGATAGGAGTGAGTGCCACTGGTCTGTAATCGTATATATAGCTTCCCATCTTACCTATGTGACTCTGGAGGCAAACAAAATTAAAAAACTACAACAAAGACCTTCGGCTTATTTTCCCCTTAGTTTAACTTGGCCTTTGCCCAAGAATTTCACATCCCTCTCTCTGTCTCTCTCATATGCACCTTCATTCAATTGTAAGTTGAACCTAAGAACACAAACAGTTTTTTTCTGTGTCCCCATGAGATTGCTTTCATCTCAGCCTCAGTTCATGTCTTAGTGGAAGAACCAGACAAGGTGCATCCATCAACTCATTTAATATGTTCAGAAAACAGAAAATGATTGAAAAATGTAAATAAGGCACTTGCAAGGATTAAGATAACATCTATTGGACAGACCAATCAGCTTGCCTGCAGCACAGCACTGGTTCTTAACAGGAGAAGTGGGCTTTGAAATTAGAAAACCAAAAGCAGAATCATATGCCAAAGTGAGGCCAAAATAAAGAAATTAAGATCAGGTGCAAATAATGTAGAGAACATGAAAGAGCAAAAATTGAAGAATGGGAGGACCAAGGTGAGCCTAATAAAAAGTATCAGTTCAGTACCAGAAAAATTGGAGCTTTGAAAATCATAAAACAACAAATAACACGTGAAAAAAATGGTGGATATTCCATCACTGGAGGTTTTCAAGAAGAAATTGGACAGCGATTTATCCAGAAAACATAGGGTCTCCTGCTTGAGCAGGGGGTTGGACTAGATGACCTCCAAAGTCCTTCCAACTCTGTTGTTCTGTATTCTATGAAGCACAAATGCTATGAAGCACAAATAATACTGTTTAAGCAAAATCAGCTATTTCAATCAGTATACAAAGTATACATAGCAATAAAAATTCTGAAAATAGAAAACCAAACAAAAGAGGAACAATCCGGTTTTGGAAATGTCTATGGGAAACTCAAAAAGACAATAATAAAAATGCTGGAATTCAAAGATAAATCTAGTATAAATCATATGGAACAATTAATAACAGCAGAAATGTTTAAACGTCAAGTGAAAAGAATTGAAAACTGAACATCTCAAAATGAACAACTGCATGGTTTTTGACGCAAATATCTGACTAATTTACAAGATTGGCTAACAGCTTAATAACATTGCATAAAGACTACATCAGTGATTGCTTAAAACTGACAAAACTGATTCAAAAACTCTCAGCAAAATGGTCATCACCAGAAACATAAAGGCTGATAATATGATTGCATACAATGCTTATATTTCTTATGGGCATAATAGCAGACAACTTCCCAGATTTTTTAGAAGAAAATAACATTCTTTCAGTAGAACAGAAAGACAATAAAAGGAAAAGCAGATGTATAAAAGATCAACTTCTGATTGATAAAATGGTTTTGGAGAATTGCAAAAGGAAAAAAAATACAGTCTGGATTGCTTATGAAACAGCATTTGATTCATTACCACATAGTTGAATAGAAAGAGTGCAGAGAAGAGCAACAAAGATGATTAGGGGGCTGGAAGCTAAAACATGATGAATAGTTGGGGGAACTGGGTATGTCTAGTATAGCAAAGAAACAGACTGGGTGGGACATGATAGCAGTCTTCCAATATTTGAGGGGCTGCCACAGACAAGAGGGGGTCAATCTATTTTCCAAAGCACCCAAGGGCAGGACAAGAAGCAACTGATAGAAACTTATCAAAGAGATCTATAACAAAAGAGAAATTTGCTGAGAACAATTAATCAGTGGAATGATGTCTAGAGATTCTCAGTCATCCAGGTGCTTTTTCAAAAGGCAACTGTTTTTTCCTTGAGGAGGAGGAGGAGGAGGAGAGGGAGAGGGAGAGGGAGAGGGAGAGGGAGAAGAAGAAGAAGAAGAAGAAGAAGAAGAAGAAGAAGAAGAAGAAGAAGAAGAAGAAGAAGAAGAAGAAGAAGAAGAAGAAGAAGAAGAAGAAGAAGAAGAAGAAGAAGAAGAAGAAGAAGAAGAAGAAGAAGAAGAAGAAAAACTTCTTCCTCACCCTGTAAGGAGATCAATTGTGTTGGTGAGGACCAAGTGAAGATCACAGTCAATTCTTTAGAAACAGAATACTTAACATACCTTTAGGTTTTGAAGTGACGATTCTAGCTATTCTCCTCATTGTCTCCTTCATCATCCTCTAGGTTCCCCAAGATTTCTTCTAAAATGGCTGTCCGCTGTTTCTTGACAGGGGGATCTGGGTAAGATGAAGTGACACTGTTGAGTGGAAGGGGCAGAGTACCAATTTTTCTGTCCCCTTAGTCAATTGATCCCAAAACTGTTATATTGAAAGCATCTTTGAGATAATCAGTGGAATGGCTTGTCTCCAGAAGTTGTGGCTGCTCCATCACTGGAAGTTTTTAGGAAGAGATTGGACAGCTGTTTGTCCAGAATGGTGGGTTTCCTGCCTGAGCAGGGGGTTGGTCTCCAAGATCCCTTCCAAATCTGTTATTCTGTATTCTATCAAATGTTTGGAAAAAACTGGTGTCAGTAATAACATTAGAATGTTTATAGAAATGATAATGAAGCAGTTGAAAACATAATTGGTGGTTGGAAATTAAAACTATGGACTTGTCAACATTAGGAGGGGCAACTTCCAGGGTGATTCATTATCACCCTTATTGTTTGTCATTGCTAGGATCTCAGTTTCAATGATTTTGAAGAAAAAATTATTGGCTACCAAACAGTAAAAAATGCTAATAAAATATCACGTTTGCTTTATGATCTGAAGTTTTATGGGAAAACAGAAATAAAAATCCAGTCATTGACAAATACCACAAGAATTTTTAGTACAGATATGGAATTTTGCCTAAAGAAATGTAATACAGTAACAATAAAGTGGGGTAAAATCACGAAAAGTAATGAAATTGAAATGCCAAATGGCCAAACCATCAGGAGCCATCAGGATAAAATTACAAGTATCTGATCATTTTACAGTTAGATAATATCAAGCATGGACAAGTCAAGAATACATGCAAAGAGTGAGAAAAGTACTAAAGATAAAATTGAACACTGGAAACACAATCAAAGCCTGGGCCATACCGGTGATATATTATACTGGTGGGGGAGGCGGTGGTGAGTGGCATAATGACGCTGGAACTGCCAGCCAGAAATTGTCTCCAGTCCAGCAGTTCAAGCCTGGCTCCATGAGATGGAGTGAGCTCCCATCGCTGGGTCACCCAGCAGTTCGAAAGCATGCAATATTGCAAGTAGACAAATGGGTACCACTTTGGTGGGGAAACCTAGCTGCATTTGTGTGTGCCAGCACTGGACCTGAACAGGTGCAAGGCATTTTGACTGATTACATAAAAGACAGAGAAGAAGCAGCATTAATGCAAGTGAAAAATTGGAACTTACTGAATGTACAGGAAACAATACATGAATATTGAAATAATGTAATAAAGACACAAACAGAATGCTGGCAAGGAAAAGTATTACACAGTCAATTTCTACAAAAGACCCAGGGGAAAGTAGATAAAGATAAAACCTGCCATTGACTTACAACTGGAACATTAAAAAAAGAAACCGAAGGCTTGATTTTGGTTGTTCAAAAGCAAGTTATTTGAATTAATGCAATCAAGGGCAGAATTGAAAAATCATCAGATGATTCAAAGTGCAGATTGTGCAAAGAAGCAGAAAAAACAGTAGGTCATATACTCAGCTCATGCAAGATTACACAAACTGATTATTAACAATGACATAACATAGTTGCCAGAATGATTCACTGGAACAGCTATCAAAATTATCATATACCAGTAATGAAAAATTAGTGGCAACATACAGTTGAAAAGTAGTAAAAAATGAGCAGGTTAAAATATTGCAGGATTTCCAGATACAAACTGATAAAATCTTGGCTCACAATGCACCAGATTTAACTGTGCTTGAAAAGAAGAAAGTATATGGGACTTCCGGGTTCTCTTTCGGCGATATCGGAAGCCGGACTGCGAGCTCTGCGGCCGACTCCGAACACTCTGCGTCCGAGGGTCCCGGATTGGGACCTAAGCCCCCCCCTGTAGAGGGGGCGAAGCGAAGTGGGATGCCAGGAAGGTAGAGGGGAGCCGCATCTCCCCTCTCTGAACTGGAAAGCCCCTAGCCGATGACGTAGAGCAGCGGCAGCAAACATGGCTGCCACAAAGCTGAAAGAAGACCAGAAACACCACGACTGAGCAGGAGGGAAAAGTGAGTTGTTCGCGATCTGGGCTAAAAAGGAGTGTTGCTATTTAAGAATAACCCCAAAAATACAAAGGGGAAAAAATATGGAAGCTAAATGCTAGCGGCGGGACAAGCATATTAACTTGAAGAAAACGTTTGGGAATTTTGAAAAAAAAAGTCTTGCTGGAAGTTTTAAAAGAAGATGTGGTTCTCGGAAGATACTTTGTTTTAAAGAAAAAATACTGATATTTGAATTGGAAGTTGTCTACCTTATTATAACTAAACTAATTATTATATACATATTTACACATTGGATTTACAAAATAATGAAATTGAGAGCACAGAATAATAAAGAGGAATAATACTGATTTGAAGCATGAGCGCCATTTTAAAGAGAAAGAAGGGTGCAATCCTCAGAACTTTTGTTTTTGCTGGACAAATAAAGCAGAATAAGCTAAAAGAAGGAAAAGAGGTGGCAAAGCTCCCAGTTTTTTTCTTTGAAATTTGGTTGGATTATAAAAATGATAACAAGTGGAAATAGAGATATGGAGTGGATACATCAGGATATTAAAGACATTATAAATGAACAGCGTATGGGAATGAAAGAAATATTTGAACATATGGAATGCATAGAACTAAAACTGGAAAATATAATACAAAGAATAACAAGTGCAGATCAGACAACTGAGGAAAATACGGAGGATCCTAGAAGAGTGGAAGAAGCAAAGAAACCAGGGTGGGGGGGGAAACAACAAGAAAGAAAATACAACAAAGGGATGATGGAAACACGGAGGGTGAAAAAGGGATTAGAACAGAAGGGGAAGATCTCAGATGGCATGGAAAAGATATGGGAGAAAAAGAAAGCTAGAAGGGGAAAAGAAGATAAAGCTAGAAAAGATAAAAGCAAAATAAAACAACAAAGGGGGGAAAAGAGAGGAGAGAAAGATAGAGAGTATAGTAAAATAATGGATTTAAGAATAGAAATGAGAGAGTTGAAAGAAATATGGCAACCAAAAAAGAAAAAGAAAAGAGGATTAAAAATATGGAAAAGGGTAAAAGATAAGGGATAAAAAAGAATAAGAACGTGCATGCTAAATTAGTATATTAGAATTAAACAATCTTGAATAAATTGTTTATTGTGGTGATAAGAAATAAATAAATAATAATAATAATAATAATAATAATAATAATAATAATAATAATAATAATATTTTTGAATATAAGGTTATAGAAGAGTTATAATGTAGAAAAAAAATTTTTTAATTAAATATATGTATGAATAGTTTGTAGAAATGAAATTATAAAACAACATAAGAAAATATGAAGATTGAAAATGGATAACTTTGAAACATTTTGTATGGGATAAAAGAGATAAAAATTAGTTTTGAATGTTTGTTATAAATGTGATAAAATGATAGGATTAACTGTCATGAAGATAAAATCAGCTTGTATTGAAATGGAATGAATCGATAGGAAAAGAAAAAGATTTTTGAATACTGTTTATGAAGTAAAATATATTAATACTAGAAAAGGATGTATACTAGAAATGTATAAGGGGGGAAAAGATCACATCTTTGATTGTTGGAATGGAAAGAGAAGATTAGAAAAGAAAAAGGGGGAAAGAAAAGAGAATTGAAATAGAGATAAAATAAAAGGGGGAAAAGACTAAAAGATAGATATTAAGATGGAAAGAAATGTAAGAGATGTATTAAAAATGAAATGATAATGAATTGTAACTAATTAAGAAAAATATTGTTAAGATTTTTGTATGGATGTATGAAACCCAGAAAGCAAATGCTCGCGACATGAGATGTAGAAAGACTAAAAATAAATAAAACTTATTGGAAAAAAAAGAAAAGAAAAGAAGAAAGTATGGATAATTGATGCGGCAATATCAGGAGATAGTAGAATAGAAGACAAAGAATTCCAGAAGATCACAAAGTAATAAAATCTGAAAATTGAAACTGAGTAATTATGGCATAAACCAGCTGTGGTGGTCCCAGTGGTTATGGGCACATTTGGTATCATAGCAAAAAATCTTGAACAGCACATTTATTTATTTATCACATTTTTAACCGTCCATCTTCCTCAGAGATGCTTTTGAAGGCCAACAGCTAAAGAACTGGCAGCTGCGATTTCACATTGTTGGGTACATCATAATTTATTCAATTTATATGCCACCCAACTCAGTCAGCCCCTTCAAAGGTCTGAGTGAAGAGCCATGTCTTTGGGGTCCTTCAAAACACTAGTAGGGTGGAACCCACTCACATTTTGGGGGCAGCCTCAATCCAGAGGGCGGGTGCTGCTACAGAGAAGGTGTGCTTCGGGGTTCAGATAGATGGCACTATTTTTTCAGTGGGACTCAGAGTGTACCAACCCTGCCAGATTGAACTGGCCAGGCAGTTCCTCCAGCCCATATGTGTCATATAAGGTTATATAGGCAATGACCAGCACCCAGAAGCAAACTGGCAACCAGCACAGTTCACAAAGCAGAGGCCGACTGAGGCATGCCCATCACAGCCAGTATCGCCACATTCTGGACCAGCTGAAGCTTCTGGGGGTCTTCAAAAGCAGCTTCAATAGAGCGCAAGGCAGTAGTCAAGCTGTGAAGATCTAGGAAAAGGGGCGCTTCAGATATAGCTGAGCAAAGGCTTTCTGAGCCACAGCTGGGAGTCCAGGAAAACAAACAAACCCAAATGCACACTCACTTTGATTAGGGAAGTGCCTCCCCACTCAAGATCAAAGATGGAATCTGTGCTGGGCTTGAGAGCAGGCTGTCATGGTCTCGTGTAGTCAGGGCTGGTTCTCCAGTGTCGTCCTCTTGCTCGACTGGTGTGTGTGCTCCTCAGGGCGGAGAACCGAGTTGTTCCCTGTGTTGTTCTGGGACCGTCAGTGGCTGCGGTTCATTGGGTTGACATATTCCTGACTCTCCTAGCTTCCAGCGGAGTTGGTCGATGTGTCTCTGCCAGACTCGTCCGTCGTCCAGCTCGACTTGATAAGACTTTGGCCCTGTAACAGTCACAACTTTGGCTTGCACCCACTTCGGGTACCCCACATAGTTGTGGGCAAACACCAAATCATTTATTTCAAATGCTCTGATCGGCCTGGCAGAGTCCAAGGGTGTCTTGGGGTGATAGTTTGGGTTAGCCTGTCCAGTCGGGACCTTAATTTCCGTCCCATTAATAGCTTAGCTGGGCTTCTGTTTGTGGCTGCGCTAGGTGTAATATGTTGGGCTAACAGGAACTGGTCGATTCTTTCTTGCCAGTTCCTAGTCCCATTCGGGTGAGCGCTTCCTTGGTGGGTCTCACCATTCTTTCCCCTTGACCATTGCTCGCCGGACTGAATGGCGCCACCAGGGCATGTCTTATTCCCTGCTCAGCCAGGAAGGACTCCATACTCTTGGCGGTGAGCTGTGGACCGTTGTCCGAGACGAGGACGTCAGGTAGACCATGGATTGCAAACATCCCCCGTAATGCTCTGATGGTCACTTCTGTTGTTATAGTGGTCATTGTCACAACTTCCAGCCATTTTGAGTATATGTCCACCACGATCAGGAACGTTTGTCCCCCCCATAGGTCCAGCAAAGTCAATATGTATTCTTGACTAGGGGGTCTTGGGTAACTCCCATTCCTGGGATGGCATGCGTGGGGGAGCCGGCCGCGTCTCCTGGCATGGCATGCAGGTGGCCACCCATTCTGTAATGTCCTTGTCTAGGTGGGGCCACCAGATATAACTTCTAGCTAGTGCTTTCATGTGCACAATTCCGGGGTGACCCACATGCAACATTTCTAGTACTTGCTTCCTCAGGCTCTGGGTTACAACAACTCTCTCCCCCCATAGCAGACACTCCTTGACTACTGACAGTTCGAGTTGCTTATTTTGAAACCCTTTAAATTCGTCCCCCGTCTTCTCTTGTGGCCACCCCCTTAACACCCAATTCACGAGTTTGGATAACACCTTGTCTCTTTTCGTGTGTTCTGTGATCTCGTTTGATGTGACTGGGCTGGTTCTGTCAATGTCTATCAATAATACTTGTGCCACTGGCGCAGGGTCCTCCACGAGTTCTGGCATGGGGCAATGGCTGAGGGCGTCTGCATTTCCGATGGTCTTCCCGGGGCGGTGCACCAATTTGTAGTCATATCCTGTTAGGAAGATGGACCATCTTATCATTCTGGGGGACATGTAGTTCGGAGTCTGTTGGTTTCCAGCGAGGAGTCCCAGCAGTGGCTTGTGGTCAGTGATGAGTTCGAATCTCCGACCATACAAGTACTCGTGGAAGCGTTTGATTCCGACCACCGCAGCCAGCGCTTCCTTGTCCAGCTGGCTGTAGTTTCTTTTGGCTGAGGATATTGTTTTTGAATAGTAAGCTGTGGGAGCTTCTGAGCCGTTTGGTAGATGATGACTTAGGACTGCCCCAACTCCGAAGGGGGATGCGTTGCATGTCAGTATTAGGGGAAGAGTTTCATTATACTGTATTAGGACACTATTGGATGAGAGCAGTTCTTTAACGGCTGTAAATGCCTCGTCCTCTCTTTGTCCCCATGTCTACGTGGTTGTCTTCCCCAGTAGTCTGTGGAGTGGCTCAGCAACGGTCGCCTTCTGTTTTAAGAAAACACTATAAAAGTTCAGTAATTCTAAGAAGGCTTGAAGCTCAGTTTTATTCTTTGGGGTCGGGGCTTCTTTGATAGCTTTTATTTTACTATCCGTGGGGTGGATGCCTGACCCGTCGATGAAATAGCCCAGAAACTCAACTCTTTTTACGCCAATTTTACACTTTTCCTTTTTTACTTTGAGCCCCCATTTTTGGAACCTTCCCAAGGTTTCTCTTAAATGGCCCATGAGTTGTTCCTTGGATTCTGCCAATATGAGGACATCATCGAAGTAGGGGACTACTCCTGGGATGCCCTGTAGTAGGTGCTCCATCATGCTTTGGAAGAGCCCCGGGGCCACACTTACTCCAAACTGCAGGCATTTGCATTTGAATGCCTCTCTGTGAGTCACAATAGTTTGGGCCTCTGCGGTGGCGGTGTCCACCGGTAATTGCTGATAGGCCTGGGCCAAGTCCAATTTCGCAAATATTTGGCCATTTCCAAATGAATGCAGCAGATGTTGCACTACTGGTACTGGGTATGCACTTTGTTGCAACGCTTTATTGATTGTGCATTTGTAATCCACGCAGACGCGGATAGACCCATCTGGCTTTATGGGGGTGACTATTGGGGTCTCCCACGTGGCATGATTGACTGGCTCTAGGACTCCCTGGGCAATGAGTTTATCCAATTGCTCGTCCACCTTGGGCCGCAGAGCAAATGGGACCCTCCGAGGCTTGAGCTGGGGTCTAGGTTAAATGAAATAGGTTTGCCCATATATTTACCTAGGCTCCCGTCGAACACGTCTTCAAAAGTCACCAGCAGCTGGTTGAGTTCGTCCCCCTTGATTTGGTTAATTTTGGTGATGTGTATTCCCAAAGGCTTGAACCACTCTACGCCCAGCAGTGTGGACTGGTTCCCTGTGACGATGGTCAGAGGGAGCTTGCCTGAGAACCCTTTGAATCGTATGTGGATGTCGGCTCGGCCCAGTACTTGAATTAGGTTCCCTTGGAAGTCTTTCAGCCTTATGGGTTGCAGCTTGAGTTGTCCCCTTGATGTGGTTGGTTTAATGCGTTTTAGGGTGTCCCACGACATGAGGGTAAAGACTGACCTGGTATCTAGTTCCATTTGGCAGCGGGTTCCTTCAATGGGGATCGTTATGTGGAATTTGTCCCCCTCGCCCGCATCTGAGTGGCCCACAGTGGTGTGATAAATTCCCCGATTGTCTGGATATTGGTCTTCTCAGCGCCTGTTCTGTTGGAATCAGGGTCTGGCTTGCCCTGGTCTCCCGGATCCCGTGGTTGGTTTGAGTTGATAGGGTGTCGGCTGTGTAGCTCTGCAGGCCTCAGCTATATGGCCTTTTCGCTGGCACCGGTGGCAGATTGCGTCCTTAAATCTGCAAGCCGCTCTGGCATGGGCTCCCAGGCAACCCGAACAATGTGGTTGCTTAAAATCATAGTCTCTGGGGCTTACCCATTTGTCGGGATGGATGCGGTGCACGGCTTCCTCCTCTTCCAATTCGTCCTCGTCCTCGTGAACCTCGGTCATCCAGTCGGGCTCTTGGTGGGCTCGATGCACTCCGCTTGTCTTCCTGATGTCGGATGCAGCGTTGTTTGAGGATTCAGCCGCTCTCGCTTCTTCCACGGCGTCCTTAAAAGTCACTCCTCGCCTCACCAGTAGTTTCTTTTGGAGGTTGAGTTCCCTCATTCCTAGGATGATCCTATCCTTCATCATTTCCTCGGGGTTGATGAATTCGCATTTCGTCACGATTTCCCTCAATTTGGCCACAAAGTCATTTATGGTCTCCTCTTCTTTTTGTCACCGATGATAAAACTCGTTTCAGCTCACCATGGGGGTTGCAGACGGTGTGTAGTCAAGGTACTTTGGAGAGTTGTCCAGGAAATGGATTCGATGTCTGCAGGCGCTACAAGGGTCTGTGCCATTTTATAGATTTTTGTGCCGCAGTAGGTGAGGAAGAGGGCCCTCTTCCTATTGTTGGGCAGATCCTGGTAATTGTTGGCCTCCAGGAACATTCGGAATCAGCTCATGTATGTGTGCCATTCCTCTGTCTTCAGGTTGAAGATTGCTGGTGCAGGGGAAGTTTGAGTAGCCATCCTCAGATTGGCCGGAGCAGGATCGGTCCTTAGTATAAAGATGGCCGTGGATGCCACGAGGTGGAACAATAGTCCCTTTGTCCTTCTTCAGAATCCCATCTTCGTCGCCAGTGTTAGATCGAGTCGCGGGAAGAAGAGACAGGACGCGGGAGTGTTCAGCACCTTTTATCCCCCTAGCCGCTAGCAATACGAACTGCCGGCTAGGCTGCTGGGGCTCTCTATTTAAAGAGCTCCGGCAGGCTAGCCGGCCACTGACAGCGCTTTATTTTTCCTGCCGCTAGATTAGCCAATCAGCGGCGGCCATGCAAATCCGGGCTACGTACGTCCGTACGTAACAGAATCTCTAAGTCAGAGACAATTCCTCCTCATCCAAAAAACTGGGACACCCTTCTTGGGAGCTTGGAGAAGAAACAAGAACTTTATGATTCAGAGCAGGAGCCAGAGACAACACTGAATAGGAGGTGTGGAGGGGAGTCCAAAGAGCAGAACCAGAGCAGAGCCAAACTGTTTCCTGCAAAAGGACAAAAGGCAGAGTTGTAACAGCTTCATGACTAACTCATATAAGGGTCAGAACTGAGTGTGCGCACTGCAGTTGCTGGTCATAAAAGAGGCTATGATCTCCAGAGAGCAAGATAAGGGGTGTGACGGAGCAGTTTCCAAGCTTATCAAGTGCACCAACAGTTACTCCTTTGTGCTTATCCAGGTGGACAGAGAAGAACTTGCAACAGAATACCTTATTCCACAAGACTTGAAATTTTGGGCTTAGACAACTTAGAACTACGTCGCCTTAGAACCGATCTAAATGTAGTTCATAAAATTATCTGCCACAATGTCCTACCTGTCAATGACTACTTCAGCTTCAACCACAACAATACACGAGCACACAATAGATACAAACTTAAAGTAAACCGCTCCAAACTCGACTGCAGAAAATACGACTTCAGCAACAGAGTGATCAATGCCTGGAATTCACTACCTGACTCTGTGGTTTCTTCCCCAAACCCAAAAAACTTTAACCTTAGACTGTCTACTGTCGACCTCACCCCATTCCTAAGAGGTCTGTAAGGGGCGTGCATAAGCGCACCAGCGTGCCTACCGTCCCTGTCCTACTGTCCTATTGTCCTCATCTATCTGTATTCACTTTGATTATGTTTATGTTTATACCTATACCTGCTATCTTGTACATGTTTGACAAATAAATAAATAAATAAATAAATAAATAAAAAATAAATAAAAATAAACTCTCTACACCTCTCCAGCTCTCTTTCTATCTCTAAATTTAGAGGCCCTCCAACTCCAAAAGGCTCTGGGCAGCATACACTTTAAAAAGTAGAGAACAAGAACAGAGAAAAATACTAACAGTAATAGAGAAAAATAATCACATATGTCCAGGAAGTGGTGCAGGAGATAGGCTTAGGTAAACAAAAGTGCCACGAAACTCGGCCTTGGCTTGGAGCTGCCAGTGTCGATATTGCCTTGATGTTGGAGTGCTTTTCAGCTCTCTGAAGGGGAGATGCCACTTTCAGAAGGCAGTACAAACCCCAGGCTGGATGGAACAAGATGGAACAAGACTTTAGGGTATCTTTTGAGTGGAAATCAAATTCTGGAGTTTACTCACAGTTCAAGAAAGCTTGTGGGGTCCTTGGTGCTCTCTAAGCTTAGTGGTTTTCTTGCAGATATTACATGTCCCAACTAAGTAACATCATCAATGCATTAGCTGGGTAGTGAAACGTCTGCAGGAAAACCACCAAACTCAGAGAGCACCAAGGACAGTTTAACCTTGAGTTACAAATATTCTTTTCCTCCAAACAGGCTTTCTCTGCAGTTCTCTCATCCCCCTCCCTCTGAGGGATCAGCCTATGCGACTGGCCTTCTCCTGAATTGCTGGCATTGCAAGAAACCAGCCTCCTCCCTCTGTACAGTTTCCCTCTTCCTCAACATTTCCCTGTCCTGCAGACTCTCTGATAAAAGATGGGCTGGCCATCCTTGGCAACCCCATCTTGGCTCAAAACTATGAGTGTGTGGAAGAAGTGTGTGCGAGAACAATTGGGGAAATCCTGAAGCTGGATCAGGCAATGACCCATTTAATCCTGCTTTCAAGCTGGAGAGGAGGGCAGTTGCTGCCTTCTGCTCTTTCCCCAAAGAGTTGATATCTGAGATACACTGCTCTGGACTCTGGAAGCTCCACGGGGCTGTGGAAATTCAGTTTGGTGCTTCTGCTGCATTTGTGGGCTGTTCCTTGGGGAGGGTTATTCCAGCAGCAGCAACAGCAGTGAGAGAGAGAGAGAGAGAGAGAGAGAGAGAGACTGTGTGTCATGCAGTCCGGACTGTAGAATGCCGTCTATAATTGGTGTTTGGATGAGATTTTCCTCAGCTGTTCTCCTTCCCTTTCTTACTTGCATGTATCCCTTGCTCAGCTCCTTGAAAGGCCACCTCCTGTCCCGCTTTACATCTCTTTGCAAATTTATCAATCCCTCAAAATAATTTGTGGAGCCCAGGCGATGCTGCAAGGGGACTTGCTGAATAAATAAATGGATGGATGAAGCAACTAACACAGGGAGTCCAGCTTGTCTCAGAGTTTATTAACAACGGTAATAGCTTTTAGGCTTATATACTGCTCCCTATTGCTTTACAACACTCTCTGAGCGGTTCACAAAGTCAGCACATTGCCCCCCAACGATCTGGGTCCTCGTTTTACCGACCTCGGAAGGATGGAAGGCTGAGTCAACCTTGAGCCAGTCAGGATCGAACTCCTGGCTGTGGGCACAGTTAGCCTGCAATGCTGCATTCCAATCACTCCACCACCATGGCTTTTTATTCATTTATTAAACTTTCCTAAGGACCCAGGGCCTGGATTTTCAGATTGTGCTAAGCCATAACTCTTGTAACCATTTATTTTATTTTATTTATTTATTTATTTGTCAAACATGTACAAGATAGCAGGTATAGGTATAAACATAAACATAATCAAAGTGAATACAGATAGATGAAGACAATAGGACAGTAGGACAGGGACGGTAGGCACGCTGGTGCGCTTATGCACGCCCCTTACAGACCTCTTAGGAATGGGGTGAGGTCGACAGTAGACAGTCTAAGGTTAAAGTTTTTTGGGTTTGGGAAAGAAACCACAGAGTCAGGTAGTGAATTCCAGGCATTGATCACTCTGTTGCTGAAGTCGTATTTTCT
>QLTV01000207.1:1126514-1141725 GCA_003457575.1 Thermophis baileyi
CAATTTGATCTCTAGTTCCTCTGCCTCTTCGAAATCCTGCCTGTACTTCTGGTAGTTCTCATATTGCTGGAGCCTAGCTTGTAGGATTTTAAGCATAACTTTACTAGCATGTGAAATGAGTGCAATGGTGCGATAGTTTGAACATTTTTTGGCATTGCCTTTCTTTGGAATTGGAATGTAAATTGACCTTTTCCAATCCTGTGGCCACTGTTGAGTTTTCCAAATTTGCTGGCAAATTGAGTGTAGCACTTTTACTGCATTCTTAATATCAGTTAATCATAAATCATAATCATAAATCTCAGTTAATCTAAATTAGGAAAGGCAAAAATGTTACTATATTTTCCTTTTCTTTTAAGTACCTATTTAGGCAAATTGGTATTCCTGCTCCATCCCTGAGCAAAAGTCCACCTCTTGCATAATCGGTGTGCACACTTCTTTTTAATTCCCGCCTGGACAGGTAGCCTCTTTTAATCCCAGGCTTTTAACAGTCTCCCTGAAGGAGAGATCAGCAGAACCTTGGAATCAGAGCTTTCCATATTTTCAGGCAAGACTCTGACCTGTTACTCACAGCGAGTTTTTCCTTTACTCTCCTGCATCCGCAGAGTGACCCTCTCCTGGAGTCCCTGGCCCTGGCAGGGCAATCTTTCAGCCTTTGCCCCTGGTTAGCCATCTTTTCCGTTAGCAGAGCAAGTAGAGGAGAGATCCTTCCCCTCCCGCGGAGTTTTCTGGAAGGGTGCAGAGCCGCCTCTTCTTCCTTGCACCAGGGTATCACAGCAGCCAGCTCGAGTTTCCTGTTCCTGCAGCAGGTGGCAGCATCTGCCTGCTTTGAAATCATGGCTGATTGCAAGAAGTCAGCAACATGGTTAGTACCCAATGAAAAGCACCAGAAAACCTGAAGCTTGGAAACTAGACTGGGAAACAGAAGAAATATGCAGGAAGAAAGCAGTGGTGAACTACAGCCCTGCACCGAGAAAACAACAATGTAATTCTCACTTGCAGGGGAATCTCTAGATAAGAGATCCAAGCAAGCTGGCATAAAGATGCTTGAGGCAAATATCAGTTTATGTTGTTTATATGCTGTGCTGGCCAAAAGGTGTTAACCGACCAACATTGTCCATACTGTTAGCAATGAATACCATGGAGGGGGGGTGCAGAGGTTCAGCTAAGGCTGAGAGTCTTCTCTAACTTTGCAGTTATGTGAAAGCCTCAACGGAGCACAGCAGGATGGGCCTCCAGGTTCAGTATTTGCAGACCCCTCTGTGATAACCACCATATGAGCCCCTTGTGAGATGGACTGTCAGGGGAATGCTGACAAGATAGACTCCGACTTCTGGTCCTGTCTTGGGCATGAAAGCCAGCTGAGTGAACTTGGGCAGGTCTCTCTCAGCCAAGCCCACCTCACAGGATTGCTGTTGTGGGGAAAAGAGGAGCATAAAAGAGTATTAGGTATTTTCTCTACCTTGAGTTATGTATAAAAATAATAAAGGCAGGATACAAATACATACATACAAGGAAGGAGTAGGAAATAATGCAGAGAACGTGGGAAACGAAGAAGAGGGGAGGGGAGACTGGGTAGGAAAGAGGGAAGGGAAGGGAAGGGAAGGGAAGGAAAAGAAAAGAAAGGAAAAGAAAAGAAAAGAAAGGAAAAGAAAGGAAAAGAAAGGAAAAGAAAGGAAAAGAAAGGAGGAAAGAAAGAAGGAAAGGAAAGGAAAGGAAAGGAAAGGAAAGGAAAGGAAAGGAAAGGAAAAGAAGGTAGAAAAAGGAAAGGAAAGGAAAAGAAGATAGAAAAAGGAAAGGAAAAGAAAGGAAAGGAAAGGAAAGGAAAGGAAAGGAAAGGAAAGGAAAGGAAAGGAAAGGAAAGGAAAGGAAAGGAAAGGAAAGGGTGTGTTTGTGAATGAAAGGGAGAAGAAGGATGTTACACTCCTCATCAGAAAATGGCTTACTGTTTTTGCAATTTTGTGGGATATCACATAAACTGATCTTCTCTCCTCCATCCCTGGACTGACAAAGCATCAGTCACCTAGTGGTGATTCAAATTGTAATCCTTAAATGTAGCAATCTATACTCCACAACAGAGGTGGGTTCCTTCCGGTTTGAACCGGTTCTATAGAACCAGCTGGTGACGTCACGGAGCCGGTTCTGTGGGTGCCGGTCCGTGGATGCCGCCATCTTTTTTTTGGATTTTTTTGGGGGGGATTTTTGGGGGGGGGGGATTTTTTGCTATTTTTTCTTCTTCTGCGCGTGTGCAGAAGCCGAGTCCCTGGCACTGCGCATGCGCCGCCATCTTGTTTTGGCCTTTTTGGGGGGGGAGAATTTTTTTGAGAATTTTCATCACTGCGCAATGCGTGCGCAGCCACACGGCGTGGGAGGAAGTGAACCGGCAACGAGGTAAGTTAGAACCCACCCCTGCTCCACAAACTAATCACACGGCTTTACTTTTTATTTAGGTAAATAAATACTTAGAAGTCCACGTTTTGTTAAAACTCTACATTCTGTATCAATCTTTCTCTTTTTTTAATTTGAGGGTTAATAGCTAACTCAGCATTTCCTGTAGACATCTGTTCTCCACTTTACTGTGAAGGGGCATAGGTATGCACAGACAAACATATATACTACATATATACAAAGATATATACTGTACTATATATACTGTACTTTATTTTGAAGTAGTCACCTTCAAAATAAAAGCAATGCAGTTGTATTTCTATACATGGCATACACTTAGTTACATTTATTTTCTAATATCCAATTGATCTCACGTGGGCTGGTCAGGGACATCCAAAGGGCCAGATGTGGCCTGGGGCCATAAAATGCTCAGGCCTGTTTTATCCATTCATAGTACAATTTAGCCTCCAGACCCTTCGTCATCTTTGTTGTTCTTCTCTGCATACTTTCTAGAGCCTCAGCATCTTTTTTATATCATGGTGACCAGAACTGGATGCAGTATTTCAAGTGTGATCTCAATGCACTATAAAGCACAAACAGGCAACATTGAGGACCATAGACGCAATGGTTGGCCAAGAAAACTTAATGCAGCAGATGAACAACACATGCTTACTTCCCTTTGAAATTGGAAGATGTCCAGCAGCGCCATCAGCACAGAATTGGTGGAAACCAGTACACCTTTCTACTGCCAGGAGAAGTCTGGCCAGAAGTGGTCTTCATGGAAGAATCGCGGCCAAAAAGTCATACCTCTGAGCTGGAAACAAGGCTAAGAGACTCAATTATGCATGAAAACATAGGAACTGGGGTGCAGAAAAATGGCAGCAGGAGCTCTGGACTGATGAGTCAAAATTTGAAATATTTGACTGTAGCAGGAAACAGTTTGTTTGCTGAAGGGATGGAGAACAGTACAATAATGAGTGTCTGCAGGCAACAGTGAAGCATGGTGGAGGCTCCTTACAAGCTTGGGGGTGCATTTCTGCAAATAGAGTTGGAGATTTGGTCAGGATCAATGGTATCCCCAGTGATGAGAAATACAGACAGATACTTATCCATCGTGCCATACTATCAGAGAGGCATATGATTGGGCCCAAATTTATTCTGCAGTAGGACAATGGCCCCGAACATACAGCCAATGTCATTAAGAACTATCTTCAGGGTAAAGAAGAACAAGAAGTCCTGAAAGTGATGGCTTGGCCCCCACAGAGTCCTGATCTCAACATCATCGAGTCTGTTTGGGATTACATGAGGCGACAGAAGGATCTGAGGCAGCCTACATCCACAGAAGATCTGTGGTTAGTGCTCCAAGATGTTTGGAACAACCTAGAAGGAACCTTGCTGAGTTCCTTCAAAAACAAATTCAAAGATCCATATTTGGGGGAAAATATCAAAGGCACAAAGATAGGATGGCAGGACTACAGCAGACAGGAGTAATGTGAAAAAGATCTGGATGTTTTGATATATCACAAGCTGAACATGAGCCAAGACTGTGATGCGGCTGCAAACAAAAAGTACATGGCATCCTAGATGCATCAACAAATGTATACTGTCAAGATTATACTGTGCAGGAAACACATCACTGTAGTAATGGGAGATTTGAACTACCCTGACTTCAACTGGGAAATAAGCTCTGCAGGGAATGGAAGATAGAACAGGGTCCCGACTTGCCTAGGTGACAACTTCGTAATACAAAAGGTAGAGGAGGGAACTAGAGGGTCAACTATACTGGCCTTAATTCTTACTTAGGGATGAAATGATGGAGAAGGTAGAAGTGATAAGAACTTTGGGGGAGAGTAATCAGATCATACTAGAATTCCCCATAATGCAGGCACGGGGACAGAACACAGTCAGACTAGACTTTAAAAGAGCTGACTTCAACAAACTCAGAGAGAGATTAGGAAGATTCATTCTAGAAGGAAAAATAGTTCAAGATGCTTGGTGATAAACAAAATACTAAAGGCCCAAACAAGAACAATGTCATGGAGCAAGAGAAACGAGGGATTCCAAAAACCAGCATGCTTGCACAAAGAGTTCCTTTGATGCCAAGATCCACCTGAATGCAGATCCTCTTTGGAAGGTTCTATATGGGAATCTAGAGGAGGGGAAAAGGGGGAAACAACAACATATATGTGAGGACATAATTATGCAAATGCTATGACTTACACATACTTGCATAAGACGTCCTGATCATGTAAATCATCCTTTTTGGCATCATCACAATCAGCTGAGATGTTGCAACTTCTCATCAAATGTGCCTTCCTGCCATCTTCTCTTTGCAGTGGGCCCATCCCTTCTTTTGTCTTCCTTAATAACCTATCCAAAAAAGGATCCTTCAGCATGATTCAGTGGGAAATATGAATGTGAAAACATCCATAATGAACCCAAAGATCTAGGTACTTGTGTTTGACAGGCAAAATATGAGTGAATGATTTCAAAATGCATTTAAAGATTTTTAACAGAAAAAAAAGCTAGCACCAATAAAAGGTCATGGCTGGTCTGTTGCAAGCATAGAAACTTTATTGAGAGGAGAGAAAGATCCGTCTGAATCGAATCCATCATCTAAAGCAGAGGTCTTCAAACTTGGCAACTTTAAGACTTGTGGACTTCAACTCCCAGAGTTCTCCAGCCAGCTATGCTGGCTGGAGAATTCTGGGAGTTGAAGTCCACAAGTCTTAAAGTTGCCAAGTTTGGGGACCCCTGATCTAAAGTGTTAGCTATTCTGCCCACCATTGTGTGGTCTGCAAATTTAATGAGTTCCTCTTCTATCCCTTCATCATAAATGATCTAGCTGAGGGGATACAACATACAAGGAGAACTCATCAAAGTTGCAGATGACACCAGGCTGGGGGAGGGGGGGGATTAGCCAACACTTTAGAAGATAGGCTCAAGATCCAGAAGAATCTTGACAGACTTGAATACCAGGCCCTATCCAACAAAACACAATTTAATGGTAAGAAATGTAAGATTTCACACTATTGGGCAAGGAAAACCCAAATGCCCAGGTACAGAATAGGTGGTACCTGGCACAACAGTAGCAACTGTGAGAGGGGTCTAGGTGTCCTAGTGGACAATCCCTTAAATATGAGCTAGCAGTGTGCAGCAACTGCCTAAAAAACTGCAGTCCTAGAGTGCATCATCAGAGGGATAGTTTCAAGATTACATGAAGTGATAGTACCACTTTATACTGCATTGGTGAGACCACACTTGGAATATTGCATCCAATTCTGGTCACCCACCATGACACTAAAAAGATGTTGAGATCCTAGAAAGAGTGCCAAGAAGAGCAACAATGATGATACAGGGTCTGGAAGCTAAACCATATAACGAATGGTTGAGAGGAACTAGGTACTGTATGTCTAGTCTAACAAAGAGAAGATATGATAGCAGGCTTGATATGATAGCAGTCTTTCAGTATTTGAGGGGCTGTCACAAAGAAGAGAGGGTCAACCTATTCTCTAAAGCAGGGGTCCCCAACCTTTTGGACCTCAGGGACCACTACATTCATAATTTTAAATCCCATGGACCACTAATACGAATCAAGCGCGCCACTTGCTGAAGCGCCTGGACTCCTAGTGATGGGATGGGATCCTTCAGACATTCTCTCCCCCCCTCTCTCTCCCCTCTCTTTCTCTCTCTCCCCGTCTCTTTCTCTCTCTTTCTCCCCCTCTTTATCTGTCTCTCTCTCATCTCTTTCTCTCTCATCTCTTTCTTTCTCTCCCTCATCTCTCTCTCCCTCTTTCTCTCTCTCCCCCCTCTCTTTGTCTCTCTCTCATATCTCTCTCTCATATCTCTCCCTCCCCCTTTCTCTCCCCCCTTTCTCTTTCTCTCATCTCTCTCCCCCTCTCTCGTTCTTTCTCTCTCTCTCATCTCTCTCCCCCTCTCTCTGTCTCTCTCTGATCTCTTTCTCTGTCTCTGACATCTCTCTCTTTCTCTCTCTCCCCCTCTCTCTTTCTCTCTCTCCTCTCTCTCCTCCCTCTCTCTTTCTCTCTCTCCTCTCTCTCTCCCCCTCTCTCTTTCTCTCTCCTCTCTCCTCTCTCTTTTTCTCTCTCCCCCCTCTCTCCCTCTCTCTCATCTCTCCCCCTCTCTCTTTGTCTGTCTCTCTCACATCTCTTTCTCTCTCTCTCTCTCTGACATCTCTCTCTTTCTCTCTCTCTCTCTCTCTCTCTCTCCCTCTTTCTCTCCGGCGCTCTCTGGGTCTCATGGGTGCTCCTTCGGCCTTTGTTGCTGCTGGACGCACCTCGGTTGCTTGGGGAGATGCACAACCTGCTCTCCGCCCCGACACTCGCCCGACCTGGCTGTAGCCTATGCTCCGCGTCATAATGGGCTCCAGGAGGAGAAGGGGATGCTGTCTCCCCCATTGTGAAGCGAGCTAAATTTAACTGCACTGCAAAAGCAGCGGGCAGGCCATGGATGTGCCAACAGCAGCGGCGGAGAGAAACAGCCAGGCCGGGCCAGTGTCTCGGGGCTGAGAGGAAGTCATGTGTCTCCCTGAGAGACCAAGATATGTGGAGCACCAACAAGGCCCAGAAGAAATGCCTGCGAGACCCAGCAAGAGATGAAGCTTTGCTCCCGCTCTGGAATTTGGAGCAAATCTCCATCCCCCGCCCTTCCCTTCTCAGGCCAGGCAAGGAATGACTGGGAGGGGAGGGTGAGGGACGGGCCAGCCACTGGTGGGTTCAGCCGACAGGAAGCCACAGCAGGGGGAAGAACGAGCCGCAGGTTGCCGACACCCGTTGCTTCGGCCCGCCTGCGCCGCACCCCCTTGCACCATTACCTCGTTCCGGCCGGCGAGGGCTGCGCTGCGAAGTTGCAAGTTTCACGTAGCTCCCTCTACGGCGGAGATTTCCAACCCCACCCTGAGCTGCCTGGCCGGTCCCATATTCCAGAGCTCTAGTCACAGGACTGGCCATTAGTCATCCCGGAGCAGCTCCTCCACCCGGATGTGCCACGAACCACCAAAATTTTCTCATGGACCTGAAGGCAGGACAAGAAGTAACAGGTGAAAGATAATTAAAAAGAGATCCAATCTAGAACCAAGGAGAAATTTCCTGACAGTGAGAACAATTAACCAGTGGAATGGCTTGCCTTCAGAAATTGTGGGTGCTCCATCACCAAAAGTTTTTAAGAAGAGATTGGACAGTCATTTGTCCAAAATTGTATAGGGTCTTCTGCCATAGTCAGGGGGGTGGACTAGAAGACCTGCAAGGGCCCTTCCACCTTTATTATTCTATGTTCTATATTCTAAAATAGCTTTCAACAAGCTGAGGAGATCCTCAGAATGAAAGAGGCGGGAAGTTCAAAGAACAAAAAGGACATGAAGGAAGGATGGAATATGAGGACAGAAAGCTATGGAGAACTGGAACTCCGTTTCCAGGTTTACTTGTGAGTCCAGAAATACAGAATAAGAGTTAGTAAAGTTTAAAAGAAATTCCTTGCAGGATATTCTAGATTTAGCAGGCAAAAAATAGATACATTCTATTTTTCAAATTAATTATGTTACAGAAAGAATTGGAGCTGGTGTGCAAGTAACACAATTTTAGGAGTTTGTGTTTCTCATGGCTAATAAGAAGTTAGGTCTATAATAGAAACTTAAGACTCCTCCTTTGGTTGTGGTTTCACATTTTTGTACCATATATGGTCCTCCCAAAAAGGCAGAACCAAGATCTTTAAGCCAACTCCCAAAGGAGTCCCAGCATAGCAGCCTCTGAAAACTCTATTTTCACATTGACTATTGGCTGCATTCCAAGGGAAGATGTGTTTCTCCAGAATTATTTATAGCTAACCCAAGTTCCTTCTTAGCTATTTTATTGTCTCTTGTGAATGGTGTATAATAAAAGTCTGTAAAATAGAGTGCATTTTAGAGATATAAACACTCCATTTTATGTTTTATACAAATAGTGTGTAAAATGGTGCATAAATGTGTATAAAGTAGAGATAAACTAAATTTACAAACCATTTAAAAGAGACAGTTAAAAAACCTCAGAAAGGAAGAGAAAGATCAGAAAATCTCCTCTTCAGCAGCCAACGCCTAGATAAGCAGAGAGCCTAATCAAGGAACAACCAAGGAGCAAACCCCTCGGCAGACACAGGCAGGGCAAACGGCTGCATATAAACAGGAAGCAACCCCCCCCCCACACACACACTCACTTGCACTGATGATGCTACCTAGTCCTCTAATGAAACATCTGCAAGCAAGCAGCTCAGAGAGCACCAAGGACTCCACAGCTCAGCCTTGAGATGCACATATTCTTTTCTATGGGAGTGCAAGCAACTACACAAAACAATAAAAAAGCCAGAAGAAACAGAATAGTTAAAGGACAACCAAACACATAGGACCACCGCCCATCCTAACCAAGGTCGGGGTGGGGGAGGCCAGGTTTTCAGAGCTCTTTGGAACATGGCCATGTATCTTGTGGAGAGCCTGCTCTAGGGGCAGGCACTGCGGCAGTCGGCCTGCTTCCGGGTCCCAAGAGAAGAGGCTGTTTAATTGAAGGGACCCAGAGTGCACCCACTCTGCCTGATCTTACTGGGTACTCCTGACCTAGCAGGGTGGGAACCAGCCCCAAGGCCTGCGGGGACCCAGCAGGGTGGGATAGGTGGAGGGGCCGCTGCATATTCCTACAATCTTCGATTGTTTATGGGATTGCCAAACACCTGAATTTGGCTCAAGTGACTGTGAGGATGCCGCAGTGGCTGTAACTTTGGGCAGGTTCCTAAGTCCCTTCATTCAGCACCATCTTAATTTCAAATGGTCATTGAACTAACGGTCAATGTTAAGGACTATCTACAGTACATCTGGAAGCCTCCTGGCAGCCACTGCAGTTCATAGAGCAAAAGCCTAGGCCTGAGCAGATCCCTATGTCCCGGGATTGCCTGGGCCACCATCTTCTGGACCAGCAGCATATTTACGTGCTTTCCTCATGCAGAGTCCATAGCGGTGGTTCATAGGGGACTGCCTGAAGGGCCTGTTGATCCTGGGCAGGGTGCAGTTGGCAGATAAGATGGATTTGTGTGAAGGCTTTTAGCCACGGCTGCCAGCGCCTCCTCGAGCAGGAGCTGAGACCCCAATGGCCTGTTCCTTCCCATCCAGCCCCCACAGCCTCCAGGTACTTGGACAAAACTTTGACAGCATTGCCTGGTCAGTCTGGGCCATCTGCACATTGCTGACCCCTGATCCCAAATTGACAGATGACTTCACCCAGGAGCCTCGTGAGTAAGTAGGAAGGGACAGAGTGTAGAGCTCTGAGGCTTCTCCCACACCAGAGGCCTTGAGTTCGATTGCTCTCGTGTGAGAACACATACTGGACCCAACCACAGAGAAAGGAGAAGAACCACTGCAGCACCATCCTCCCACTCCCACTCCCCCAGTGGGCCAGTGGTATTGAAAACTACTGAAGGAACAAAAAGATCCAAGTTGGTTGTATCTCCATCCTTGCTCCACCTAACTCCACCAGAGGGCATCAACTGGTATGACCAACGCTAACTCCATATTGTGTCTGAGCCTTGACTAAAAGGAGTCCAGATAATGATCTTCCTCAGGACCCTCTATAGTTACAACCCCACCACCTTCTCAATAATCTTCCCTAAAAATGGAAGACTGGAGACTGGATGAAAATTGTGCAGTATAGTTGGATCCAGAGAAGGCCTCTTGTGCAGAGGGGTGTGTCACTGCTTTTTTCAAGGTAGCAGGGAACACCCCCTCCATCAGTGAACCCAAGATTACAGAATGCACCCAAATAACTGTCTCGTCCGGGGCAGTCTTCACAAGCCAGGAGGGATGAGAATCTAAGAAACCAGGTAGATCGTGGCCATTGGACAAATTAGAATTTTTGGACCGTAGTATGTCAGTCATGGGCTATACTAGATCGATTGCTGGGCAAAGGCCCCACAGGTGATGATTGGTCCTGAGCAGGCAGGATTTGAGCTCTGGATTGCCATTTTGCTGGGCAAGTTTTGAATGAGAAAATATTTTATGCCTCTAACACAGGAAAAGACAATGGGATCAGTGCTTTACTTCTGTGTAAGCTTCAGCAGAATATACTGTACGTTTGCCATCTTCAGCATTTAGGAACACCGGCCAATACAGATCGAGACAAGTAGGTGGGCCAAACCAGACTTCCTTTTGCGTCTTTCTCCTGCACAGTGAAAACTAGAAGAACTTTATAGGACGGTCCTTCCTGTTCTTGGTCATGATGAAGTTTCTCTTTCCAAGAGAAGAGAATCTCCGTACCTCCGGGTTGAACTATGAAGCTCTTGGTGGTCTCTGAGCTGGGTGGTTTCCTTGCAGATGTTTCAAGACTGCCCAACTGGGTAACACTGTTGTGGTGGCGCAGTCAGTAAAATGTGGTTAGAATCAAGTATCGCAGGCTAATTCTGCTGACTGCCAGGAGTTCGATCCCGACTAGCTCAAGGTTGACTCAGCCTTCCGTGGTGGGTAAAATGAGGACCCAGATTGTTGGGGGCAAGAGGCTGGCTCTGTAAACCGCTTAGAGAGGGCTGTAAAGCACTGTGAAGCGATATATAAGTCTATTGCTATTATGAGTGCATCTAGTCCTTTTATCCACAAGTCAGACATGTGGAAGCTTAATAAACTGGGAGAGAACTGCAGATCTGAACCCTCTGAAATAAACTCTTCTAAAACAAGAGGATGCCAATGGATTCCAGATGATCACATCACAGCCCAGGTTCCTGGCTCCTTGCCCAGGCAGTCTTCCAGCTGGAACCCAGTTGTGCCCAATTAGCCTGTAAGCACCAGATCCGCAGCTTTTTTTCCAGCAACACAATCACCCAACTGGTGTGGGGAAAACAGGGTGTTGCTCCTTCATGGCTGAGAAAGGTGGGTCTCAAATGAAGTAAATTTAGAGATTTTACCCTTTGCCCTCCAGCAATTCTGTGCTGAGACAAGATGCGGCTCCTTCAGGCCAAATAAAATGCTTTATTCTAAACTTTAGAATCTAAAAGGTGGAGGGAATGTGCAGCCAAACTACATTCAGAGTAGGGGGGCTGGATAGAAATTCACATGAAAATATTTGCTTTTGACATTGGATACTTTGAAACAACAGGATTTTAAGTACTATATGTGACGAGTTATTCCAGCTAGAAAAAAAAGCAAAATATGAAAATGATCCAACTGCCAGGATCTTCCTGGTATTCTGTTTAACTTGGATTGTGGCCTATAGCCTGTATTTAGAAGCACTGTTTATATTTGGGGGGGGGGTCATTCTTCATTGTTTTATTGTGTAGCTTTGGCTGGAAGGATCTTTTAGGATGGTGGGTGCCAAGTCACCCACCAATGTGATCTGGGTTTGCTATCCAGTAATATTTATGTTACCTTCCTTGGTGGGAAGGTAACAGTGTTTCGTGCGCCTTCGGCGTTTAGTCATGCCGGCCACATGACCACGGAGACGTCTTCGGACAGCACTGGCTCTTCGGCTTAGAAACGGAGATGAGCACCGCCCCCTAGAGTCGGGAACGACTAGCACGTGTGTGCGAGGGGAACCTTTACCTTTATTAATATTTATATTGCCAATGAGATGGCTTCTTTGCAAAGTATCTGAAAAATGTTGCTGTAAGCTGTATATTAATGTGGAAATGACATAGTATCTTACCTTATCCTATGGCATTTTAATTGATTTGAAAGTCATAAACTTGTGTTCTGAAATTCTGCTCTGTTGTAAAAAACATGCAAGCACATGCACCTGCCACTCGTATGAAACCATTTCCTCTCCCCTCCCGCCAGTCCACAAAGCCGGCAAGGTTGGCGACCACTGCTTTAGGAGGTATTTCTTCAATGTCCTTACCATTTCCTCCGCTGAGGACGTTCACCAGCAGGCCAGCTGATTCCCCCCTTGCCTGGCTGGAGCCCAGCAGCAGCTCCCCAGTAGACCCAATGGCCCTCAGCCGCCATCACTGCCATCCAGAAGACAGAGAAGGCCAAATCCTGTAATGAGGGAATCCTGGAATATCCCTGGAGGTGCATCTTGAGAGGGTGGCAGGAGGGAGGGAGGGTGGGGAAGGAGATTTAGCAATCGGCCACTTCATGTTTCCTTGATTATCATCCTTTTCCTAAAGCCACAACATGAGTGCCCAAACCAGTTGAGCCAGCCCAGGGCTGCACCCGCAAGACACTCCTTGCCAGGAGCATTTGGGACCGAGGGACAGAGAGAAGGCAGATGGGACTGTCTCCTCCATCAGGCAAGTCGGGTTTGCCCTCTGACTAAGGTCTGCGGAGGCATTTTCCAGTAACCCTGAAGGCTCAGGTGGGAATTTGGCTGTCAGATCTCCTGTTCTGAAAATGTACTATTGGGGGGAGCAGGATTGGGTGGGGGGGGCTCCAAAGGGAAGTGCAGTCAGCTTAGCAGCTGCTGGGTGAGACCTTTGCAATCTGCCACAGTGCTGAGCTCCTGGCACATCACCAAGGGCGGGGGGGGCTTGCTCTGGGCTTAGGATGGGTTCTCTGAATGCATCAGCTGTTGGCGGGTGAAGGCAGCGGAGCACAGCTGGCTTTAGCAGCCACGGTTTTGCAGAATGAAGGTGCCACCTTCTGCAAGGAGTAGGAGGAAGCTGCTCAGTTTTACTCCACAGAAGAGTGCCGAGCCCCCTCTGGAGAGCCCATAAAACAATCTGGCAGCGCAGCAATTCTCAGCGTTGCTGGGCAACTGACTCTTCCCATCATCCCTCACCTTGAGGACACAGCAGGGTGGCCTTTGTCCATCTGTTCCCACGGGCCAGGCTGTGCCAGGCAGGGAAATGGCAGTGCCAACTCGGGGGGGGGGGGGACCGGGAAACTGATTGTTTTTACCAGCCTCTGCTGGCCTTCTGTTCCACCTGAAGGCCCTTGGAAGCAGGGCAGCTTCTCTCCAGCGTCTGCAGCCACTTCTCAAGAGAAGGTCCCCAGAACAGCCTGTTGGGTTGCATGCGTGTGGAGCTGCCTGGGTGCAACTCCGGCAGTGTGTTCGAATTCCAGGCTCTGGCTTCTTGTGCTCCAATGGTCTTCAATGAGGGTGGGGTGGGGGGTTACGTGGACCGTCATCTTGGCTGGAAGGATCTTTTAGGGTTGGGCCCTTGAACCACTAGGAATCCCAGCCTCTTCCGCTCCCCACTGGCAGGCAGGCGGGCAGGCTGGTAGAGCCTGCAGAGGTCTGGTCCCACTTCCAGTTGCCTTGGTTCCAGGTGCCCGCTCTCCTTGTGCCCTGAAGGCTGGGTCTGAGCGGGCCCCTCACCTCAGAGGCTCTGCTCAGCTTTAGGTGGGGAACCTCTAAATCATCCGCAGCTCCTCTGCCTTTGCCTCAAACAACTGCAGTCCTTGGGAGCTGCCAAAACTTAAGAAACATCCCAAAGGCAGAACATAAATCTTGCAAGCAAGTAGATGAAGTATGAACATCTGGAGGAAAAGGAAACCCTCCCCCCCCCCACGGTCAACCTCCTGCTGCTTCCAAGGCTGTGTTCCCACACGGAGGGTCCTGGGGTCCAGTTCAGACCCAGGGTTTGCATTTGCACAAGGGAAGGAGGCTCTCTAGGTCCCTTTGGATCCGGGTTCAGGCTCTGCTTGGTGGCCTGTTTCAGGGGGAGACCACTCCCCGGTGTTCCTGTCTTTGACCGGGGGGCTCCTCGAGGACCCTCCTGTAAGGTGTCTGGACGAGGGTGACAAACCGCTGACAGCGACGGAGCCCACCCACCACTGGCGCGATGAAGGGCTGGCTGGGCAGAGTAACTCGGATTCAATCCTAGCCAGCCCGAGTCGCTCTTTGCGACCGTCCAGGCGGGGCCCGAGGCCTTTTCCGCGCTGCCCGTCGGGGGAGAAGCGCGGGCCGCTTCGCCCCCCAGCCGCGGCCGCCCTTTCCCCCCGCGCCCCTGGCAAGCAGCCGGCCGGCTTTTCCCGGGGAGCCGGCGCCGGCCCGGAGGCTGCGGGGGAAAGGCGGCGACTCTGCCCCAAATCCGATTGGGAGGCCGAGGAGGCGTCTGAGTCCCCCCGCGGTTCCCCCCCCCCGCGCGCTCTGTTCATTGATTTGGAAACTGTCTATTGCCGCCTGTTCGCTGGTGGCAACTCAAGGCGGCTTGCAGGAAAACAAACGTTGCCTCACTCCGATCCTCCCAAGTCTTTCTCAAGGGCCGCTGGCGACTGTCAGCCTCCTTCCCTGCTGCGCGTCTCCCTCCCTCCCTCCCCGTGTGTGTGTGTGTGTGTGCGTGACGTCACTTTCCAGGGCGCCTCCAGCTCTGACCCCGAGCCTTTGAGGGCTTTGGGGAGCGCCGGGACCTTCTTCCCAGCTGGCCCCTCCCTCTCCACTCCGGGCCTGAGGCTGCTGGGCTTCCTCTCTGACCAGGAAAGGGGTGAATAAGAAGCTTCGCAATTTTGCCCTCCGATCCTGCTGGCCGGTTGGCGCCTTCACGGTCTTCCCTCTTTCTGCAGGAGGGCGTGAGTGGGGCCCCCGTGCATCTGATGCAGTTCTCCAAAGGGAGAAGTCAGCATTTCTTTCTGCCCGTCGCCCCACAGAAGTGGGGGGGGGGAGCAGAGATCGCCCTCGGCCTCCTCGACACTTTGTTCTTTCATTCATCAACCTCCCAACCCCTCCTTGTTATCAGTGTGT
This sequence comes from Thermophis baileyi, assembly GCA_003457575.1. Classification (NCBI taxonomy): domain Eukaryota; kingdom Metazoa; phylum Chordata; class Lepidosauria; order Squamata; family Dipsadidae; genus Thermophis; species Thermophis baileyi. Next base: position 1,141,544 of record QLTV01000207.1, read on the forward strand.
TCCTTTCATAATCTTATCTAATCATTTTCACCAAACTGATAATGCCCAGAGCTCATTTCTATTCTGCTCATGCCAACAGCATTTCATAAACAGATAGGAACACCACTTTGAAAGATACTTTGCACACCGAAGCCATGAAAACGCCATCATAAAAGCGGCCATAAAAATAAATGATTTTCTGA
>QLTV01000207.1:1164864-1192938 GCA_003457575.1 Thermophis baileyi
GCAATCTTATAGCCTAGGCCATCTTTATGTAGAGCAACAATTTGTTTTTTCAGATCCTCAGAGAGTTCATTGCCATGAGGTGCCATTTTGAACTTTCAGTGACCAATATGAGAGAGTGAGAGTGATAACATCAAATTTAACACACCTGCTCCCCCTTCACACCTGATACCTTGTACCACTAATGAGTCACATGACACCAGGGAGGGAAAACAGCTACTTGGGCCCCATTTGGCCATTATCACTTAGGGGTGTATTCACTTTTGTTGCCAGCAGTTTAGACATTAATGGTTGTGTGTTGCGTTATTTTGAGGGGACAGCACATTTACACAGTTATACAAGCTGTATACTCACTACTTTACATTGTAGCCAAGTGTCATTTCTTCAGTGTTGTCACATGAAAAGATATACTTAAATGTTTACAAAATGTGAGGTGGTGTACTCACTTCTGTGACATACTGTATTAGCCTCAAATGACAGGACCAGCGCTCCACCCTGCTTTGAGCTGCTTGGCTGCCTTAGTGGCCATGACTGTTTTTAAAGTTTATTCAACTTAGATTGACTTGGAGCCAGGTTATTTGAGGGACCATCTTTTCCCAGTTACACCTACCCCACCCATCACAGCAGAGAGGCAGAGTATGTTAGGGTCTCCTCTTGTAAGGAGATCCATCTGGTGGGACCCAGAAGAGGGGCCTTCTCTGTGCTGGCTCCCTCTTTTGGAACATCATCCCTGAGGAGATAAAATTGGCCTCCACCGTGACACTCTTTCGAAAGGCCTTGAAGACCTGGCTTTGCCAAACGGCCTGGAGACCAGGGTGATACAGAGGCCATCAAGTGGCTTGCTTGATTGTTATCACTGGGAAGGGGGGGTTCTTGGATTTTCTATTTGGGCTTTTATTTTGGTAAGCCACCTGGAATCATTGTGAGTGAGTGGAGCAGCCACATAAATGTTCTAAATAAATAGATTATGACCGAATAGGGAGAGTTGCTAGAGGGATGAGGAGTCCTACTCCCAGATCCCACCAGTTCCTGCTGTTGTGCTTTGATGAGCTGGTATTTTCCTGCAGCTGAAGACCAGCAGCTCAACCCGATTTTCTGACCACACTCTGCACTCTTTGGCAGCGGCTGTAGCTAGAGACAATCCTGGCAGCAGTAGTCAGTTGGCAAGGAGGGTGGAGGGCACCTCAGCTCAGAAGGGGGAAAGGCCCGTGGAGAAGGTAAATGCGGCCGTCGGAAGTCATTTGGCTGATGTTACACAATGGAACAAGCCAGCTAGCAGACGATTTCCTTCCTCAAGCCCAGACCCAGGGACTGTCTGGCCTGGATCTCCAGCCTCCAACCCATACCGGATTTGGCACACTTGTACACACTCTGTGTATGAGCAGGTGGGAAATCTCACATTTAAAGGGTGGTGTCAGAGTTCCAAGTAATAGTCCCATAGAAAGCAAAACTCTGAGGCAGGTGAATCCCTCAAAGAATAGCTTTATTGGAGATATCATATTGGCACAAATCTGGTGAAAACCGAGTCGGAAGGTTCTCGTGGTTTTCACCTAATTAAAAGAGAAAGTTTTCCCACAACCCCAAACTATCAGTCATATGGTCCAATCAAGACACTGTCTGGTGACCTCACTCCTCCTTCCACGGTCCAGGTGTGAGAATGTCCTTGGTTCTCAAGAGCAAGTATTTTATTTTGGCTACACAACCCCCGCTATCTCTAATCCCCCCTTCCTTTCCCTCAGCTCCAGTGTGGCAACACTGAAGCTCCAATGTGGCCCCGGTCAGATCAGCTTCAGGGTTGACAGGTGGAGCAGAAAATGCTAATTGTTTCTAAGTTTACAACTGAGATATTAGCCTAGGACAGTGAGTGCCACTTTTGCTCGAGTGCCAAAAGGGCGCATATGTGTGCGATAGCACACACACGCGTGCCCACACCCATAATGCAATGCCCTCCCCCAGTGCATGTGTGCACACACCCCCGGCGCTGTCCCCCTCGCGCATGCGTGCAGGGTTCACTGAAGCCTCCGGACTTCCAGTAGGCCCGTTGGGCCGTTTTTCGCCCTCCCCAGGCTTCAGGAAAGCCTCTAGAGTCTGTGGATGGCGAAAAATGGACCCAACGGGCCTACCGGAAGTTCGAACTTCCAGTAGGCCCATTGGGTCCATTTTTCGCCATCCACAGGCTCTGAAGGCTTTCCTGAAGCCTGGGGAAGGTGAAAATGACCTCCCCCTGCCCTCCGGAAGGTCAAAAATCAGCTGGCCAGTGCACGCATGCGCGCTGGAGCTGACATAGGGCAACACCTCGGGTGCCCTCAGATATGGCTCCGCGTGCCACCTGTGGCACGTGTGCCATAGGTTCGCCATCACGGGCCTAGAACAATATTTCTTAAATGTTCTACTTGCAAGACCCCTTCTCACTTTTAAAAATTATGGAAGACCCCAAAAGAGCGTTTGTTTGTAGGGGTTATATTTATTGATATTTACCATATTTTAAAAATGATGCATTCATAGAATGAGCCATGGTGGCACAGTGGTTAGAAAGCAGTGTTGCAGACTGACTCTGCCCACTGCCAGGAGTTCGATCCTGATGGGGCTCAAGTTTGACTCAGCCTTCCATCCTTCTGAGGTCGGTAAAATGAGGACCCAGATTGTTGGGGCAACATGCTGACTCTGTAAACCGCTTAGAGAGGGCTGGGAAGCACTGGGAAGCGGTATATAAGTCTAAGTGCTAGTGCTAAGTGCTATATTTATTTATTGAATCATGTAAACCAGTGGTTCTCAACCTGTGGTCTGTGGACCCCTGGAGGAGTCCACAATGTCATCACAGGGGGTCTGCAAAGTCTTGAAGAAATGTAATGATTTAAATCTTGAATTAAGTCTTGGGGTCCCATGGGCATGATCCGTGGCCACAAAAGGTATTTAAAGGGGGGTCCGTGGTGAAGAAAACATTGAGAACCACTGATTTATTAACATAAATACAATATTTTCAAGAAAAAGCCCTATACTTTTTAAACAAATGAAAATAATAATGAGAAGGGTGACAAAAGGGTCTTGGAGGACCCCCAGAGGCTGGCCTGGCAAATGCCAGGTCTGCCTTGTACACCCAGTAGTAGGTGTACCGGCTGGGCTCGAATCTCAAGTCTGTCCTGTACTCGCAGGGCCAGCAGTTCCTCCTGAGTCCCAGGCCTGCCCCTCAGGGGACCTGGCCAAGTGCAAATGCAGGTGGGAGGCAGCTGGCCCTGTTGCCCTTGGGGTCCTTTAAAACGGGGGTTGATTTTCTCCACAGGAACCACATCAAGGTGCATCCAGTTCTCCATTAACTCTCTCACAAGATAAGAGAAGATGGCCACAGAGCAGAAGTGACCTTTGCCCACCATTCCCGGCTTAATAATTGACATGTTTCATCACACTAATAAATCCCCAGAGGCAACACATATATAAAGGACCTGCAGCGTCTTAGCAGATCCCTTGGTGTGCGAGTCCCTCTCTGGCCTCTCCTCAGCCATGGCCAAAGGATTCTTCATCAGCAAGTCTTTGGGGATCGTAGGCATTGTCCTTGGCCTGGGGGCCGTGGCCACCATCATCGCCCTCTCGGTTGTCTACACCCAGGAGAAGCAGCGGGCAGATAATGCGCTCGCCAACCAGGGCCCAAGCAGCACCATCACAGCTGGCGCTACTATAGCTGGCACTGTCCAAGCTACCACGGCCGGTGCCACCAGAGCTACCATAGCCAGCACCACCAGAGCTACCACGGCCAGCACCACCAGAGCTACCACGGCCGGTGCCACCAGAGCTACCACAGCTGGCGCCAACAGCACTATCACAACCAAGCCTTTGGAGCCTTGGGACCACATGCGGTTGCCCAAAACTTTGATGCCCACATTTTACACTATCTCTCTGCAGCCATTTCTGAAAGAGGTCAGCCCAGACTTCTACATTTTCAAAGGCAACAGCACAGTGGAGTTCCAGTGCAAGCAGCCTACGGACCTCATACTCATCCACAGCAAAAAGCTGAATTACACTCTGCAGGAGACATTCCTTGCATCCCTGACAGGAATTAATGTCGTTGCACCTGCCATTGAAAGAACTTGGCTAGTGGAGAAGACAGAGTACTTGGTGGTGAAACTCAAAGAGAAACTCCAGCAGGACAAGACCTATCAGCTGCATGCCAAGTTCACTGGGGAACTCGCAGATGATCTGGCTGGCTTCTACCGCAGTGCATATACGGAAGAAGGGGTAACCAAGTATGTGGAAGGGACAGAGGTGTGGGGGGGAAGTATGGGGACAGGAAGAGGACCCACAGAGATCTGTTCCATCTGTGGGTTTTACAACATGGTGGCCGCTGCAGTTTTCAGGACTTGGGCTGGGATTGGGATTGGAGGCCAAGCTGCATCTTCCTAGGAAGAAGCTGATGCCCCCTGAGCAAATCCACCGCGAACTGAGTCACTCCCCTACTTGTGTCTCAGGAAATGTCATTTCTGGGGAATAGTAATGAGACAAAGGGAACTTAGAACTTGGTGGAGGTGCTCCACATGAAGCCGCGAATCCTCCTCAATGCCACCAGGCCTCTGCCTGTGCCCCACCTGGACTGGGAAGAGTCTTTGCTCCCCAAATGGATCTTATCCTGGGGCTGTATAGATACCCCCTTGGGAGGCCCCAGATCCAGCAGAAAGAGCAGGGCCGGTTAATAGAAAGGTTCCTGGGCATCTCGACTGACCACCTGGTGTCTGTCTTTCTCCAGGGTGGTGGCTACAACCCAGATGCAGGCTGCCGATGCCCGCAAAGCTTTTCCTTGCTTTGATGAGCCTGCCATGAAGGCCAACTTCTCCATCACGCTGATTCACTCGCCTGCACATCAGGCGCTCTCCAACATGCCTGCTAACAGTAGGTGCCTAACTGGGGGTGGGCAGAAGAAAGGGCTTCCCCTGGGCAGTGGGGAGGACCTATGGTGCTCTCGCTCTTGGCTGTCACCCGGGCTCGTCCAAGAGGCTGGCAAAACTTCCCTCCAGGTGGAAACCGGAGGCTGAACCGAAGCCAAGGGGGGCAGGAATGGGGCTGGGGAGAAGGTGCCGGATGACTGACTCCGCAGGATGAGGGTGCTTTTAGGGCAGCAGTTCTCAACCTGTGGGTTGCGACCCCTTTGGGGGTCAAATGACCCTTTCACAGGGGTCGCTTAAGCGCGCGCTAGCCTGCCATCTTGGTGACTGGCAACACGCACACACGGGGCGGGGGCGGGGAGGGGGTCACGGCATTAGGAAGGTTGAGAACCACTGTTTTAGGGTGTGTCTGAGGGTGTGGGAAGAAGATTCTGGGGCCACTAGAAATGGGGAGAGACGCCTTAAGGTCAGGCTTTAGCAGAGGTTGGGTGGCGGCAAAATCTGCTGCCACCACGGAAGATGTCGGGGGGCTCCCAGGGCTGAGATGAGCCTGGTGGGAGATGCGCCCACCCACGTGGGCTCCCCAAGGCAAAAGGAAGTGGGAAAAGGGAGGGATCTGAGAGGGGGGAGGGTGCACCCCTACTCATGATGACTGTCACTTTAAAGAGGCAATTTGCCCCCTGACGGCCGTGGGTCAGAGCGATCAGAACACACCCGCAACCTTTCAAGGCTCTGTTGGCTCAAGGGTCCCCCCACATGGGACACATTGTAGAAAGTCCGTGGGACAAAGGCAGCAATGCAAGGTTTTTGCTGCATTTAGTGGTGGGGAAAATCCCCCCTCTGCCTCCAAAGGGGAGGATTGCTCTGCTTTTACACAGGGCATGTAGATCCCTCCCGCTGAGCTCCCCAGAGCAGCCTCTGGCTACCCAGGCCTGTCAGTGGACTCTGCGAGTGAGTGAAAAGGGGTTGGGGGCCTTCTGCCCAAAAGGATGACCGGGCCGAAGAGCAAAAAGAGAAGGGCACCCACCCTCTTTCGGGAACTTGTGCTTGGGGAGACAGAACCCCTTCTTCCTGGGGAGGAGGGTCAGGCAAGGGGGCCAAGCTCACCCCTTCTCCTCTCTGCCTCTTCTTCCAGAGACTGAGGAAGTAACAATGCCAGACGGATCAATCTGGACGCGGACTGAATTTGAACCCACCCTCAGGATGTCAACCTACTTGCTTGCTTTTATTGTCAGCGAGTTTGAGAATGTGTCTGCTATCCAGAATAACATCCTGGTAGGCCTGCTCTCGCGGGGGACCCACTGCCCACAACAGGGGCATCCCCTAGGTTGCTCTGCCCTGGAAGAGGGGCCTTTCCTGAGTGCTCTTGGCTCCTCTTTCAGATCCAGATCTGGGGCCGCCCCAAGTCGATCAAGGAGGGCCAGGGGGACTACGCGCTCAATGTCACCTGGCCCATTCTCAACTTCTTCGAGCGGCAGTACAATGTGCCTTATCCTCTGAAGAGATTAGGTAGGTGAGGAGGGCTGAGTCACAGATGGGAGTCGTGACTCTGGGCTGGGGGTGGGGAGACCTGTGTAGCCTTCAGTCATGATGGGTGTCCTGTGGGCGTGACCCTCCCCCATGTGCTTAATCTCCTCCCAATTCTTGCACTCAGCATTCACAGAGAGTCTTGAGCACTGTTGGCAACTTAGCACCAGATAGAAGAACATCAGTGAGCGACTCCCTTGCATTTAAGCTCCCCGCTGTCCTTGCACAGCCACAGCGGTAGATGCTTTGAATCGGGGAAAAGATGCTTTGATCAGGGAGGGCGGCCTAAGGTTGAACAGGGAGTCCTGGGGGTGGTTTTGGTTCAGTTAGCAGGGACTTCTCTTGCCAGACCAAGTCGCCCTTCCGGATTTCAATGCTGGAGCAATGGAGAATTGGGGGCTGATCACATACCGTGAGAGTGCGCTACTCTTTGACCCGGAATTCTCTTCCATCGGCAACAAGGAACGGATTGTGACAGTGATTGCTCATGAAGTTGCCCACCAGGTATCTTCTAGATTGTACTTTTGGAGCAACTGAATCCCTACCAACATAGAGGGCCTGCAAGGGAACCTCTGGGCAATCCACTCTGGCTAAACCCCTGGCACCCTCACGCCATCCCCTCACATACTCAGGCGCTCCTAGCAAAAGTGCTTACGGGACTAATCGCCTTCCTCTCAACAGTGGTTTGGAAACCTGGTAACCCTGGAGTGGTGGAATGAGCTGTGGCTGAATGAGGGCTTTGCGTCGTACGTGGAATATTTGGGTGCAAATGAAGCTGAGTCCACATGGAATATTGTAAGTGCTGTGTGGGATGCTGGATGGGGAGGGGAAGGCAACAGGGGCACCACTGAGCCAACTGATTGGCCGAGGGCCGGAGCAGTGCAGTACAATAGGAGAGGGCCTTTTTCCAAACTCACCCTAACCACTAAGTTTCTCCTGGTCTGGACCAGTCCAGAGGTGTAAGTGGAGGGTGGGCTATGCCCACATCCTGCAGAAGAGAGAGTTGGCCGGGGCGTGATCTAGACTGGCTAAATGGGTAGACGTGCCCCAGGAGCTCTGGGAAGAGCCCTCCAGGGCCTGGAGCCAAGAGCTGAGCACATTCTGAATGAGGCAAATCGAGCGGAGCATCTGTGGGAGGCCGAATTGTCGGGAGAAGGGCTGAGCCGAGCAGCAGAAAATCGGGAGTCCAGATGTAGGAAGAATCCGGGAGTTTCAATGGTTGCCCATTTCATCCACTGCCAAGATTCCTGGGCAGCAGTTCTTTCACTAAGCAGAGTTTACATGCAACGTGTAACATGATTACTGAATCCACTCATTTAACCCATTTCCTGGTTTAGTAGAGACCACTGAATAGCAAACTAGCCAAATTCATGCACTGGTTAGCTCTTCTCTTCTCCCAGGGTAAGCATGTTGTCTGAAGGCAGCACTAGGTCTTTAACTGACTTGGCTGAGAGTGTTTGGTGCATCTAGCCCAAGTCTCTGAAAGGCTGAGAAAACTCATCTAGACTTGCCTTTCCTGGTTCTGGAGAGAAAGGACTTCTCCTGGGACAAAGATGATCCTGCTGGAGAGGCTTCACAGATCTTCCTGCTGGATCCAAGGTCCCTGTGGTAGATCTAGGAGGAGGAACTTCCACGTCCTGCCCTTCCAATTATAAGGCCACTGGTGGCAATAAGGGTGCTGCCCACTGTGGCCTTTGGTGGAAGAAGGACTCAGGGCCAGTCAGGTTGCTTTGAGAACTGAGTTTAAGGCCTTTGTTTTCAGAAAGACCTGATTGTACCGAATGATGTGTACCGTGTGATGGCCATCGATGCCCTGGCTTCCTCACACCCCCTCTCCAGCCCTGCAGATGAAATCAACACTCCAGCTCAGATCAGTGAAGTCTTTGACTCCATTTCCTACAGTAAGGTGAGGAGGGGGCTTGGTGAAACCTTGCCTGACTTTGAGAGCAGGAGGGATTTGTTATCAGCTTTGCTGGGCTGCCTTCACCCCAGAGGGGATTCCGGGCAAATGCACAGAAATGCCAGGAGCAGGAAAATCCATCCCACAGCAAGAAGAGTGAACTCCCATCAACCTGCAGATGCATCCCACCAGGTGGGGAAAAGCTAAAATGCAGGGCCAAGTAAAAGGTGTGTGTGTGTGTGTGTGTGTGTGTGTGATAAGCAAGTTGGGAGGGGGGGACTGGCATTTAAAAAAACAAACAAACCCTGATCAACCTTGGACAGGCTGTACGAGTGGGAGCGCTGCCCCTCCCCCCTTGCTCCAAGGTCGTTTGAATCCTTCAAGCAGGAGCAGAGCCAGTGAAGGCTTTGACATTTCACCCATCACAGAAGAGTTCATGTTTTGCTCTATAAGAACTTCAGGATTCTTAGGATCCATTTATTTCCCAAAGGGCCCAATCTATCAGAAGTGCTGGTAAAAGTAAGCTTGTGTCAAGAAATATAATGAAAGTTGCCCATCTTTTGAAAGGCAATGCAGCTTTCTGCAAACACCTAGAAGCAAGCAAAGTTATAATCAGAAGCCAACATGGATTTGTCAAAATAGATCATGCCAAAGAAACCTTATCTCATTCTTTGACAAAGTGACTAAATTAGTGGACCAGTGAAATGCTGCAGACATAGTATACTTAGATTTCAGTAAGGCACTTGACAAAGTAGACCACAACCTACTTCTTGGTAAGCTAGTAAAATGTGTGATAGACAGCATCACCACCAGAGGGAGTCTCAATTGGCTGATCAACCACACTCAGCATGTAGGAACTGCATCTACATGGAGGGAAGCATACAGTAGGGTACCTCAAGGCTCTGCCTTGGGCCCTGTTCTCTTCCATATCTTCATAAATGCTTTAGATGAGAAGAGGAATTCATCAAATTTGCAGACGAGACCAAGCTTGGGGGGAATAGCTAACACTTTAGAAGGATCTTGACAGACTTGAACACTGGGCCCTAAACAACAAAATGCTATTCAGTAATGAGATTTTACACTTACTTACATAAACCAAATGCACAGGTACAGAATAGGTGGCACTGGCTTAACAGCAGTAACTGCGAGAGGAATCTTGGAGTCCTAGTGGACAACCACTTAAATATGAGCCAGCAGTGTGCTGCAGCTGCCAAAAAAGCCAACACAGTCCTAGGCTGCATTGAATCAAGATCATGTGAAGCATCAGTACCTTATAATGCCTTGGGAAGACCATACTTGTAATATTGCATCCAGTTTTGGTCACCACGATACAAAAAAGATCTTGAGATTCTAGAAACAGCGCAGAGAAGAGCAACAAAGACAATTAGTGGGCTGAAGGCTAAACTGTGTGATGAATGGTTGCAGAAACTGGGCATATCTAGTCTAACGAAGAGAAGGACTAGAGAGCGCATTGATAGCAAACTTCCCATATTTGAGGGGCTGTCACAGAGAGGGGGGGGTTGACCTATTCTCCAAAACACCTGAAGGTAGGACAAGAAGTAATGAATGGAAACTTACTAAGGGAGATCCAACCTAGAACTAAGGAGGAATTTCCTGTCAGTGAGAACAATTAATCTTGCCTCCAGAAGTTGTGGGTGCTCCATCACTGGAGGTTTTTAAGAAGAGACTGGACAGCCATTTATCCAGAATGGTATTGAGTCTCCTGCTTGAGCAGGGGGTTGGACTAGAAGACCTCCAAGATCCCTTCCGTTATTCTGTGAATTCAGTATCTGTTTACTGAGCCTCCTCACAGCTGTGAAACATGGGCTTTGGAGAACTCAAGAGGGATTTGCTGTATTCTTCCTCAGACGATCCCCAGGGCTGCCCACAATAAGTCTGGGACCAGGTCTGCTCCATGCCCTGCACGGCCCTCTTGAAGCTTCCTTCTTCTGCAGACCCTCCTGCGGAGGAAGAAAAGAGGGGTGGGTGGGGGCTGTGCTTGCCTTGTTGCAGCTTCTTTTCTCCCTGCAGGGGGCATCTGTGATCCGAATGCTGTCCGAATTCCTCACTGAGCCCGTGTTCAGAGAAGGGTTGCAGGTAAGGGGTTGCCTTCACCTTCCCTCCCTGACTGAGGCACAGGCTAATAGCAATAGCAATAGCACTTAGACTTATATACCGCTTTACAGTGCTTTACAGCACTCTCTAAGCGGTTCACAGAGTCAGCATATTGCCCCCAACAATCTGGGTCCTCATTTTACCCACCTCGGAAGGATGGAAGGCTGAGTCAACCTTGAGCCGGTGAGATTTGAACCGCTGAACTGCTGAACAGTCAGCTGAAGTAGCCTGCAGTACTGCACTCTAACCACTGCGCCACCTCGGCTCTTTTAAAACTGTGACACACACACATATACACCCCAAGGTGCCATGTATGGCTGTGCCGTTTGCGGGGGGGCTGGTGGTGGTGTAAAAAGGCAGATCCCACAGTGGTACCTCCAGGCAGCCCTTTTGGGAGAGCCCTAGCTCAGAACCATCTCAGTTTGCCACGCTGCTGAACGACCAGCGGAAACCAAGAGGCCCTTTGGACTTCCTCATCTTTGGTGGGATGAGCAAAGAGGCTTTCCCATGTCCCTCTGACCCCTGCCCACCCCGCTGCCATAGGGAGACAGGCAGGCGGCTTTCTCTCTGGGCCAGCAGCAGCTCCAACCTGTGTAAAATCTTACCCACTGGGGGTTTTGAGGGATGACTTGTAGGGATAGGACACCTCTGTGCCCCCCTCCAAGCTGCTGTGGGCAAGCCCCTCTCCTGTGGCCCTGGCATTTTCCTCCATGGCGGCTGCCATCAGGTTCTGGGCCTGCTGACCTCCCCGTCTACTAGATAACTCCCCCAACATCTGGCTGGGCCCCTCCTTGCCCCTCCCTGTCCTGAATGTGGGAGAGGGAAATCAGCCAGCTGCAGAGGGAATTGCCACCAGCACCCCCACCCCCACCCCCACCCCATACAAAAGGCCCCTGGAGCTTTGCTGAGTTTGGGAATTCTGCTCACCTGACCCTCCTCTCTCCACAGTCCTACTTCGAAACCTACCAATATGAAAATACTGTTTGCGATGACCTCTGGAAACAACTGCAGATGGTATGTTTTACAGCCTATTCTAGCTGCTTCCATAGAATTTCTGAATCCCAGAGATGGAAGGATGTTTTTCTACCCGATGTGTTCCTTCTTCGGTGGTGCTATGAGCAGGCTTTAGAAATGGATCCTCTCCCCCAAGGGCCCGACCAGGCCAGCCAACCCCTCGGCCTCTGCCTTTACTGATCTGATGGAGACAGCTATGGCTAATAGCAACATCCAGAGTGGCTCTTGCCTCCCCCCGCCCCCAGCTCCCCTTTCCATATGTGTGACAGGTCAACTCCAACCGCCAACCTGCTGAATTTCACCCCTGTGTCTGCCCAACTCCAGTGGGAACCATCTCCTCTTTCCTTCTGTGGGCCTATGCCCATGTTGCCAACAACCAGCCCAGTTGAGGAAGAGAGAGGTCCATGGTATAAGAGAGAGAGAGGAGCTACATTTCAAAGGCTGGTGGGACTGTCTGGCAGTTGGCCTCAATCAACTGCCTGGGATGCATTTCCGGCCAGGAAGTCCAAGTCTTGAGATTAGGCATTTCGGAATCCCAGAGCCAGGAGCCACCTTCTCAAGTTGAGTCTCTTTGACGCTTCTGGGACAGGTGGTGAACAAGAAGAACATGAGTCTCCCAGACACCGTCAAGACCATCATGGACCGCTGGACCTTGCAGATGGGCTTCCCGGTTCTCACAGTTAATACCGCTACAGGCATCATCACCCAAAAACATTTTCTGCTGGACCCAGAAAGTCCCGTTGAGCGACCCTCACAGTTCAAGTAAGTCAGGAGCTTTGAGCCTCTGTGCAGAGGTCCGATCTCTGCGTGGAAAGAGCCTTGTCCAGAGGCAGCGAGAGGGAGGAATCCTCTTGGCTAGTGCAATTCTTGACGATGGGGGCCACATCCTGCTGTTGGGGAGATGAGGCTCATGCAGTCCAAGAATGAAGAGGACCAGGTTGAGGCAAGGGGAGGAACAAGGGAGGGCAGAAGCTGCTCAACTGACAGCCGGTTTCCTGCAGTTACACCTGGATTGTTCCGGTCTCCTGGCTGAGCAAAGGGAAGGAGGCAGAGATGTACTGGCTCACAGACACTTCAGGTATAATTCATTTGTACCGCCTTGGTTGTTGTACGGAGTTACAAGATTGTGCTTAGAGTGTTAGGAGATTTGATGGCGTTTGCTTAAGGCTGCCCAGGTGGCTTTTGCTAGCTGGCCCAAGATGGCTAAGGGTGCGCCCACTTAGCCTGCCCTGGCTTGATCTGCTGCCAGTCAGTGGCGAGGAGATGGCCTCCCTTGTTGCTGGGGGGAAGCTTGGTGGCCTCCTCCTCCTCTCCTCCTGATCTTCAAAACGGCATTTGGGAGAAGCCATCAGTGTTGTATGTTTGAAACCGTACAAAATGTCTAAGATTTACCTGTCGCCCCTGAAGAGGAGCAGGGAAGCTCTTGCGGTAGAGAGGGACCCTCTCTTCCTTTTTTGCAGCTGAAAATGCCAACTTCTCAACTTCTGCTGACCCTGCCCAGTGGCTGCTACTCAATGTTAATGTCACGGGCTATTTCCGGGTAAACTATGATTTGGAAAACTGGGAGAGGCTCATGAATCAGCTGAATGAAGACCTTCAGGTAGGCTGTCAAAGTGCCACCTCCCCTCTCTGTCCCAGAAATGGCTATGGTGAAATAGCCGCTCCTGCCGCCTCCAGGCCCCGGGGTAAGGGAAGACCTCCAAGAGATATAAAGTTGGGAAAGCAGTGAGGCGCTTCCTTTTCCCCCTGAGCCCTTCCTCCTTCCGGGCCCCACAGCATCTGTTTGCCCTTCCTACCTGCCTCCCAAACACCCCCAACCAGCTTCTCCAGAAGAGTCTTTTGAATGCTTTGGCTCCCGTTCTCCATTTGTGGATGAGAGGCTCTCGCTCCACAGTCTCACCGGACGCTCTCCCAGTGGAGGAAGCACTCTGCCGACACAGCTGGCAATGGTCTCGAGGCAGGATGTGAGCTTCCGGGATTCTCCTCTTGCCCACCGCCTGATTTTGCTAACTCTCGATTCAGTTTCTCTGACTGCTCTGTTCTTTTGCAGAGGATCCCCATTCTAAATCGTGCTCAGATCATCGATGATGCCTTCAACCTGGCCAGGTGAGAATCCCTTTATCTCCCCCTGCTGCTGGGGAGCAGAACTGCAATCAGATTGCTTTCCGAGTCTATTGAAGCTCCAAGGATTTTTCTTCCTCACTCCGCCTAAGGGATCCGGCTGGGCTGAAATGCTCCCATCTGATAGGGGGACATTCCGGGACAGGAGCGACAGGGGCCCTCTCTGTGGGAGGCTGCTGCACCCGCCCAGGGGCGCCTCTTCCGCCACGTGACCCTCTTTTGGGCTAAGCATTGAGGCAGAGCGGAGAGGAGGCCAGCCCCACAGCCAGCCCCTCTGCTGCTCTTTCAGAGCCAAGCACGTGGGCAGCGACCTGGCCCTGAACACCACCCGCTACCTGGCCCAGGAGAGGGAGTACCTTCCTTGGGACACGGCCCTGGACAACCTGGACTACTTCCGCCTCATGTTTGATCGCAGCGAAGTCTACGGGCCGATGCAGGTGTGAGCTCCAGCCAGTCTCGGCCCTTCGGCTCCTCCCTTCCCTTCCAACAGAGGGGATCCTGGGGTGGGGGTGAAAGGGCTGCTCTCCAGCTTCGTTCCTAGTCAGACCTTACTCTCCCTGTTGCAGAAATACATCCGGAAGCAGGTCACCCCTTTATTTGACCACTTTCAGAACCTCACTCTCAACTGGACCCAAATCCCAGATGGCTTGATGGATCAGTGAGTCTCCATGGATGAGGAGGAATGGGGGGGGGGCTTGTCTGTGGATGGCAAGAGAAAGGGGGAGGGGGTCACTGCCCTTGAATTCATATCCCTGCCTTCTCTCCCTCGTTCAGGTATAACCAGATCCTGGCCATCCGCACTGCCTGCTCCTATGGCGTCCCTGAGTGCAATGAGCTGGCCTCCTCCTGGTTTAAGGCCTGGAAAGCCAACCCCAGCATCAACGGGTGAGAGTGTCTGGCCCTGGGGGCAGGGGGGGGGCTTGAGCATGGGAAGCCCAGTGGGTGGGGGGAGCGGAGCTGCTTTCTGGGCAGGCCATCCTCTTCTCTGCAAGGCCGCTCCCTCCTGCTCAGTGTCGGAGAGCAAGCGGCCTATAACCGCTCTTAACTCCCTGGGCTTGCCCAGCTCCCAAAGAGGGGCAGCTCCACAAGGGGCCCTGTGCCTCTGCCCACCTCTTCTCTTCAGATGCTGGGCCAGAGCAGAGGCCCCCGCCCTACTTTTCGGGCTTAGCCTCCTGTTAGCCCTTTGGCCTCTTCGCTGAACAGCCACCACACCCATCGTGTCCTCTGCCTTTACGGTGAACGCTCAGGGATCCCCGGATTCAGCAGACAAATAAGGGGGAGGGGCTGTCTGCTAAAGAAGGCGGCCCACTAAATCCAGGTGGAATTTCATGTGCGCATCTTTCATGCACAAATAAAAGGGAGCAGTGATTTAGAGGCTCCTCCTCTCAGCCCCATGGATGTCCCTCCCCCCCAAAAGGCCAAAGGAAAACATGTCCCTGCCCACCCAGCTGCCTTGACAGGAACAAGGCCAGGTGATGGATGATCTCCCATCAGCCTGGGGCCTGAGGGGTGGGTTTCTGAGAGGGCAGCGATGCCCCAGCATGACAGCAACCCTCTGCGAAGGGGGCCCGGCATCCAATGTACTGCAATGGCTGCCACCCAGCTCTCCCATCGCCCGATGCCTGCCTCTCTCGGGCTGCTGGTCTGCGAGGGGTTCCAGTCTGATGCCCTCCCCCCTCTTTTCCCCCAGCCCAGGCGGCATTTGGCGGGGCTCCTTGGTGGGTGGGGTGGCTGCTTGGAGGGGCAGGAGGCAGGGCCGGAGAGAGGCTTTCCACAGGGAGCGGTGCAGAAAAGGGTGCCAGGAGAAGAGATGGGTCAGGTTTTTCAACCTCTGTTTTCTTGGGCCAGAGAGCAGCCCCCCCTCCACATCTGGGACAGAAAAGACCTTCTTTGGGGTTTGCAGAGTCAGCCCCCCCCCACCAGCCTGAGGAAAGTTTGTTCTCTTGGTAGCCAAAGTCAGGAAGGCGGAGAGCCCCGTGGCCAGATGGTGGGGGGCAGGGGGGACAGGCGAAAGGAGACAGGCCTCCTTGGGGGACTCTGCAGGCTTCCACAGGCGATTTCCTTCCCTCGCTTCCTGGGTCACCTTCGTTCAGCAGCAGGTTGGCCCTCGGATGGAGGCACCACTGTGAAATCTCTCCCCGGTCAATGCTAAGCAGGAACTGTTAGAGCTCAGGCGAGGGGGGTTTGTGGGTGAACCCCAAAATGTCCAGCTAGCCTTTGTCCATTCCATCCAAGGTCCACTTGACCAAATTCTAGGAAGTCAAGGGATTTCTGTATTCACAAGAAAACATCTGGTTGTCCTCACATTTTGCCACCCTTGTCCTGAGCTTCAGTTTTTCTAACATTGGTTCTACTGCTACCCATGGTCTTCCTCCACCCTTGCTCTGTCCTTCTTTCCAGCCTTTTTATATTTCCAGGTCTTCTCTAACTTTTTTACGTAGCCACCCTTGCCTCTTCTGCTGCCCCATGTTAGAACTATTTGCAGGATGCTTTTAGAAATTCCTACCACGCTGTTCACATTATCTGCTACCATTTGCCATTCCTGAGGAAAATCCTCTTCCTTGAAGTCCAAGGCACGTACACCAGTCTGCATAGAAACAAAAGCTCTGGGACCCCATTTTCCTCTTTCTTCTGTTCGCTTGACAGTCTTCCCTACTGATTAGTATCACATCAAGGACGCTAGTCCTCTTGGGCCTTCTTGCATGGTCTGGAGATGGTAGTCAGCAAAACCAGGCAGGTGTTTCCTGGAAGGACCCTGCATGGCGGAGGTGGCTTTTCCTTAAGTATTTCTCTGTTGAAGAGCTCTCCGTTCGTCTATCAGTTGGCAGAAAGCCAGACAAGCCTGAGGTTGGGGGTCCCTGCCTTTGCTGATCCCTGTCTTGCCTGCCCTCCGTCCGTTTCCGGCCATTGCAGCGGGGATCTTCCAGCCACCACAGCTCACATTGTTTCTGGAGCCCAAATCCTGCTGGGGGGATCCACAGGACCCAGCCACCTACCCGCCTTGCTACCTTGCTTGGGGCTGCCATTTCTCCTAGCTCGTTGGTGTGTGCAGGCAGTGCACAGCACAATCCAGTTGTGTGGGACAACAACCAAGCCATAACCTGCAGCCATGGCAATGCAACATTTTACTGCTTTACAGAAGGCGAGATATTTTTGCTTTTATTAACTTAAAACAATTAAAATGTGTTATTTATAATTTAACAATAATTATAATTAAATTAAAATGACATTACTGTTTTGACTTTAATTTTAATTGTTGTGAAGTTACTAATTTTTTACATATATGAATGCAGCCCAACCATTTTATGTAAAGCGGCACCAATATTTATTTGAGAGCCCTGTGCTGCTCTTGGAGGACAGAGAGCCTAACAACTTCCATATTTAGTTATTTATTCATTAAATATCTCCCAAAGGGGATTCTGGGCAGCGCACAAGAGTAGAAGAAAACGCCACTTAAATACCAATACCAGGAAAGCCTCACTCCTGGGCTACGGCTGAGCTGAAGACGAGATTTTTTAATTTCCAGGATGGTGTGGATTTGGGATGGGCAGAAAGGCCTCTCCTCCCAGCAAATCCTCCCTCCCTCCCTCCCTCGCCTGCCTTTGCAAGAAGGGCAAATTGATCTTGAAAGACATCGGCCACTGAGTTTTCTTGGTCAGACGACAATCTCTCTCTCTCTCTCTCTCTCTCTCTCTCTCTCTCTCACACACACACACACACACACACACACACACACACACACACACACCTGTCCAGCAAACTGCTTTTTGCAATGCAGAGAGCTTTTCTGAGTAGGGCACTTTTAGCCTCTGGCACAGCTGCTTCTCTCCCTGCTGGTGGCAGCGGGCATCTGTTCTTTTAGACCAAAGGAATACTCCTCGGTTGCAGCCATCTTGGGGGTGGTTAATGGCAGGGATCCACACATCCTGCCCATTACGCAAAACCTCACCCCGTTTTCCCCGGACAGCACTTTAGACGTGCTGGACCTCGTTCCCAGTTAAACCCCTTCCTCCATCCGCCCCAGTTTCTCCCCTCTCCCCCCACTCTGCCCCTGGGGCCTCTCAGTGACGGTCTCGCTTTCAGGATCCCGCCCAATCTGCGCTCCGCCGTCTACTGCAGCGCCATCAGCACAGGCGGCCTGGAGGCCTGGGACTTCGCCTGGAAGATGTTTCAGCAGGCCCAGGTGATCTCAGAGGCCGACAAGCTGCGCTGGGCCCTGACCTGCAGCAAGACCCCCTGGATCCTTCAGAGGTGAGCTGATCTCTGCCCAGGGCGGTGGGGTGGCAGCTCACGGGGCTTCATCCGATTGCCAGAGACCAGTGGGGAGATCGACAGGATTTCTTTTTAGTACTGGGGCACAGTTCAGGCATCCCACAGACGACCCCTGGCTCTCAAATAAGGGCAGGTGGGTGATCTCAGGTGAAGCGCTGCATTTGAAGGGAAGGAGAGCTTCCTGATTGGAACAGCTGCCCAGCAGTGGTCGAGTCTCCCTTTGGAGGTGGGCCTTTTCCATCTCTGGAGGATTTTGGGAAGAGGCTGGTTTTCCTGCATCGAGCAGAAGGTTGGATCAGAAGATCCTTGTGGCCCCGTCCAACCCTACAATTGTACAAAAAGAAAGGGAGCCTAGGCTGCAGCTGTTTGGGGAGGGGGCTACCTGGAGCTACCCATTTATCCCTCGCAGGTACCTTCAGTATACCCTGGACTCCACCTTGATCCGCCGCCAGGATGCCACGTCCACCATCAACAGCATTGCCAGCAATGTGGTGGGGCAGCCTCTGGCCTGGGATTTTGTGCGCATGAACTGGAGGACCCTCTTCCAGCAGTGAGTGTGCCCCCTCCCTCCCCCCCCCCGGGCTGAGTGACGGGAGACCAGCCACTCATCCGCCCGTCTTCTGGCCTAGGTTTGGGGGAAGCTCCTTCTCTTTCTCCAGCCTCATCCAATCGGTGACCCAGAGATTTGCGTCTCCATTTGAACTTCAACAGGTGAGGCTGCTTGGGGTTTGGGGAGGGCTTATGGGGCAGCCCGGCTTTGCAAAGAGCGACAGCCACCTTTTCGGAGCAGCCAAGTCCTCGTTTTATGTATCTGCCCAGTGAAGAAAAGCACTGGAGAACCAGGCCCAGGCATCTCCTAAAGGCGGTGCTGCCTTCCTGGCCGGCAACGGGAGCATCAGACCAGCTCTTTTTATCTTGCTAGGGTTTTTCAAAATGGTGCTGGCTGAGTTATCGAGCTTGTTCCCAGAAGCACACCTTCCTGTCCGATCCTCGTGCAGAGGGGAGATGTGAAGGAAGGGTGCCAGTGGGGAGTCCCTTTGAACACTGGGGGGGGGGGGCGCAGGTCTGATCCAACCCCAGAAAATCTGTGAGCTGGCAAGCAGGGACGCTTGGGGAAAATGCTTCTTCTTTCTCTCTCTGACTGGCCGACAGCTGGAGCAGTTCAAGGCAGACAACGCGGATGTGGGCTTCGGCTCCGCCACCCGGGCGCTTGAGCAGGCCCTGGAGAGAACGAAGGCCAACATCAAGTGGGTGGCAGACAACAAGCCGCTTGTCCTGCAGTGGTTCACGGAGAACTCGTAGGGGGAACCGGCCAGTGCTGCTGCAGGGCGGGGGTTCCGGCCAGAGGGTCAACGTCAGGATGTTGCAGTGGCCTCAGTGACTCTCCCTCTGGGCACCCAAGGGCGGAGGAGCAGGTGGGCTGGGACTCTCTCCAGCCATGGCAATGCCCCTCTATAATTTTGTAACCCCAACACTGTAAATTAAAGAGATTCAAGAGATTGAATGGAATGTGCCGATCACTGCTGGAGAAGGGGAAAGGGAAGACATCGTAGGGCCATGTGGGGTGTGACCTGGTGCCAAGCCTTGACAGGTTTTGTGATGCCAGCCATCTTGACGCAGGACTTTATGTCTGCAGTGGGTATGAACAATGGAGAAAGGGCTGGGCACATGACTCCTGCATCAGCATCCTTTGGGCAACACATCCTTGGCGCCCAAGGAGTGCCCGTCTCAACAGCCGGCTCTAGCCTCCACGTTCATGGGTTGAGCAGCTTCAGGGGGGGGGGCCAAGAAGGGAAGGACTGCAACAACTGGGGAGCTGTAACAAAAGCCAGTTGAAACCCAGGAGGCTAATTCAGAGGAGCTGATCCAGCAGGGAGGGGCTGAGGAAGGTCTGTTCTAGATTTGGAGATGGGGAGAGGAGGCAGCGGCCCTCCTGGTCCATATCCTGCTATCTCTACCAGACAGAAGTTTCCCTCACTGGACCGAGCAAAGGTGATAATGGGAGGAGAAAGGAACCGTATGAGGGATGGCTAAGGGAACGAGATACGACTCTAGCCTATCGAACAGAAGGATTAGGCATGACATAATAGCAGTCTTCCAGTACTTGAGGGGCTGTCACAGAGAAGGCCTTGACTTATTCTCTAAAGCACCTGAAGGCAGGACAAGAAGTAATGGATGGAAGCTTAACAAAGAAAGATCCTACCTAGAAGTAAAGAGGAATTTCCTGACAGAGAACAATGAATCACTGGAACAGCTTGCCATCTAGAGTTATGGGTGTTCCATTGTAGGAAGTTTTCTTCAAGAAGATTGGACAATCATTTCTCCAGGAGGATATAAGGACTCCTGCCTAGGCCAGACAGTTGGACTAGAAAACCTCCGAGGTCCCTTCCAGCCCTATTGTTCTGTTCTGTTCTGTTCTGATCTCTTTGGTCCTTCTTAATCAGCCATGCCTTTTGATCATTCTTGTTGGTGGATGAAGGGAGAATCTCAGCTTTAGCTCTCCTAACAATCTTATGGATGGAGTAACCAGGCTTTCTACCCCCCTCCCCCCCGCACACATTTCTTCAGTCATTTATTATCCCGTCTACCCCACCTTCCCAGATCCCACCACCTGTAAGATCCAAAGCAGCCTTCTTCCACTTCTCGCATGTCTCCAAACATGTCTAGTTCTAACCAAGAATCCCAAGGTTGTTACATTTATGAAGAAGATAGCTCCTGGCTGTGGGATTGACACTGTTTAATTTCACATACAGTAGAAGTCTCCCAATCCAAATCTTAGAGTGTGTTATCAAGAGCCGAGGTGGCGCAGTGGTTAGAGTGCAGCACTGCAGGCTACTTCAGCTGACTGCTAGCTGCAGTTCGGCGGTTCAAATCTCACCGGCTCAAAGTTGACTCAGCCTTCCATCCTTCTGAGGTGGGTAAAATGAGGACCCAGATTGTTGGGGGCAATATGCTGACTCTGTGAACCGCTTAGAGAGGGCTGTAAAGCACTGTAAAGCGGTATATAAGTCTAAGTGCTATTGCTATTGCTATCAAGAGCACTTTATATTAAGTGACTGATTATGAGCCATCAAGTCCTTTTTGATTCCTAACAATCACATAAGGTTTTCTCTAAGACAATCAATCCCTAACCTGTTATTTCAAGTCTCCCAGTTATTGCCACCAGAATGGAGTCTGTCCACCTTGCATCCTCTTCTCTTTCATCTTGGCCAAGATGAAGGTAGCAGTGTAGACCACAGCTTCCATCTCGGTAAGATACAAAAATGTGGGATAGACAACATCACCACCAGATGGATTTATAACTGGCTGGCCAACTACACTCAACATTTAGCCCTCAATGGAACTACATCTACATGGAGAAAAGTACGCAGTAGGGTGTCCACAGGTTCTGTCTTAGGCTCTTCAACATCTTCATAGATGATTTAGATGAGGGAATAGAAGGGGAACTCATCGAATTTGCAGATGACACAAAGATGGCGGGAACAGATTACGCTCCAGAAGATCAGATCAAGATCCAGAAGGAACTTGACAAACACTGGGTCCTATATAGTAAGATGCAGTTCAGTGCTGAGATACGTTAAGGTCCTGTACTTAGGTAGGACAAACCAAATGCATAGGTACAGAATAGGACCGTGATGGCGAACCTATGGCACGTGTGCCAGAGGTGGCACACAGAGCCCTCTGTGGGCACGCGTGCCGTCGCCAGCTGCTCTTCCGGGTTCCGTCACGTGCATGCGTGCTGGACAGCTGGTGAAGACCAGCTGTCCGGCACGCATCGGAACCCAAAAGAGAGCAGTTGGCCAGTGCACATGCGCACCAGACCAGCTGTCCGGCGTGCATGTGCACAACAGAACCCAGAAGAGCAGCTGGCCGCCGTGTGCATGCACACTGGCCAGCTACTCTCTTCTGGGTTCCGGTGCTCCGGCGCACGTGCGCACTCCAGTTTCGGCACTCATTGCCAAAAAGTTTAGCCGTCACTGAACTAGGAGGTACTTTGCTCAACAATCTGTCAGATGAATTTTAGTATCCTAATAGATCACCCCATAAATATGAGCCAGCAGGGTGCTGCAGCTGCCCAAAAAGTCAGTGCAATACTAGGCTGCATCAACAGATAGCGTCAAGATCACGAGAAGTGATAGTAGCACTTTATACTGCACTAGTGAGGCCACACTTGGAATACTGCATCCAGTTCTAATCATCATGATGCAAAAACAATGTTGAGAGTTTGGAATGTGTATAAAGAATCAACAGAATAGAATAACAGAGTTGGAAGGGACCTTGGAGGTCTTCAAGTCCAACCCCCTGCCCAAGTAGGAGACCCTATACCCGTGATGGCGAACCTATGGCACACATGCCACAGGTGGCACACGGAGCCATATCTGAGGGCACGTGAGGTGTTGCCCTATGTCAGCTCCAGCGCGCATGTGTGCGTTGGCCAGCTGATTTTTGGCCTTTCGGAGGACGGGGGAGAGGCCGTTTTTGCCCTCCCCAGGCTTCAGGAAAGCCTCTGGAGCCTGTGGAAGGCGAAAAACGGCCCAACGGGCCTACCAGAAGTTCGGAAACTTTTTGGCACCTGAGCAAAAAAAGGTTCGCCATCACTGCCCTATACTATTTCAGACAAATGGCTGTCAAGTCTCTTTTTTAAAACCTCCAGTGGATGGAGCCTCCACAACTTCTGAAGTTCTGTTGTTTCATTGTTCTCACTGACTCACTCACTCCTTAGTTCTAGGTTAGTTCTTTCTTTGATTAGCTTCCATCCATTACTTCTTGTCCTGCCCTCAGGTACTTTGGAGAATAGGAGAATTTGAGGGACTGCCCCCCCTTCTTTGTGGCAGTCCCTCAGATATGCCAACGCTGCTGTCATGTTACCCCCAGCCCTTCTTTTCAGTACACTAGCCATACCCAATCCCTGCAACCGTTCTTTGTTTTAGCCTCCAGTCCCCTAATCATCTTTGTTGCTTTTCTCTGCACTCTAGAAAGAATTGTGTGATGAACGGTTGAGGAAGTTAGGTATGTCTAGCCTATCGAAGATAAGGAATAGGGAGGTCATGAGAACTGTCTTCCAGGACTTGAAGGGCTGCCACAGAGAGGAGCTGATTGACTTATTCTCCAAAGCACCAGGGGGGGGGAGGACAAGAAGTGAGAGGAAGCTGGTTAAGGAGAGATCCAACCTAGAAGGAAAACAATTCTGTCAGTGAGAACAATCAATGCAATAGCTTGCCTCCCAAAGTTGTGAGTGCTCCATCACTGAAGATTTTCAATAGACCAGACGACCATTTGATCGGCATAAGGCTCCTACCTTCAGCAGGGGGATGGACTAGAAGACCTCTAAGGAACCTTCCAGCCCTATGATTCTAAGTTGCTCTGCTGGGCTGGGCAAATCAGTTTCTATTAGTCAATTCCTCTTTTATTGTTTCCAACTTGTTCCAAAGAACATTCAGTCCCTGACAAACTGAAAAAGAGTGGAAGAATTTAGATGAAGCTTGGGGGGGGGGAGGTGCTGAAAACCCCCCCCCCATAGTGGGGACCTGGGAACTACTTTAACCACGTGGGACATGAAGATGATTGCAGCACCTGAACCCCCGAAAAGGGAGGGGGCTCATCTGGTCCTTCCTGCCCGCTGATGCTCGCAGTGTCTGACCCGCCAGGGACGCCTCACTGGGCCGGGCTCCGGCTGCAGCCCAGGAGGGTCACCAGTGCTGCCCTTTTCCTACCTGCATCGTAGCATTGCACCACCCCGAGTCACAACACAGTGCAACCCCGGCAACCGTTTCACTAAAAAGAATGCAAGCCTGCAGAAGCCGCTGGGGAAGGGCTGGCTGAGCCCAAATTTCCGTCATCTTTGGGAGGAAAAGGATGAAAACCGGACTCCAGCAACGATCTCCGAAGAATTCATGCACAAGGAAGACCCTATTTTTATACAGTATTATCTTTGTCTAAATTTGTGGTAGATGCAGAGTTTGGTCTCCTGAAGCCAACATGTTCCTCCAGGTGAACCTGCCATTACTTTTATCGTACTGTTTGAATCTTTCTTCCATACATAAAAGCAGAGCCTGCTCAGGATTTCGCTTCATCTCTCGGTGTCTCACAAGCACAGACATTAAAATGTCACGGCACAACGTTGTAAGAAAAACGGCAGACTCGGCAGCCCCTTTATTAAGCAAGCTCACTCTGGGCAGGGCAGGACCGAGATGAGAGACGGGCAGGGAGATCTGGTTGCTTCTGTTGGCTCCCTCTTCAGTGCTTGGCTTGGCATGGCTGGAAGAGGAGAAGCAGCCGCCCCAGGTGAGAAGGGGCACTCATGGCCGTCCTTGGCAGAAGCAACAGCAGCTGCAGTCCACAACACAACCACTTCATACAACCTTCTTTCCCTCCTGTTTTTGAACAATGTATGCATTGCTCTATCATTTTTATGTGTTGCTCTTTTTTTGTTAGTTAAAAAGCAATAAAATAAAAAAAAGAGAGCAACCTTTGTTCTCGATGCACCAGAAAAACAGCCCAATGGGAGTTTTGCAAGCCCACCTCCTTTCCTCCCATCCGAGGGCCTGGAGGTGCCTGGAACAGGAAGGCAGGTGCCTTGGCAGGTGGCAGGTGGGATTAGCTTTATCCGTTGAATCTTCTCTCAATGCCACCCAGGTCAAGAGGACCTCTGGAGAAGCTTTTAACGCATGTTGTTGTGAGCACTGTCAGGAGGTGACATAGAAACTGTAAGGGAGGGAGGAGGGCCCTGGAATCCCCGCTTCAGTTCTGGTTGCCCCCTACAGAAAGGTTGCCGAGGAACTGGAAGGGGTGCAGGGAAGAGCAGCAACGGGGTCAGGAGGGTAGCTACGAATAGTAGTTACAGGAGCATGGGGAGATAGGAGAGCAACTGGAGGTCCCAGGAAGAAAGGGTGGATCCGTTCCCCACAGGGGTGGGACAAGAACCAAGAGATGGAAGCTTTACAGAGGGAGGGCCAAACCTGAGCTGTGGAGAAATTTCCTGGCTGTCAGAGCTACCATGCAATGGAGACCCTGCCTCCTAGTGCTGTGGGAGGTTTTTAAGGAAAAAAAACACAGTCCAGTTGCCTTTTGAAAAAAGCACCTGAGACAACCATGACCTGGATGACCGAGAACCTCCATAGACATCGATACCAATTCTTATCATTCCTAGAAAGGCCATCTCTCCACACATGCCCAGGAACTGCAGAGAGGTCAGTGGCCAGGCATACAGGAGCCGGAATGCCAGAGGTGGGGAAAGCAAATGTCTCACTGGACCTCTGACCTGGGTGCCTTCTGAGCTGCATGTGCTCCGCACCCCCACCCCGTGTCTTTTTCTTCCTCAGCTTCAGGTTCTTGCAGTAGTGGCTCTTCAGGTCTGAGCAGGGGGTGCCCTATCAGGGGTGCACGGCAGAGGGGACCAAACAGCCTGGCTGTTGCAGGGAGTCAAGAGCACCCCTTGGCCCTGGCCAGGCAAGGCCGTGCTCATCTCTGCCTCTCCAGCAAACGCCGTGGCCACCACTCTTCTGCAGGGCCGCTGCAGGCCCTGCAGCTCCTTGTGCCAGACCCCCCCCCCCCAGCCACAAGGCCTGAGGCTGCTTCAACTGTTCACTCTTCCAGGCATCTGGCAGGCAGTCTGTGGCTCCCACGAGGTCCAGCAGCTCTGAGGGAGTAAGGGGGGAGGCAGGGTGCCAGCCTTGGCCTCGGCTGCCCAGACGGGCATGGAGCAGTGGAGTCTGGGCCTGGCAGCTGCCCTGTGCAGATCACCTGGCATGGCTGGGGTGGGTGCAGCCTGCCTCTCCTCTGCAGCTGGAGGGGCCTGGCAGCAGGAGGGGGGGAGAGAACCCAAAGGAGCCTTGTCCCACCCTGGCCAAGGAAGCTGGAAGTGCCTGATGCAGCCTCTGGCGATGGGAAGCAACCCCAAGCAGGGCTGGGCAAGGGGTCAAAGGCTCCCAGCCGAGGGTAGTGGGAAAGAGAGCCCCATTTGCAAAGGTGTGACTTTCACCACTCAGCGCCTTAATTGTCGTCACTCCGGCCTTGGGAAGTGTGCAGGAAGCAATTCACACAGCACTGAGAGCTGCTAATGCTCGGGCTGGCCTTTCTGGGATCAGCTTCCCTGGAGCAGCCCCTCCCGAGTTGCCCCCCAGCCCCAGGCCAGGTGGACAATGATGGATTTCGCCCAGCAGCCAAAAATGCAATGTGGGAAACTGAAGAAAGGCCCTTCTCAATGGAGACCCTCTGGGAGGGGCTCTCCTCCCCTGGCCCCCCCATCCTCCCGAGGCCCAGGAGCCTTTGCTCCTCCAGTTGCTTGGGGGGGGGGGTCTTCTTAGCGCTGCCTTCCTAAGCCTTTATAGTTGGATTCTCCCACAATTCATCCCCTTCACAAGCTTTTTCATTAACTCGGGGGGGGGGCGTCTTTGATTAGTCAGACACCCACCAGAGAAAAAGAACATGAGGACTGTATGTGGGTTTTTTTCATAATTCTTTCTCCTTTCAGCTTGTATCTTGCCTTACTTGGCCTCTCTTTTACCAAGAGATTTTCTCCTTCATCCGTGTCCCTCATGTGAGAACTGCTCCCAAATGTGTCCCAGGAGCTCAGTGGAAGCCCCACTAATGTTTTCCGGGGGACCCAGGGATCATGGCAGCCACACACCTCCGCCTGTCTCTTCCACTGGTCCCCCAGCACACCCCCAGCTCTTCTCCATGCCTTCTGCCCTCTCCGGTTTGCCTGAACTCAGTCAGTGGTGGCCTCGGTGCTTCGGCTCTCCTGGATCTTGCTCACTCGCAGCCCCGCGTTTGCTCTCCTCTTTCCCCAGAGAGTTTTCTACCCCTTCTTGGACCTGGTCAAGCTCCCTTGGCCAAACTCACTGCTCCAATTCTTTTGACTGCTTCAGGGCCTGGGCCACGACTGCAAAGCCTTGTCTGGTCAAAGGGGGATCCTTGCCTTTCTCTGGGGTCCTACCAGATTCACCAAGAGCGAGCTGCTCCCCACGAAGAAAAGAAGGGGCCAGGGCAGCCTCTGACTCCTGCCTGCCCCCATCATCCCACTGGGAATTCCTCTTCTCCGTTAGCTTCCTAATCCAGGTGACAAGAATGGCTTCCCATTCTCTCCCCCAGAATAAAATTCCAGATCTCGGGAGTGCAAGGGTAGCCTCTCAGCCTCCGCACTCCCACCAAGGTTGCCCCGTTGCAGCCCTGCTCTCCCTGCAGTTCCAGGCCCACAACCAGGAAGGACGGCTCTTGCGAAGCACTTCTCACCGGTCCACCTCTTAATAGCATGAAGGGCTCAATCGGTGGAAGACCCTCAGTGGCGATTTCAGAAGCTGTGAGGAAGAGAAGAGGCTGCATTTCACTTTTCCTCCCCACACAGTGGCAGCTCTTCCCCAAGGCTGGGAAATGTGTGGAGGGGCAGATTTCCCAGGGCCGGGTGTAAAAAAGCCCCACCCTTGTCTAAACACTGAGCGCCTGGTGTGGAGACCCCAACTCAAGTCTGCACTTCATGAGGCAGGCCAGGTGTGACGAGAGGACCGGCGGGCAGCAGCAGCCTCCAGGCAGCCCATGGGGTGTTCCTGCTTCCGTGGGCTGAGGGAGCACAAGCCTCGGGGACCCCAGGGGCAGGCAAGTCCTCCTGGGATTCTCCTGCGGAGACCGCCTGCCATCCGCCCTCGCTGGAGCTCATCTCATCATCACCCCTCAGACATGGCAGCCCCTTCAAAGCCCCCCTAAACCCAACCCTTCATCACCAGAGCCCGGGGGGGGAGATTTCAATGGGGTGAGGCCCCTTCAGAGTGGGGTGTCTCACACACTCAGCAGCGGGATCTGAAAGCCCTCAGAGGACAACCAATGCCATGCCATGGAGCTCTCCGGCCAATTGACCACCCAACTCTCAACTAGCTCAGAGAATGTAAGGAGGTAGTAAATAGGTCGAGGTTTCCTCTTATCGAACACCAAGGAAGAGACCTTCATATTTGTTATTTTTACAACATACATGTAGAAAACAGCACACCAGGCTAATCCTGGGACAAACTCCCGGACAACCCCAGGCATTTTTCCACAACCCGATCCAGTTTTTATCCACAACCTTTCCAGGTGGCTGGAAGCGGAGGAGCCCGGGGTCCCCGAAGTCGGTCGGGAGACCCTCCGGCATGTGCTGGGAATTCGAGAGAGCGAGGGGGCTGCCAGGGCCCTGCGGGCAACGCTCCCCGGCCTGGCCAAGCCACCCGCAGAGCTCCCCAGGCGACCCACCTCGGGTGCCCCGGCCAGGCCAAGCGGGGGCAGCTG
>QLTV01000207.1:1220181-1234973 GCA_003457575.1 Thermophis baileyi
ACCCAGCCCGGGCCGCCCCCGAGCAGCCCCGCGAAGCTGCCGCCGGCAGGGCCGCCCCGACCAGGGACAGCTGCCTCCGCCGCCCTCTTAGGTGCCAGGGCCGGGAGCCCCTCGCTCCGTCGGGAGCCCTCGACCGTTCCCCCGGACGCCGGGCTGGATGGCCCCGACCGCGCTCTTGGGCCGCCGTCTCCTTCCCGTCTCCCGTGGATGCTTCTTAAGCTGCGGCCAGCTGTTCTGCGGTTTGCTTTTCAAGGCAGCTGGAGTTATCTGGTGATGGAGGGCCATATGAATTCAATGAATAGAAAGGAAAGAGCGCCTTTGATGAAATACCTGACAATTTCTTCCTCCCCCGATAAGCACAACACCCCTGTAAGCTCTGCGGGAGCCCTTCTTGCCCCCCCCCCCAAGGCAGTCCGGGTGAAGGACGGTCGGGCCAACGGCAGCTGGGGGGGGACGACAGTTGCCTGGCCTTTTGTGCGCTTCCAACATTTTGGCAAGTGGAGCGGAAGGCCAACGCCACAAGGGGAGCCCGGAAAAGCCGGCCGGGAGTTGTGGGGCAGTTAGGAGGTGGCCCAGTCCATCATGGCTGCCTGGGGACAGACATGCAGAGGGAAAGGGCCACAGGCTCTTCCCATCTGCCTCCCCGTTTCTCAGGGCCCTCCCCTGCTCCCTTGGGTGGCCTCCTCTCCTGCCCCTCCCTTGCAAAAAGCCATGTGAGCCTGCTGGCTGGGCCTCTTCCCAGGCTGCAGATGCTGCAGGGCTCTGTGCTTCACAGGAAGGGGAGGCCGTCCAGGACTATGCACTCCCCCCCCCAGTGCCCAAGTCCAATTTGGTCCCCCTTGTCAGATGCCAGATAGGTTGTCGGGTGCGGCATGGAGGTGCTTTGCTGTTAGGGTTGAGTTGCTGCTGTCCTGGTGAACAGAACTGGCCCCACGCCAGGTAAAGCTGCCCTGGGCCCAAGAGGTATGGCCAAGAGGTGCCAAACGATCAGGCTGACCGGAGTGCATGATCCAGCCTCACTTTCCCTGCTGCCTTTTTTGTGCTCGCAGAAGAAACAAAGAATTCCCAGCTCCACAGGTATCCTAGGTTAATCTTGGCCAATGTTGCAAAGGGACTACAGTGGAAAGTTGAGGAATTATCCTGCAAGAAGGCAATCACCTCCATACTGTCCTATAGAGAGTTGTGTAGACATTTGCAGTTATGCAGTTACCACCAGGAATAAGCTTCCCTTGAGAGGCTCTTTACCTGCCTCCCCCCTCCCCCCCTCTAAGGTGGTGGGATAAAGGTAAAAGGAAGATGTGAGTCTCAGGAGACTCTACTTAGCACTTGAGTGCAAGGGATCTTCAAAGGTAAAGGCTCCTTTTTAAGTTGGCTGTTCTGTGGGTTTTTCCAATGCTCGTTTCCAGATGAACTTTAAAAAGGATTTGGAGAAGTTGGAACAGATGCAGAGAAGGCAGGCGTGCAATCAGGGATGAATGAGGCAAATCCCAGGAAGAGACGACGAGACCAGCCCCTCCCCTCGCCTCTCAACGAGGGGTTAAGGTCCAGGCAGCTGAATGTTAAGGACCCTAACCGCAAGCAAGAGCATCCCGGGTGTCTTCACAGAAGCGATGCTTTAATTTGGAACCCTACACAGAAGATGTCTGATGGGATGGCCTCAGAACGACAGGAACTTTGATTGTTATTGGCCAATCCTGATTTTGTGCTGAGAATGTTTTGTGACTTGAAATAACACTTTCAGTTTACTTATAAACGTTTGCTGTAGATCAAACTATTACAGGTTTCTCTTCTGGAGGTGCCAGCTTTGTGACTGAATTTTGAAATGACTAAGCAGAAACTATCCTTGGATGAAATGCACGTCCTTCCCACCCAACTGCCTCCTCCCTACTAGCCCCTACACACACACTCAAGGCACACTGCTCCTCCCACTTTCTATGTCCTTTCTACTTATTTCCCTGTTCGACAGAAAATGAATATTTGAGGAATATTTATTTGTTCAATTGCACAGATCAGAAATTGCACTCCTGATGTTCACCGGTCTGTGACAAACTGTTTCCATCTTTATCGAGTACTAACCAGCAGGATTTTTCCTAGCCATGTTTATCTTCTGAATACGTTTTCAATTAAAAGCCAGCATGTAAGTATTGAAATAAAGAGCCAAGTCAGCCTGATTTTATTAACTTGATGACTGAATTAACCCACCTGCAGATTGTGGGTCTGCACATGCCATACCAATCCTTGAAGAAATGCTCTTTGGCATACTTTCTTTCTCCAGCCTGAGAGACAAGAATGCCACGCCTTGAAGAGGGGTTTCCTGCACACACATGCCCTTGGGTGTAAAACCCGGGCAGCTTGCAGGTATATTACACTTCAAAGAAGTGCAGGGATTTGAATCCTCGGCTGTGGCTGTTGTGCCTTCCTTTGGAAGGGTCGGCACTCGGCAGTATAGTGTCCTCGCAGGTTTTCTCCATGCCCACAGCTGGTTCCTCACATCATGCCCTTGCCCTAAAAGGCTCACAGGAACTTTGTGCCCCTGCAACAAATGAAAACCTCCATCCTTCTGGCACTGAGAATTATTGTGGAATTAAATGGAGGAAGGGGCATGGTGCTCAGAACATCTGGCCAAACAGCAGACATTGATGCTGCTGTGGATACAATTAAATGGAAATAAAAAGTTCTATGAACTACTAAGCCTGCTGCATGAAGTAATTCTATATTCCCTTTGGTGTTTATTGCAGGGAACATTATTTTGCAGAAGCAACGGTCATATCCTGCAGAAGGCTCGTGCATTAATTGAAAAGAATGGAGATCCACTTTCGTTTGTCCTCCATCCAGGGACGCTTCTTTGCGGGTCAACAGTCTGCAGCAGGATTATGGTCATCATCACTGGAGCTGTTTTTCTACCTCTGCTACTTGGGAGATTTCTCAGTGTCTCGCCATTCTTTTCTTTTGGAGAAAAGTTAGCAAATGTTCAAATGTTTTCTTCAACTCAAATGGCGCATTTGAATTAGGATCCTGTTTCAAGAACCTCCTGAGCCTCCTGGAAAAAATAAATAGCATCAGGAAATTGCAATGTTTAGAATATAATGATTTTTTAAAAATTCCTGACAGCCAAATGTAGATTGTACTTGACAAAAAGGTTAGAGTACGATTGTTGCTCAGATGTTAGAGGACTTTTTCCAAAATCTCCAAAACCAGGAGCGTAGTCTCACCTTTCCGACTGTGTTCAAATTCAGCGGGAAAGCTAAGCGACTTGCTAAAACTGACATTTGGCTAGACTCCCTCAAAGGTTTTATTTAAGTATCTCTGGCTGCTCAGACATCCAGTTTGCTGAGCTCCTCAAAGGAAGGCAAAAGGGGTATTTCTTCATGTGACCCCAACACCCCATTAGTGCTGGCCTCCAGGCAGCCTCTGGAGTGGGTTCTGGTCGTGTGGGTCACCCACATTCCCTTATCAGTTCTCCGTCCAACACTTGCGAGAAGAAAGCTGGCTGGAAGAATGATAAGGAAATGTGGGGGACTTCAGGAATTCTCAGGAGACCTGCAAAATAGAGCAAAGAGGAGAAGATGGAGGGAGAAAAAGGGGTTGACATCACCCGTCACCTCTGGAGGCATCAGGAGGCTGTGTTCAGCAGCAGCTGCTGCCTGCGTGAGCCTGGGTCCTCCTGGGAAGAGAGCTTGTCCTCTGGGGAGAGACCAGGGAAGGGCTGCCTCTGCCCATCCAATGCCTTCAGCTGAAGAGCCCAGCCCATTCATGCATTTCATAAAACATCGGGTTCCCTCCTCACATTCTTGGGATTGGACCATCCACTTCCCCAAGTCTTTGTTTTCTACAAAACTTGATCTGATTGGCTATACAGAGCCACGGCTTTGCCATAATTAGGATTGCTAAAAGGTCAAGATCCCGCCCTCTTTCCACTTGCAACAGGTCCTTCTAGCCCTCAGGAGCCCTTAAAACCAAACTCTGCTTCCAGCAGCTCAAATGCTGCCAGTATTCTGACTGCTTTGCAAAACCGCTGCCTCCCCCAGGCAAGGGGAGATGGGGCAATCCAGCACTAGAGAGTCAGGTCCCTTTTTAAGGGAGATGAGTTCAGATCCTGCCCCAGGGCTGGTAGTGCCCAGGAGACAATCCTGGCAGGCACGTCTGTCCAGCAGGCTCTTTCTTGGGGCTGGGGCTGGCTTCTTTTCTCCCCAGGCCCCTGGGCTCCGGACCAGAGCCAGGGATGAGCAGCTGTGCTCAGTTGCTGACATAATGTGGTGGGACAGGAACCAGGTGCATCCTGAGAGCTGTGCCCACCTGGCCGGTGTGCCTTTGAGGAATGCGAGTGGGGCTGCCATGGCTGTGGGACTGCCCTCCCTCTGCCCCCATTGTTTGCCTGAGTTGCTGAGCTAAGGAATGTTCTCTTTGCATGTTTGTTTAAGCCCTTTTCAGTCCCTCCTAGGGAGGCATGACTCAGTGGCCAGCAATGGATTCCCCCCCAGGGCACATTGCAAGAGCCGCCCATTTGGCCATGGCCTCTTCTCTTCTCTTCTCTTCTCTTCTCTTCTCTTCTCTTCTCTTCTCTTCTCTTCTCCCCTCCCCTCCCCTCCCCTCCCCTCCCCTCCTCTTCTTCTCCTCTCCCCTCCCCTCTCCTCTCCTCCCTTCCCCCTTCTCCCTTCTCTCTCCTTTTTGTGTCATCCTCTCCTCTCCCCTTTATCCAGGTGCTTGGGGGCTTCTCGAAGTTGATTCCCACATCAATGAAGCAATTAACAAAATAATCAATTATCATTTCAATTAACCTCTGGTCTGTATTTTGTTCAGATCCTGGCACTACCAAAAGCCAATCCTGCTTCTTGAGGCTTCAGGAAGGCTAAAGAAATGGACTGGAAGGTGAGATTTGGCTGGCTGGAGAGAGACAGCAGTGCATCATGTTGTGTCCAGCCATTTTTAATGCAGCAAGTCTCATTCGCCCTCCCTGCAAAAGCCGGGGTGGTTTTGGGGAGCCCAGGCCTGTTGCTTTGGCAGCTTTTCTGAACGGGTTGAAGGAGCAGGAGGTCTTCTGGGGTTTGGCCCTGAGATGGACAACGTTTCCATGTTTGCAAGCTCTCTGCAGTACAAAACAACAAAAAAGTATCAAGGGAACTTAATGTTAGCATTTTGGATCAATTTCGAATTTTCTCCTTGGACTTTTCTCATCAAACTGACCTGAAGAGTCAGTTGAATTTTGCTTGTGGGGCAAAAGCTGGGTGAGCATGGAAGTGGCTGGACTGCTCAACCGGCCCGGAGACGGACCATCTGGGGAAGCTTGGAGAATGAGCTCCTTGCGAACCCTTTTGCAGATTCCCTTGTGGCCAGTGAAGCCCCCCAGCAAAGTCCTCTCCTCTCTTCATGCCTTTTGGGAGCCCCCCTTTCCCTCCTTGCTTTTGGCCCATTTCCCCTCTAAGGCCTCCCCCATGCCCCCATCCAGCCCTTGCCCAAAGGCTCAGCTGGCTTCTGATCCTGGCCCCCTCCTCCAAAACAAGCCCTTCTTTCTGCAAAGTCCAAGAGGTGGAAACGGGTGCCAGGGCCCTCCTGCTCACTGGGCTTCCTGGATGATGCGATGCCCTCCCCCCTCAGAGTCTGGGAAGAGCAAGCGAGGCACCGAGCTGATTGTTTCTCTAGCACAAATGAAGAATCTGGGCTTACCTTCAACCCCTCCTTCTTTTGTCTGGAGGAAGCCGGAATCCTTCAGGGATCAAGAGGAAATTGCAAATATTTTCTGGGTCCTGGGCCTCCCCCATTCTTTCATTTCTCTACAGACTCCTCCTTTGCAAGGGAAATTCAGAGGGTTGCACCTGGCTGCAGCTTTGACAGAAGGAAGTGTCAATAAAAATGCATCCCTTCTGGGGTGGCATAGAGAGATTTGTTCGATGAGATGGGCCCTGGCACATGCCCACTCATGGCTGCTCAGGCCCTGGGCAAACCCTTTCACTTAGTACCCTGTGGGGATACAGGTGGAAACATGGCGGCAGGTGCGACTAGAGGGGAATCGTTCAATTTATTTGATTTAATGTAGCCATATACTCTGGGCGTCTTACAAACTGCATAAAAAAGTAAACAAGTAAAACAATTAAAGAGCAACAGCACAAGGAATCAGCGAGGAAGGAATTTCCTCCAGATGGGCAGGACTGAAACCGCCAGATGTTCCCCCGGAATCTACACCAAGTTCTTCTCACTGCTCCCCAGGCAATCTCTGGGTCTTGAAATGTGCAGCATTCTCCCTTTCATGGCTGGAGTGTTGACTGTAGATCTATTCAATCAACTTGATTAAACAAATCATTCCTTATGATACCGGGCAAACCTAACACACACCGAAATTCACCCCCTTGACTTGAAGATTTCAGAATATCAGGTAAATAATACCTGAATTAATACCTTCTTCTCACCCTGTCTGTATGAAATATTTTATTAAAATCATCAAGATAGGCCTTCCAAAACAATTGCTCAAAAGGTAATAACAAGAACGTTAAATACATCTGATCTAAGGGGTGACCAAGTCCAAATCCAGGGAGTGAGAGGGGCTGGAGGTTTCCTTTGCATTCACCGAGAGGCTGCCTTCCTCTAACTTCAGTCTTTTCTTCCAACTCGTGCTCTCAGGAAAGAGGGAAAACTTCTAGGAGGCACGGAAGTTAAATCCATAGAGATATGCCAGTGTTTGAGCATGACTGTGGAGCTGATGAGCATGATTGATAGGCAGACTCTGGGCATTTGGCATCATAAGCTGAGCTGAGGCGCACAACCTGTGGCAATGCAAAAAGGCATTTTGATGTCTGGGAAGAGTTATTTTAATATACAAACAAGCCTACAGCTATACCTAAATCTCTGTTAGATGCTGCACCTTATAGATTAAGCACAGCTGAGTAGCTTCTCTTCTGAAGTCTCTCTATTTTGTTGCAGTTGCATTGTGGCTTTGGAAGTTGCCCTGGCACCAAGTCGGCTCTTCTGGCCATGCTGCTTGCCTCAGGAGATCCTTGCTGAATCCAAGCAGATTTCTGGAATAGCCACGAAAAAGGTGATCTTTTGAACAACAACGTGGAAGTCTGTGGGCAGAAAGGATGGTTGGGCCTGAAAACTCTGAAACCTTGTGCCCATTTCTCTAAAAGCTGGCCCCGAAACAGCGTCTTGGTATTTTCTTCCTTTCTATCTATAATCTTGAAGAAGCTCTTTGAATGAAAGACAGTCCGCTGCCCAGGTTGGACAAATACTGCCTCCTCTGGCTGCATCATTTTGGAAGAACGCAAAAAAGTACAACCCACTGGTGGCTGCAGTGGCTGATGCGGAATGGGTTGTCGGCCAGGTTGGTGTTTCCCCCCACCTCAAACCGCCTCTCTTCTGCCACGGGGCAAAGAACCCCACATCCAAACAAAAGGATTATTTCTGGAAGGCCGCCCTGCTGCGTTGGCGTGGAAATGCCATCTTTTCTATCTGTTGATGTACTCAAAATAACCACTTCCACCCACCCAGCAGCACAGAAGCCGCTTTCCAGATGGGCTGGAAATTCAGGAAGGTGTTTCCCTTCCTAGAAACATTGCTTTCAAAGTGGTTATTTCTGTTACAACTTCTGGAAAACTAATGGGAGGCAGAGCTAGAAATAAGCATGATCTCAGCCTTTGGTTTCATCTGGAAACTTATGAGAAACCAGAGGCCTCTAGAGGGCGCCACTGACCAGCCTTCCCTAGCAGAGGAGCCCTCCACCTGAAGAGCCCGAGATCAAAGTGCTGGCAGATGTTCTGTTTGCATCGGCCATTTTCTTTGGAGGCTGACCTTCCTTAGAATCCCAGGGCAAAAATCAGCCTGGGACCCCAACATGGGCAGAGATCTGATTTTAGGACAAGTGGCTGAGCAAAAGTCTCCAGCATTCTGGGTTTTAGATAGTCAAATCTGTCAATTCCCAGAAAGAATCTCCAGAACAGGGTCCACACAACAAATATTATACAAAAGGCCCCAAGTCAGGTTCTTTAGGTCTGGTTGCACTGACTTCAATAGCCTTCTATTATGTAGAAAATGTATTGTTCTTTCCATTTGCATGAAATGCTGCAGGTGTTGTGGCTGCAACTAAGGCAGGTAACCTAGGCTCCTTTTTATCCCTCTGACTAAAAAAGTATTATGTGAAAGACTTAAGGGACCAAACCTGTGATGGGCGATAGGTCGGTCTGGTGATAATAGGGAAGACTGCAGCTTGGGAGGTAAGAGGTAAAGGACACGAATTAATAAATGAGGTAAAAATAGATGCATTGTGTATCTAGGAGACAAGGAGAAAAAGGAAGGATCTAATAGACGTGACTAATGGTGATACGGTTTGATCAAAGTGGGGTTAAGCTGTTTGGATGTTTGAAAGTGTAGTCTTCATTATGAATGAACAGGCTAAATTGTATGTCAGGTAGTATGAAGTGATGACATCCAGTTCATTATGAGTGGGCATCAAAGTGGAACCCATAATTTGGTAAGGGCTCTGAGTAACAGTCAACAGAATGATGATAATAGAAGAACCAGATATGGGTTCTGGGGAACATTCTGAATGAAGGTGAATGAAGGAACTTGTTATTTTATTAGAACACAGAATAATAAATTTGGAAGGGACCTTGGAGTCTATTTTTGAAAACCTCTAGTGATGTGGAATGACTTGCCTTCCGAAGTTGTGGGTGCTCTATCACTGAAGGTTTTTAAGAGATTGGACAACCATTTGTCTGGAATGGTAGAGAGTCTTCTGCTTGAGCAGGAAGACTGGAAGACCTCCAACTCTGATGTTCTGTTAAGTACTGGAAGACGGCTACCATATCACCCCTACGTATTCTCTTCATTAACTAGACATACCTAGTTCTCTCAATCATTCACCTTACACTTTAGCCTCCATCTAACCCATCATAACCCTGGCATCTTTGTTGCTCTTCTCTGCACCCTTTCTAGAGTCTCACAATTTTGTTTCTTGGTAACCAGAATTAGACACAGTGTTCCACATGTGGTCTTACCAGTGCAGTATAAAGCAGTACTATCACTTCACATCAGCTTGAAACTATCTGTCTGTGGATGCATCCTAGGACTGTATTGGCTTTTTTTTTTTTTGCAGCTGCAGCAGACTGCTGGATCATACTTCAATAATAGTCTACTAAGACTTAGCTTTAACTCTCACAGTTACTGCTATTAAACCAGATACCACCTGTTTTATATCTGTGCATTTGGTTTTTCTTGCTTATATGTAAGGCTTATATACCTTACTTTTCTCACCAACTGCATTTTCTTGGATAGGGCCCAGTATTCAAGTCTGTCAAGATCCTTATGAATCTGGAGCCTATCTTCTAAAGTGCTGGCTACTCCCCTAAGCTTGGTGTCACCTGCAAATTTGATTAATACCCTCTTCTATCCCCTCACCTAGAAGCTGTTGAAGAGTACGGGGCCTAGGACAGAACCTTGAGGTTTCCTATGATGGCAAACTAGAAAGACAAGTGTACCAAAAAACCACCCACAACAATCAAATACTCCACTACCACAGTCATAGGTTTGGCCTAGTGAAGGCTCAGGGGAGACAGGACAGCAGTCTTCCAATACTTGAAGGACTGTCACAGGGAAGAGGGCGTCATTTATTCTCCAAAGCACTTGTGGGTAGTACAAGAAGCAATGGTGGAAGCTTATCAGAGGAAGATCCATCCTATAAATAAAGAGGAATTTCCTGACAGTGAAAATGATTAATCAATGGAACAACTTGCCTCCCAGAGTTGTGGATGCTCCCTCACCGGAGGTTTTCAAAATAAGGTTGGACAACTATTTGCCTGGGATGTATAAGGACTCCTGCCTTGGGCAGGAGGTTAGACTAGAAGATCTCCAATGTCCCTTCCAGTTCTATGATTCTATGATTCTTTTCTCCCCCGATTCAAACTATGGAATGGCCAAGCAAAAGCGAAGCACGACAATACCAGGGTGAAACAAGCGTGGCAGTTCTTCTAGTTACAATAGTCCTTCCCTTCTCTGCTTATGCAGTGAGTGAATCTAATTCATGCTTCAACTTCATCCTGCTTCAGGGCTGCAGAGAGATCAACTCTGTGCCTAAGGTGTTATCTTAAATAGGCAAATGGGAATTGAAACTGATTCGTTTGAAGTTTTCCAATTGGAAGCTTCACAAGAACTCCTCCTCCTCTTTCTAGGAGAGACTTAGCCTTCTAATCAATCATCTTGGCAGCCCAACAATTTTGGCCAACATAAAATCTGTTAAATCTAATTTCATGCCTGGAAAATATTTCACTGATGAAAGATGGGGAATTTAACAGGAAAAGGAGCTCAAACGAAGTAAGAAAAATGACAATTTTGGAAAAGGCATCTGACTGAACTATATCTTTCCAATATATTAAGTCCTCCCAAGACTGATCTGAAGTGAAAATATTTTACAAAACTTTTTGAAATTAATTGGGATGGGTTAAGGAAATGTAAGTCTTTAATCAAACTCCTCAATTCCATTAAATAGTGAAACCTCATCCCCAAAAGTTCAGATCTGAAGGAGTTAAAGGAAAACCTGAGTCTCACCTGCAATGAAATCCAATCAAGTTACACAGCAGGTAAACTTGGGAAAATAAACAATAAAGGAGGAGGAGCAGGAAGCTTCCTACCTGAGATGGGCTTCTAAAGAGAAGTTGTAGCTTCATTTTATAGTCTTTTTTTCCCCATGGGAGAAGTTGGAGTGTCTCTCAGGTGGCCTCAAACCCAGAAGGATTCAGGGAAATCAATCTAGGGAGCTATGTCTGGATTATATTTTTTAGATTTAAGATATGGAAATGATTTGCTTTCATGATAGTTGGTTCTCCCTGAGTCCCTATTTTTCTTTGTACACATGGCTGAGTAGTAGCCACTGCGAAACATAGCAAAATTCCTCCTTCCTTCCTTCCTTCCTTCCTTCCTTCCTTCCTCCCTCCCTCCCTCCCTCCCTCCCTCCCTTCCTTCCTCTTTCCTATTTAGTACAAGAAGGGATGAGCTTTTGGGTTGAATGACCATTGCCTAGTTTTCTGCTGTCCTGACATTTCATTAAGCAGCTCCGCTGGCATCCTCAGAGGCAGAAGGAGATGCTCTTGGCAGGAAACAATCAACTGAACAGGACAACTGTGTAGGTACAGAATAAGCAGTACTTGGCTCACCAATGCTAACAGAGAGTGACGTAGTGGACTACCACTTAAGTTGGAGCCAGCAGTGTGCTGCTGCTGCTAAAGCCATGGCAGTCCTAGGCTGCATCAACAGAAGAGATAGCATCAAGATCACAAGAAGTGACAGTATCACTTTATACCACACTGATGAGGCCACACTTGAAATATTGCATCCATTTCTGGTCACCACGATACAAGAAATATATTCAGATCTTGGAAAGTGTGCAGAGAATAGTAACAATAAAGGGTCTGGAGACTAAATCGTATGATGAATGGTTGAGGGAGCTAGGTATCAAAGAGAAGAATTGGGGGGCGGGGGGACATGGGAACTGTCTTCCAGTACTTGAGGGACTGTCACAGAGGCAAGGGGATTAACTTATTCTCCAAAGCACCTGCGGGCAGGAAAAGTAGTAATGGATAGAAAATTGTTAAAGATAAATCCAACCTAGAAGTAAGAAGAAATTTCTTGTCAGTGAGAACAATTAATAAATGAGTAGTTTGTCTCCCAGAGTTGTGGGTTTTTAAGAAGAGATTGTACAGCCATTGATCAGGAATGGCATGGTCACCTGCTCAAGCAGGGGGTTGGACTAGAGAACCTCCAAGGTCCCTTCCAATCCTTTTATCTATGTTGTTCTATATCTTTCCCAGCATGAGAACCTTTTCCAAATAATGTGTCTGAAGTAAGATCATTTGAGCCTTATCTTTTGTACCTTGAATGAGAACTTTGGGGATTTTTCTCTGATGATCCCTTGGTTTGCTTTCTTGGCTGACCACGGTCTTCTCAGCAATCTTCTCCAATTTCAAAGTTCAAAGTTCTGCTTCTTCAAAGTCCAACTTTTGCTTCCACAGAGCATCATGGGCAATACTATGGCTTGCATGATTCTGGTGTTTTGTAAGTATAGACACATCACGGCATTGAATATATTTGTTGAGGCCTTCATGGCTGCTCTACCAAGTTGTAGTCTGCAGAATATTTATTGACTGCTTGTTCCTTTATTGTTCATGGTTGAGCCTAAAATGCAGAAACTATACACCACTTGGTTATTTTTCATGTCAATTTTAAGGCTGGTTGTTTTACCTGTTGTCATCACTTGGTATTCTTTATATACATATGTAGTTTTACTCCCATTTTTTCACTGTGCTCTTTGACTTTTAATACTACATTTTCAGTAATCAGGGCAGTGTCATTAGCACAGTGCAGGCTTTCAATGTTTCTTCCAATTTTAAAACCATGCTCTTTCGCAATCCACTTTCC
This sequence comes from Thermophis baileyi, assembly GCA_003457575.1. Classification (NCBI taxonomy): domain Eukaryota; kingdom Metazoa; phylum Chordata; class Lepidosauria; order Squamata; family Dipsadidae; genus Thermophis; species Thermophis baileyi. The sequence continues at coordinate 1,232,581 of QLTV01000207.1, forward strand.
CTTAATATATATTCAGCATATAGGTTGAATAAATAAGGGGAGAGTGTGCAGCCTTAGCAACCTGGAGCTGGTCTGCTTCTCCATGTTCTGTCCCTACTGTTACTTCCGGACTTGTACATAAGCTTCTCACGAGGACAATGGAATCTTCTGGGATTCCATCTTTCTAAGGACTTTCTACAGCTTGGCATGATTCACACAATGAAAGGTTTCTCTACCATTGATGAGGCACTTGTTGACTTATATACAGTATTCTTTGGCATCCTCAGTTATCCAGCCTACATCAGCAATATCTCATGTCTCATGTTCCTAAGATTGTTCTGAAGGCATCTCAAACATCTGGCATCTCCTTTTCCATGTAGGGCTCTAATTTGCATTGGATGATCCTATGCATTATTTTGCTAGCATGTGAACTGAACAACCGCATATGGGTTTTATTCTGTTTTCTGTTTCAGTGACTGTGAGAGGGGATTTAAAATTAACAGATTAATCTGTTAATCATATTTGCAGTCAGTAGTTATGAGGCCATGTATCTCAATTTTGTGCTAAAAGTTTGCCATGATTTTATTCCAGGAGGTAAAGGTACCTTGGTACAGAGGAGAAATGTGTTGCAAAAGGTTGTGTTCCAAGGACTTCTGGGGGAGAGAGATGGTGAACTGAAGACGGCTCTTTAAAACTGGAACTGATGAACCATGGCAAAGCCCAAGGAACTGGGGAGTAGACTGGTTCCTTTGAACCTTTCTGGATAAACAGGGGACAGGAGATTGCCCACCTGTACTCCAGACAGTTGCTCCTTGTGAGGAGACCTCAGGGCAGTGGGTTTCTGTGGGTTTCAGTGCCTGGAGGCGAAGGGATTGACCATCTTGCTCACAATTGTGGCAGAGCCTTTTAAAGGACACTACATTCACAAACCTCACTACCACAATCAAAGGTGGAAATTGCTTCTTAACAATTTTAAAGCTACTAGAGACCTTCAGAATGACAAATTTTAAAAGTTGCTGGGGGAGTTTAGCTTCAACTCTAAACAAAACAAAAATTAATTAGAAGCTTAAAAATTTAAGAAATTTGAAATAAGCACACTGCAGCAACCCTGAACAGCAGAAAAAGGAAACAGATCATCTATACAGCATCTTCCAACAAAATGGATATCCACACAACTCCAGCAAAAAGTGCCTGACCACTTAACCCAATACAGCACAACCAACAGATCAATAAAAGGATACTACCACCATGCATAAACACCATCTCAGAAACTACCAACTGACTATTGTAATCTCATGGCATCAGCATAGCACACAAACCAACTAAAGTCCCCCAAAACATCCTAAGTAATCCAAAAGATCTAGCAGCCCAAGAACAGGAGTCATCTACACCATACAGTGTAATGTCTGCAACAACCACTACATAGGACAAACAGGCAGAACATTAGCAGAACACATCCATGAACACCAACTAGCAGTCAGAAGACAGGATGATTTCACAACGTATGGACAGATTTAGCAATAGTTTCAACTGGGAAACTGACCATTTTAGACCAAAGTCCCAAAATGCTAGAGAATTTCTAGAAGCTGGCAACTCTGACAAATCAACCATCAATAGACATATAAGTCATAAACAACTTCTGCATATTGTGCAAAAGAGATAACCAACAAGCCAAAGAGGGAATAAAAAGACAAAAACACCTCCTCACCATCAATGAACACCCAGATGAGCATAGATTAACACCAAGATTAATATCAGACTAACAATCAAGAAATAAACAACCAACCAACCAAGGAACTGCCAAACAAGCTAACAGTAAACAGCCCAACCAAAGAACCACCAACACTGACAGGAGAAGCCACCAGAATATAAACTGAGGGCAGTTTAGTGTCATCTGCAAATTTGATGAGTTCCCCTTCTATTCCCTCATCTAAGTCATTTATGAAGATATTGAAGAGTACCGGGCCTAAGACGGAACCTTGTGGTACCCCACTGCTTACTTCCCTCCATGTAGACATAGTATCATTAAGGACTACTCATTGAGTACAGTTTGTCAGCCAGTTACAAATCCCTGTGATGGTGATGTTGTCTATTCCAGGGGTCCCAACCTTTTGGACCTCAGGGACCACCAAAGTCATAATTTTAAGTCCCGCAGACCACTAATATGAATTTTTTTAAAAAGATAAATACATTTGTAAAATAATGATCAGAGAACTTCCATTTTATTAATATGAAATGCACTTATTTAATATAACAAAATTATAAATGCTTATTTAATTATAACAAAATCGTAAATGCTTATTTAATCATAACAAAACCTTTAAAGGTTGTTTTAATTGTAACAAAATTATTAAAGTTAGTGTAATTATTACAAAATAATTGAAACTTATTTGACGGTGGCTTGCTGATATTGT
>QLTV01000207.1:1265935-1297390 GCA_003457575.1 Thermophis baileyi
ACCACCCCCTCTCCCTCCCTCAAGCCAGTTCCCCATTGACTTCTCTCTCTCTTGGGGAGGGCTGGAGGCCAGCCCACAGGCCTGAAGTGGCAAAAAGCTGGCAAGCGGCCCAGCCTTGACGGATTTCCTGGGCCCAGAGCCAGTCAGGCTCATCCCAGTCGCTCAGGAGTTCCACACTGTCCCCTGGGCTGTGCTGCAGAGTGAGAGAAACCTCAGCTCCATGCAAGACATGCACTCCCAGAATCTGTTCCCAGCCCTGCAATTTGGAAGAGGCTTGTGAAGCTCCTTGAAGAACTGACCCTATAAAGGGGTGAGACAGCTGAGATTCCAGACTGCCCAAGTCAGTTAAATCTAGTTCTTAACATGGTCAGGAAAAGAACCACATCTGCACCTTCTGGAGTCAGGTGAAGACTGGGTCACTTGATCTGCTGCTCACACAGCTTGCCTTGACAGGAGCACCAGGGCATCCATTCCACTGCTGCATGTCCTCCTTGCTGATATTTTAGGAACCAAGAGGGGGAAAAATGGGCGGAGAAGGACCTGGCCTGGGCCAGTTTCTAGTATTTGCCCATTCTGGCCCAAGTGGCCAGCTGCCAGACCACAGGGCAGGAGATGTCTAGGCCAGTGAGGTTCTCAAGAAAGCTCACTGCTTTCTTGGCACCTTCTTCCTCAGGGGTGCTTTGAGTAAACCAACTCAACTGTCCTAGATCATCCTTTGCTGCAGATGATTACAGTGGACTATCTGTTACTCGGGATTTCTATGGACACAATAGTCTTCCACATCTTGGTTATTCAAAGCATTTTTCCTGTCTCAGTTGAACACCAAAACAACTGCATTAAATTACAATTAAAGGGCTCCCTGCAACTGATTTACTATTACAGGATCTTATTCCAGTCAGCCTTATTTCTGCTCCTTGTGTATGCACATGTTCTGGGGACCATTTCTGAGTCTTCATGATGGGCCATCATCTCAGCTCTGCTTAAGTGTAAGTCATGAGTAGGAAAGCATTGCTACCTTTTAAGCGGTTTCCAAAGCCATTGGATCTCCACCCAAGAATGGCTGGAGGTTTTTAAGAAAAGAGTGGACAACCATTTGTCTGAAATGGTATAGGGTCTCCTGGCTTGAGAGGTGGGTTGGACTAGAAGACCTCTGAGGTCCCTTCCAACTCTGTTATTCTGTTAAAAGCCAAAGAACTGCTGCCAGCTGAATAGGCAGGAAGGACTCAGCAATCTCTGAGGCAAACCGGATGCAGAGAGAAACACTCCAGGTGACTTCTAATTCCCTGAAAATGCATTGCAGTTTCTTCCTATCTCTTATTCTTTCAGAAGCCTCCCTCTCACCTCACGTTGGCCCTTCTGATGTGGGTACCCTATCCATATATGCCTCCATGCATTTGTGTGCATGTCTCTGCCAATCTGTTGGGCAGCAGCACCAGAGGGAGGGGCGGGGGAGGCTGGGAGAGAGCTCGGTCCAATTGCTGAACACCCTGAGCTGTCTAGTCGTGCACCGAGAAGAAGGCTGGGAAGCTTGAAATGGCCTCATGGCTTGTCCAGTCTACAAGAGGTGAGGGACTCATGAGGCATTCCTGGAGTCGCAGCTTTGTTTTCCCCTGCCCATTCCAGAATCAGGAACACATTCAGATATCACACGTTTTGCCTCTCAATAGCCACCAGCCAAATGGGGTTTCTGCAGCACCACAAATTCAATCATTTGACTTCCACTCCAGTTTGAAAGCAAAACCTCCAAACAGAAAAGGGGCTTTGCTTTCTCTTGGTGGGAAGAATTGCAGGCTTTCAAAGGATCAGCAACCCCAGGCAATCCACCGGCTGCTCAGAGCAGGGATTCCGCCTGAAGCCTCCTGGATGAAAAGCCACCCAGCTTGCTGGGCCATCCCTCCCACTTTCAAATGGCTTCGAGGGGATTGTGGCTAACATCCCCTTGGGGTTTGCCCTAAAGCCCAGACTCTGGAACAGGAGCGGGAAGGCTTTGGCCTATGTGACCTCCTCAGGCGCTTCTGGCCTTTCTCCCCTCGGCTGGACAGTCCCTGTGGCTCTACTTAGTTTCCAGCTCCACTCTCCTTGGCTGCCCTCCCCTTTCTCTGCCTGCCAGCCATTTGCCGCTCTTCTCCTCAGAGGGGGGGGGCTCTGAAATTCATACAATCGTGGGGGGGGTCTTCACCTGTCTATAGTGGTCTTTTTATTTGCTGAAAGTTGGAAAGTATATTTTTGTTGATGCAGATTAACATTTTATTTTTGCCAGCCATGTCACTGTGATCAGTACAATTACATCTTTTTTTTATGTGAACAATATTTGTCTATCCTGTTCCTGCACCTTTGATCTCTGTTTTCCTCCATCAAGCTATTTGCAAATTTCCCAGTAGACATTCTACAGGTTGTCTACAATTTATAATCATTCATTTAGTGACCATTTAAAGTTACAACGTCAATGGAAAAAATGACTTGACCATTTTTTTACATTTATGACTGTTGCAGCATCCCCATGATCATATGATCAAAAGTTGGATGCTTGGCAACTGGCATGTGCTTATGACGGTTGCAGTGTCCCAGGGTCATGTGATCACCTTTTGCAACCTTCTGACCAAGCAAAGTCAATGGGGAAGCCAGATTCACTTCACAACCATGTTACTAACTGAACACTGCAGTGATTCACTTAACAACTGTGGCAAGAAAGGTCGTAAAATGGGGCAAAGCTCATTTAGCAACTATCTTGCTTAGAAACTAATTTTGGGATCAATTGTGGTCGTAAGTCAAGGACTACCTGTATTTAGTCCGTATTTAATATATTAGCTCTGTACTTTTATAAATATGAGATAAGGTTAATCAGACCAGACTCAATAATTCCATGTATTGTTTTAAATATTCAATAGATCAGTTGTCTTTATCAGATATTGATGAATTTCTTTCTCCTTTTTTGAAAGTTTGAGGTTAGGGTTAGGGTCTCTGTCATCACATTTGCCAGAATTTTCATAGACCACCCAGCCCAGTGATGAGATGTTTCCTTCAGGGCTCTAAGGCGCAACTCGAAAAGGCCCTGGAGCGTTAAAGCATTTCGAGATTTCCTGATTAGATTTCCATCAAGCTGAATTGGCAACCCTGTTTCTTCAACCTAGAAATGCCATCCTCTTCTCACACAACCGGCTCACTTAAGGGGCCGAGTAGTCTGCCTTTTCTTTGCTCTCTGTTAGCATGGTCTGGGCTTCGTTGATTTTGATTCTGTGTCTTCTTGCCTTGTCAGCAAACCCTGAAGAAGCCCCTTTTCTTCTTCTAAGCATCCTCTGCTCCCTTCAGCTCATTCTGAACACCAGAACTTTCTGACAACCTCTCTAAAATTCTGGACCTTTCAGCTGTACTTGTGAGTCTTTCTCCAGAATGTGTCCTCTTCTATTCTGCTTTTTGTCTTCCCTTTGTTCCCATTTGGATAGTCTGTGCTTTTAGCATCTCCTTTTTAAATAATTTCTGTCCACCTTGTGCTCATCTTCTCATTTACATCTCATTGTTCCGTATGGATTACAATCCACTTTCTTGTAGATATGCTTTCAAGATGAGTTTGATTTCCTTGGTTCCATACCCCACTATCACTGCTGCATCCATTGGGCTTAGTAAGATTTCCTGATTGATTTATTAAACAAGTGTAGTTGAAGTTTCTGTGCTTTCTTCTACTTTCTGAAAGAGAAAAGTGCCAGAAAAATAGTAAGTTGGGGATTTCCTCAAAGGGCCATGCTTGGCAGAGTTTGCCTGCTAACATATGTCAGGGCAGTTAAAGTCTCCCATCATCACCACTTCATGTCTGGAAAGATCTTTGCTTTTGGTAATCACTTCCATACTTTTTCCATAGTTGAATTGTCAGCAATAGATAACATTTATAAGCCTTGCTTTTATTCACCGTTCCGCATACTTTCAACAATGTACTCTCAGCAGCACCAACAAGTGCTTTGCCTTGAATTGTACTGTAGATTTTATAGTTCAACTCCTCCTCCTCTCTTTCTAAAACTTGTCTTGAAGTTTCCTTTCTTCCTTCTCAGTCATGAGAGCCATTCTACCAGCTCTCCAAATACGATCTCATTTGATCATATTTCCCATATTGTGATGGATAATGCCATGAGCTGAGTGAATATTCTTGATTTTCATTGTGTAATATGAAGATATAGTTATATCATTATTCTGTCTCCTTTATTTCTGCAGGATACAAATCCTTATTTCAAATTCTTCTGCAGTTTTATCTCCAATCTTAATAGGACAACCTTGGAAGTTTTGGATACTCCATCACTGGAAGTTTTCAAAAAGAGGTTGGACAGCCATTTGTCCAGAATGGTATAGGGTCTCCTTCTTGAGTAGGGGCTTGGATTAGAAGATCTCCAAGGTCCCTCCCAATCCTATGTTCTAAGATTCAGTATAGAAGCTTCTTTATCGCCATGCTTTGGTGGAAAAGCTCCTTCGCTCCCTTTCCTCCCTGCTCATCCTTTCTCCCCAGCCCGCCACTCCTCCTCTTCCTCCTCTTTCTACAGCCCCTTAAGTATTTATCCAAGGTTTTTAGTTGGAGTTTTTACCTCAAAAGATGAAATTGAAAGTTCTCCTGATTAGGATCACCACACTTGGCCACACATTTCTAACTACTCCTTGTGCCACGCAGCCAACCATTCAAGACAGCGGCTCCTGCAAACAAACCTCTCCCAGTCCATAGCATTCGTCTAGCCGGTCAGTTCAGCTGGCAGCTTCCCTTGTCCTTTCCAGGCCTTGGTGAGTGGATGAGAAGCCAGCTGAGACTCCAGAACATTGATTTCCTTCCAGAATCCACAACGATGCAGTTAGAGCTGTTATTGCAGTGTCATCTGTCCCCACACAGAATAGCAGAAAGGGAAAATTGACAGTTTGATAAATCTTGGAAATTGTTCTGTCACATTGCTAATCTGGGCTCCTGAGAGACAAACCTGTTTCATGAGACGTTGGGTTTATTGTCATCTCTCATTTTTATTCCACATGGAAGGGAATCAGCGACTTCCAAGTATGCCTTTTTGCAGGATGAAGCTGGACTCCCTCTGCCCTTCGGAGGCCCACTCTCCTGACTGCCTTTCTGGGGTCTCTTTCCTCAGCCGAAGATTGAGAACCTCTCTTTTTTTTTGGTGAGGGTTGGAATTGGATTCTGAATTCCAAGGTACAAAGTACTTTCTCCCTTTCTCATTTCTGGCTGCCCTTCTTGTCTCTTTTTTACAGGCACACACACACACACACACACATCCCAGACACGCGCACACAGACACACATATCAGTTCCTGTTATTATGCCTCTTTTAGTTCATCCAGCATGCCTTTGCTCTCTATTATGACCTGACAGACGGTCACTCACTGTTCCCAGCTGTCCTCTCCTGCAGGCACCAGAGCCTGCATTTGCTGCAAAGGACTCCTTAGTTGTGCTTAGCAGTTGGAGATGCACAGCATCAGTCTTGCAAGTCCCCATGGAGAGTGTCCTCCCTCTATTTTCTCTTGGGCTGAGGAAATAAGGGTTTTCTCAAGGCATAGCCTATTCCTTCCCTAGGAATGCAAGAGGAACACCGTTTCCTCCCCCTGGCTCTAGCTCATGCTTCCCACAGCCCTCCTTCCCCCCACTCTGCATAGGTATAAGCTAACCCTTATGTATCCTCCGGGACAGGCACGACTGCTGGCCTGAAGCTTTACCAAGTAGGTTAAGGTGCTAGTCCTGTGGATCCTTGTTTGGGAAGTGGTCCCCTGTGCAAGCATGGAGACATTTGGAAGTGAGCAGAAACATGCGGTCCTCTGTAATGGTCCACATTCCATCATTTCGGAAATCAGTTCTGATTTAAGATCAGAAAGAACGGCAGATCTTTTGCAGGATAAGGCCCTGCACACATTGGCATAGTTGCATGCTGTGGTTTGCTTCCCTTCCCATAGTCAGCAGTACCAGTGAGAAGAGCTATATTTAGATGAGAAAACCCTCATCAGCTTGGCCTCGTCCGCACTGTTTCCAGGGTGCTGCTGAAACTGTATCCAGCAGGATGCCCTTGAAGAAGGCAAGCCGGGTTGAAGGGGGGGGGAATTGAGGTGATCAGAAGCTCCCCGGTGCAAAAGCCTGGCCAGGATCAGGCTGGCTGATGAGTATCGTGAGAGCCATTGGCATGGCCTGGCACACTTCCAGGTAGCTCTGCCATCCTTTGGCACAGCTCTACCCCTTGGTTACCCCCAAACTTCTCAGGGCTGGGTCTGATAGCAGGCGGGGTCAGTGAGAACAGGCCACGTAAAGCTCCAGCCTCCCTTGGCTTCACCTAGGCGGCACTTCTGGGCTCAGCAAAGGGAGCCACGATCTGCTCTTCCCTTCCTCTGTTGCGCCTCCTTTCTCAGCACAGAAGACCAAGACCTGGGGAGGGGAAAGGCAGAGACGTATCGGGACCTGTAGAGTGATCCAAGCATTATGGAAAAGGAAAGTGGTCCCAAGCCATTCATCAGGCAGAGCAAAGCCCAGGTAAAGTGGGTGGAAATCCCGCTCTGGGACCCCTCTGTGATGTCAGCAAGGCAAGAGCAGTTATAATGCGGCCATCATCCTTCCAAGCAGCCCCTTGACCTCTTTTGGCAAAGATGCCAACACCCCTATTCTGCGTATTTATGAGCTCAGGAACGTGGGGTGAGCAGTGCCAGGTGAGCAACTGCCCAGAGCAGCCACAGCATGGCAAGAGAGGCCCCTGTGCTCACCACCCGGCAGCCCTGACCACCGTGGGAGTCGGGGGGGGTGTCAATCTCTGCCTGTCAAGATCTCCTCCCAGGTTGCATTTTGGGGTCTCCTCTGATTAGAGCAGTGGAAGCAGAAGGGGGCAGCTAAGTGCTTCCTTACTTGTTTCCCCACTTAATCGATTGGATCTGTGGCCATGCAGAATATTCCGTTTCCTAGGAGACTGTAGGAAGGAGAGCAAATGAACTGCAAGAACTCTTTTGCTGGGCTGGAAGCTTCCCTGATGAAAATTAACACAACGAGAATAAATGCCAAAGGAAGCTAAAAATAGCCTGATCCTGAGTCTGCTCAGCTCCTCGACACAGCAGCCTGAAACAAACCGGTGCCTCCCCCTCCGTTTGGCTGAGACCGAACACCGGGGCCTATTCAACAGGCTGACACGTCCGTGAGGTCTAGAATTAAAACAATAATTAATATCCAACCAAAGCTATTTATTCAAAACTATTAAAGGCTCACAGCATGCGGTGCAATCGCGTAATCATTTGATATTCAGTGGCAGAACAGGTCAATAGCTCTTCAACTAATGCATCTTAATGGCACTGGGCATTACCCAATCATACACCGAAGAAGAGAAGAGGCTAAAAGGCGTCCCGGAGATCCAAAGCAGCCGCCTCTAAGTTCCCTTCCAGACCTTCCATTCTGTGGTCCCTGATGCCCCAGGCAGGAATCTTCTCTGCACCGCAGAGACTCCGCACCTCTCAGGGCAGCCTCTTCCATGGTGGAAAAGCTCTTAACATCAGGATATTCTTGCTCATGTGCCACAAAAACCTATTCCCTTGTAGTTTCTGGTCCTCTCACTGAGAAGAGCTTTGTGCTCCATCTGGGGTCCTTCGCATGATATCCCTTCAGATGCGTCTCTCCCCGAAGTCCTCCATCCTGCAGGCAAGCCCTTCAATCATGACTCATACAGTAGGTGGCGCCTTCCAAATCCCTGGTCATCTTGGTTGCTTTGATCCAACCTGTGCCAATTTTTCAGTGAAAATCCTCCATGACCAATATGGCATGTAGAGAAAAATTATGACTTCCCTTGATTGGCATGCCCTGTTTTTGTTGATGTAGCTCAGGATTGCTTTTGGCAGTTGGTTGGGCAGTTTTCCCAACTACATCAAACTGTTAGCTCATATTCAGCTTAGGATTCAGCAAGGCACAAGATCTTTTCTCTATATATTGTTGCCTACTGTGATTTTCCCTAACCTAAACCCAGACCCTTGGTCCCCCCCCTTTGCCCCCCCATTTCCTGATGAGGGCTCTGAGCTAAGGGTGAGGGTGGGGATGCAATTAGGAAGGCTTAGAAAATCACAAAAGCTGCCTGGCATCTCAGGGGTGAGCCAGAGGCTCAAAGCCCTCAGGATCCAAGGGACGGTATTGGAGGCTGCTTCGGGCTCAGGATGCCTGACAGAGTGACAGAGGGTCCCAGGGTCCTCCTTGGGCACGCTCTCTGCCTCAGAGCCAGGCAAAGGGCCTGTTGATGCTGGGAGAAACCCTGTCAGACTTTCTTCCCTTTAGACTTCCGGTTGTTCACTGCCGGGCCTGAGCCCAAAAATGAGACCCAATTGAGCCCGATCCTTTATTTGCTTACACCTAACGGACAGATTCTTCCACATCAAAGCTATAACCCTCTATCCTGGTGGAAATATCCTGAGAGATTCTAAGGGATGGTTCCCTGAGCCTCCTTCTCCTCCCTACCCCATCCAGCTCAGGACTGTGGAGTCTCTTTCTTTGGGCTTCTCTCTGGGATGTTCTGCCTCCTCACTGGGAAGCTGCAGTGCTCCAGCCGAGAGTCCCCACTCTTTCCCCAGGTGCAGATGCCTTCAGGTGGTGATTGTTTCCTCACCTCAAAGGGCCAACAGGACTCCACCTTAAGAGGGAAAGCAATTTTGTAGAAACCATCATAATTTCAGAAGAGGCATGGCTTCCTTTACCCCCAGAGCCAGGACTGGACCAGAGAAGGACCAGGGGAGAGATGAGAGCAGTCTTCCAATACTTGAGGTGCTGCCCCAGAGAGGAGGGGGTCAAGCTATTCTCCAAAGCACCTGAAGGCCAGACAAGGAACAATGGATGGAAACTGATTAAGGAGAGATTCAACCTGGAAATAAGGAGGAACTTTCTGACAGTGAGAACAATCAACCGATGGAACAGAAGTTGCCTTCAGAAGTTGTGGGAGCTTCATCACTGGAAGCTTTCAAGAAGAGACAGGACTGCCATCTGTCAGAAATGGTGTAGGCTCTTCTGCTTGAGCAGGGGGTTGGACTAGATGACCTCCAAGGTCCCTTCTAACTCTGTTAATCTGATCTGATTTGAAATTCATCTTGTTGGTTTCTGACCATTGTTGTAGCTTTCAAGATTCCCCTCAGTCTTGATGCTGTCCTGCCAATGTCACCACTGCCACCAAAATGATCTCCTCAAAAGCCCAGAATGACCCCCAAAACTACCAAGAAGGAGGAGGGCTGCAATTAGGAGCCCTACAGGGCTGCAATTAGGAGCCCTACTGGCCTCAGGTGGGGAGCCCCACAATGGGGGCTTGGTCCCTAAAGTGGCAGGAGGGAGCTCCAGCTTGGCAGAGCAAATATTTTTTTAAATATTTTTTATTAAAACTTTTAAGCAAGAAGATAAAAACTAACACAAACTAATATAAAGTGAGGAAGAAAAAAGAAAAAGAAAGAAAGAAAAGGAAAAAGTGCAAGAAAAGAAAAAATGAAGAAAAATAGAACAAAGATATAAAAAGTGGCACCAGATATTCTTCACAGCAGTTACAAGTACAATTATATTTTAAACTTTCTCTCTAAAATTACATCCTCTTACTCTTTTTTTTCTATAATCTATTCTGTCTGATCATCAAAACCATAAATCACAAATTCATTTTTTTTCACTTATGCATTAAAAGTCCATAAGAGGCTTCTGGTCACCAATAAATGCAAATTTTGTCTTTTCTCTAATATAAGAAGTCAATTTAGCCAAGCCAGCAAAATTGGCCAATTTCCCCAACATTCCTCCCTCATGGGCAGTGTTGAATGCTTCCTTCATATAGAGAAGCCCCACTGCAATAACCACCTTCTGAAATAATCTTCCATGGCTTTTTTCTAGCTTTATCCATTAATCCTAAAATAAAAAAAATCTAGCCTCAATTGAATTTTGATTTTTAAAATCCTCTGTATCAAAGTATGTATTTGAATTCAAATCTTTTTAGCTTTTTTACATGGCATGATAAAATGTCCCTTCCTGTTTGCATTTCCAACCTACATTTGAAGCGCCTTTATACATACTAGATCAGGGGGTCTCCAGCCTTGGCAACTTTAAGACTTGTGGACTTCAACTCCCAGAATTCCTCAGCCAGCAAAGCTTGGCATCATGTACTTACAATACATTATTTTATAAAAAATTAAATTTAAATCCTTTTAACCACATATTTTCCTATTGATCCAGCTGTATCTTTCAGATAACAATAAATGGGGATATCACTGCCAACAGCTCCCTTGGCAGACCAGACATGACCTCAGGATGCCCGGTGGCTCCAGTTGAGGGAGCTGGTGGGCCTGAGACTAAAGGCTGTGCTTGTTGTGCCAGTCTTGTATATTCCCATGAAACTGATTATATTTGATTAATCTTATTGTGACTCCGATTTTGAGTGCGTTGATTTTAATTTCATGTTCTATACGTCTTATTATTTTAAGCCATCTTGAGTTTTTATGAAGAAAAAGATGGGGCAGTATAAATGTAATAATAGAGCCGCAGTGGCGCATTGGTTAGAATGCGATATTGCAGGTTACCTCTGCTGACTGACGGCTGCCAGCAATTCGGCAGTTCGATTCTCACCGACTCAAGCTTGACTCAGCCTTCCATATTTCTGAGGTTGGTAAAATGAGGACCCAGATTGTTGGGTGCAATATGCTGACTCTGTAAACCACTTAGAGAGGGCTGTAAAAAGCACTGTGAAGCAGTATATGTATGTCTAGTGCTATTGCTATTGCTAATAAATAAATAACAATAAGACCGTTTCTCTTTATTTTTACAGCATTATTTTACGGTTAACTTCAATCATGAGAACCAGAAAACTCTGGAGCTGAGAACCGAGGATGCCAAGGATTGTGACGAATGGGTAGCAGCTATCAGTCATGCCAGGTAAGGAGCTCTGGCAGAAATGCCTCCCCAGGACGGCTCCTGGCAGGCTGAGCCTGAGGGAGGGAGAGTAGCTGGAGGGAAGAGCTGCCTTGCAGTTTCCCGTTATCCAAGGGCTCCCAAATGGGCCGCAGCTCAGTACCAGGCCTCGGCCCGGGTTTGGGTCTTTCTTGAGTTTTGGAGCCTGACTCCTGAGAAGGGCCAGGCAGGCTTCCCTTGGGAAGGGAAGGAGAAACAGGAGCTACACTTGCCTTCTTCAGATACCCGAGTGAGCCAGGCACCATTGGGAGCTCTCCTCTAACTTCTCAAAGGGCAGACCACTGAATGGTGGGCAGCTTATTGGCAAGGAGAAGCTGGATACAAAGGCTTTAATTTGGGCTTTTGTCAGTTGCACTCGGTGGGCAAATGGCTGCTAAACTCTGGGATCCTGTGGGGAGCCTCTGCCTGCCCATTGTGCCTGTGCGCTTCCACTTCAACAATGCACAACAGAAGTGCAGAAGGTTATTTTCAGAGACTTCCAGCATTTGTTCCTATTTTCAAAAGTCATATTCATGGTTACAAATGCAATATTTAAATTTTCTTCCTCCATTGCCTCTTTGTATACCCTTTCAGCTGATGAAGAATTCTGGGAAACTTAAAAGCTTTGTGGCATGCATCTGACTTGATGTAAATGAGAGTCCTGGAGTTGAAAAGAGACAGTCAAAACAATTTAGGAACAATTTAAAGAATTCAGGAAGGAAGATTCAATTTCTATACAAAGATTTCCCCCTTAACCATCAGAAATAAAAACAACATAAAAACATTGATGCATTTTTCTTTGTCACAGGGGCTGTATGCTGCCTGGAATTGGTGCAGGATGTGGAGTGCTTTTTTGTAGCTAATTCCCAGAAGTTTCCAAATTTGGGGGCGGTGGGACTGCTGTTTGGTCCTGATTGGGACTGATGTTTCCCCTCTGTCCTTGTATTGTGACCTTGGGCAGCTGTGATCAAAGATAAAATCTCATCCTTGACATTTGCATATTGATTTTATTGTCTTCCCTTAAATATGCTGTTTGTTTTCCTGGACTTTTAATTAATAATTAAAATAAAGAGGGAATAATGCCACTTCTGTCTCACAAAGAAAGTTTGATGCTGTGGAATCTTTGACTCTTACAACGAACAACTTGCCTCCTTCGACAAATATCCTGAAAATTCCTTTGACCTCAGATTACAGCTGATCCCAGTATATTCTGCCTTAATCTCTTCTAAAATGTAAGGAAAAAGAATGTTCCTCCTAAAATTCACCTCTTCCTGGCAAATTGTAATTATGAAAAGCAGCATGAAGGGCAGGACTGAAGCTGGATAAAAATCTTGTCTGGGAATAACTATTTACTTTAAATTTGGGGGCCAGTTAAATAGCTCCCTAGAGTGCAGCTGACGGAGCCATCTGACGGTCTGGCTGAACACGTTTTCTTTGAAAAATCCTGGAGAGCTGAGGAGGAGCCAGGCAACTGAAGGAGGCTTCAAAAGGGGGAAATCAGAGGAACCAGGGAGCTACAAATCGGGAAGGCTGCCCAGCTCACCATTTATGAATCTAAACAGCATAGATCAATAAAAAGCAAAAACATTCCAAATCAAGGAAAAATAATAATGCAATGTTTGGCCTCCTCAGGCAGTCCAGGCTATTAATAGTCCCTATTTTGGCCATAGATTATCTCTGGCACCAGATGGTGTGTAAGTGCCATGCTCCCACCGGAAACCGGCTGCCCATGGGGGGAGCAGAGTGGGGCAGCACCTGGATGGACCAGTCGTCAGATCAACTCCCGAGGCTCAGTTTCTTAGTTCCCTGTAATGCAGCTTTAATCACTTCACTTTCTAGTGAGCTTGTGGATTGCGCTATGCTGTGGTTTCCTTGGTTATGGTTAACTGAATAAGCCACATCCTGGCTGAATGCACATAACCACACTAAGTAAAGCCATTCCTGTACTGGCTTTGTGTGATGCATAAATCAGCCTTATCTGTGTCAGATTAGTTGAGCCAATCACCTCTGGGGCACATGCCTATTACCCCACAACGGTCCTGTGCTTTGCTGAGTCCTCAGTGTCATCAACGGCAGGAATTCAATGCCAAAATACCAAATAAAATTAATGTGACTTTGAGTATTTAAATCAGTAACAAGCTTAATTAACATCCAGTTTGAAAAGGATGAAATACAGATACACCAAAGGGGGAATTAGGCCAGAATCTACCCTGCATCCCCTTCTGTGATGCTGCTGCACACTAGCCATTGAGGCTGAAGGAAACAATTAAAAGTCATCACACAACGCAGCTCCACATGCATGAGGGCCAAGGTCCCAGACAGATGGAACCAAAGCGAAAAGTCTGATCAAGTAGATCAACCTCGATGAAAGAAGAACTCGGCCTTTGCCTTCTGGACCTGCTCCCAATCTTTGTTTCTTGAGGTTTCACAGAACTTCCTGTTGGTTTGGTTCACCAGAAGGTTAAGCCTTGACATCCAAAACCACCAAAGAACAGAGAAAATGGGAGAGAACCACAGCAAGTTCCCCTGCAAGGCAACTAACCGGTTTCTCCACCTTGAAGCCAGATCAATGATTTATTTCAATCAGAATAGAGCTGGAAGGGACCTTGGAGGGCCTCTAGTCCAACCCTCTGCTCAAGCAGGAGACCCTATACCATTTCAGATAGGTGGCTGTCCAGTCTTTTCTTAAAAACCTCCAGTGATGAAGCACCTACAACTTCTGAAGGCAACCACTGGTTAATGGTCCTCGCTTTAGGAAGTTTCTCTTTAGTTCTAGGTTGCTTCTCTCCTTGATTAGTTTCCATCCATTGTTTCTTGTCTTGCCTTCTGGACCTTTGGAAAATAAATTGCTCCCCTCTTCTTTGTGGCAGCCCCTCAGATACCCTGGAATACTGCTATCATGTCACCCCTAGTCCTTCTTTTCTCTAGACTGGCCATACCCAATTCCTGCAACCATATGTTTTTGTCTCCAGGCTCTTAATCATTTTAGTTGCTCTTCTTTGCATGTTTTCCAAAGTCTCAACATCTTTTTTGTAATGTGGTGACCAAAACTGGATGCAGTATTCCAGGTGTGGTCTTATTAAGGCTTTATAAAGCGGTACTAACTACACATGATTTTGATTCTATGCCTCTGTTTATACAACCCAGGATTGTATTAGCTTTTTTGGCTGCCGCCGCACACTGCTGCCTCAGGTTTAAGTGATTGTCCACGAGGACTCCAAGGTCCCTTTCACAGTTACTGTTTTTGAGCCAGGTTTCACCTAATCTGTACTTGTACCTTTTCCTGCCCATATGTAAAACCTTGCTTTTCTCCACATTAAATTTCATGTTGTTGGATAGAGCCCATTGTTCAAGTCTGTCAAGACCTCTTTGGATCCTGAGCTTGTCTTCTGGGGTGTTGGCTATTCCTGCCAGCTTAGTGTCATCTGCAAATTTGATGCATTCCCCTTCTATTCCCTCATCTAAGTTATTTATGAAGATATTGAAGAGTACTGGGCCTAAGACGGAACCTTGTGATACCCCACTGCTTACTTCCCTCCATGTAGTTGTAGTACCATTAAGGATGACTCATTGAGTATGGTGTGTCAGCCAGTTACAAATCCATCTGGTGGTGATGCTGTCTATCCCACATTTTTCTAGCTTACCAAGAAGTAAGCTAGAGGTGGCGCAGTGGTTAGAGTGCAGTACTGCAGGCTACTTCAGCTGACTGCTAGCTGCAGTTCGGCAGTTCAAATCTCACCGGCTCAAGGTTGACTCAGCCTTCCATCCTTCCGAGGTGGGTAAAATGAGGACCCAGATTGTTGGGGGCAATATGCTGACTCTGTGAACCGCTTAGAGAGGGCTGTAAAGCACTGTAAAGCGGTATATAAGTCTAAGTGCTATTGCTATTGCTATTGCTATTGCTAAGTAGGTTGTGGTCTACATTGTCGAATGCTTTGTGGAAGTCTAAGTATACTATGTCCACAGCATTTTGTTGGTCTACTAATTTGGTCACTTTGTCAAAGAATGAAATAAGATTGGTTTGGCATGATCTGTTTTTAACAAACCTATGCTGGCTATTAGTTATAACTTTATTTGTTTCTAGATGTTCATACATCTGTTTTTTAATGGGTTTTTCCAGTATCTTTCTGGGTATTGATGTCAGGCTGGTTGGTCTGTAGTTTCCTGGGTCTGTTTTTTCCCTTTTTTTGAAGATGGGAACCACATCAGCTCTTTTCCAGTCCTCTGGTAGTTCCCCGGTGCTCCAGGATTTTTGAAAGATGTGGTGCAGTGGTTCTGAGATAACATTTGCTAGCTCCTTCAGAACTCTGGGATGTAATCCATCAGGTCCCAGTGATTTATCAAGACCAGACAGGCATTCTCTTACCATTTTCTTGCTGATTTTAATTTTTATTTGTAGTCTGTTATTTACAGTTATGTTTTTGGTACGTTGGGCTATAATTTCTTTTTGCGTAAAGACTGATGCAAAGAATCAATTAAGCAGTTCTGCTTTCTCTCTTCTGCCTGTTACTTACCTTGCCATCTTCCCTCTTTAGTAGACCTACTGTTTCCTTGACTTTTTTCTTGTTATTTATATGTTGAAAGAAACATATTATTATTATTTTTGACTTTTGTTGCAAGTCTTTGTTCATTCTGAGCCTTTGCTTTCCTGACTTCATCTTTGCAGATTCAGGCTATCTGTTGATATTCTGCCTTAGTTATGTTTTTGTACTTGTCCATTTTTTGTACTTGTCTTTTTTGTCTTTCAATTTGTCAGAGAGATCTTTGTGCAGCCATGCTGGTTTCTTCTTGGATTTCTTGTTTTTCTTTTTCAGTAGTATTGTGTTGAACTGGGCTTTTATGATCATATTTTTCAGACTTTCCCATGTTACTAGAGTTGTTTTCCCCTTTAGGATTTTTATCCTAAATGATGGTCTCAGAGAATCACAAAAACGCAGGAGCTGCAAAGGGCCACTGAGCCCAAGCAATCCCTGGCCAATCTCTGCTTGAATACATCCAATGGAGGGCTGTCCATCACTGGGGGAGGGCACATTCTGCTGAACTGCGCCTCTCACTCTCCCCTTCATCCCATGCAGAGTCGTTGGGATCCCTGCATTTCCTTCTTCCCTGAAGTTGTGCAGCCAAATACAGTTCCCACTTTTCCCTGGAAAGGAATGTGAAAACAGACCCATTTTCCTGGAAAGGAAGGATCTTTGTTTTCTGCCTGCATGTAGTACAAAGTAGGTTTTTTCCTCTGCATGTCCATGACTGTACATCTATATGGGGGAGAAGTGTGTGTGTGTGTGTGTGTGTGTGTGTGTGTATGCGGTGCAGGCTGCACAAACCACACTTTATCTTGTCTCTGCAAACTCTTGGAAGTTGCCTTTAGTCAGGCATGGACTGTGAATATAACCTGGTGAGCTGAATTCTACAGCTTAAAGGTTCTTTGGAGCATGAAGTCTAAACCCCTGTTAAGTAGTGGAATCCAAATTAAGCAGAAAATTGTCCAGTTTCTTCTTAGATAACTTCAGGAAAAGATGAACCCACCTCTTCTTGGCTCATTGATTCCACTAAGTTAAGAGATTGTTGGAAACATCCCATTGGAACCCACTCTATGCAATATAAATCCTTTTTTCTGGGTTGGACAGTCTGAGTCAATGAAGAACTGGAGTTAACCTTCTGATCAGGGACATCTTTTGGGTATTGGAGAGTATTATCATAAGCCCATTTGGGCTTTTATATGGACCCAGCTCCTTCAGGTTTTCTTCTGAAGATTTCATTTTTAGACCCCTGATTATCTCATTGCCTTTCATGGAAGAAATTTCAGTGAGTCCTTCTCAAAGTATGGCGCCCTAATTGGGGTTTGTCCAAAGCAAAATGATTTAGATTTGCACTTCCTCTGGCAATGTATATTGTGTTTGCCTTTTTAGCAGTCTCATCCCGTTGCTGCTTCCTTCTCTTTTCCAACCACTACTATTCAAAGGTGTTTTTCACAAGAGCTGCTACTAAGCCATGGCCTGCTTCTTATCCCTCTTCATCTGAGTTTTGCTTCTCAGGTGAAGAATTTTGAACTTGTCTCTGTTACATTTCATTTTGTTGTTTCCATCTAATTTCTCCAACTCCTCAAGGTCAGTTTGAATTTTATTTGTTTTCCAAAATACTTGCACCCAATTTTCTGTTACCTTCAACGGCTTCATCCTGGTGATTAATAAAAATGCTGACTCAGAACTTGATACTTCTCTTCTGTTTAATGAAGAAATGTTAATCACTTTTCCATACATTCTAATTTTATCCAGACCCATTTAATAATTTGCTGATCAAAATATTGTGGACTTGATAATAGAATTCGATAGTCTACTAATTAATCCTTTGACTTTCTGTTCTCAGCTGTCGGATCTCCAGGTCTCCTTTTTGAAGTTATGGCTGGCGTTTGTCCACCTCCAGTTGTCTGGCACCTCAATCATTTCCCAGGATTTCTCAAAGGTTCAGTCAAACACTAATTCCCAGGAACGTCTTAGGAAGCAATTAATCTCCTCCTCCTAAAAAAATTATATTAAATTCAAAAGAAGTAGTATTTCCACCAGCTTGTTATCAGTCTCATGCTTCATCTTGCTTTTCACAGTTGCAGTTTACAGACAAATCCTTTCCTGTTTGGGGAAGATTAAACCAAAATAGGAGTTCAGTAAAAGTAAAGATAAAGGTTTCCCCATTTCAGACTCTATGGGGTGGTGCTCATTTCTGTTTCTTAGCCGAGGGAGCCAGCATTGTCTGAAGACTCTTCTGTGCAGGGGTGGGTTCCAACTTACCTCGCTGCTGGTTCGCTCCCTCCCGCGCCGCGTGGGCGCGCCTCATGGGTGCACACGCGCTTTGCGCACGTGCGCATGCGCAGTAACAAAAAATTCGAAATAAATAAATAAATAAACAAAGCCGAAAAAAAGATGGCAACCGCATGCACAGTGCTGGAAGTCAGCTTCTGCGCATGCTCAGAAGGAAAAATAAAAAATAAAAAAAATTCAAAAAAAATTCAAAAAAAATTCAAAAAAAAGATGGCGGCCCCCATGGACCGGCACCGACCGATCCGGTTCAGTGATGTCATCGTGATGTCACCAGTGGGCCGCTACCAGTTTGGGAGAACCGGTCCGAACCGGGAGGAACCCACCCCTGCTTCTGTGGTCATGTGGCTGGCATGTGGCTGAGGCCCACAGAATGCTGTTACCTTCCCATGGAAGTGGTACCTATTTATCTACTTGCTTTTGAACTGCTAGGTGGGCAGGAGCTGGGGCAAAGAACGGGAGCTCACCCCATCTCACAGTGCTCGGGTCTCAAACCCTGGCTGTCAGTTGACAAGCTCAGCCTCGTTAATCGCTGAGCCATCACACCTTCGATAGGAGTTAAGTATTTCTCCTTTTCCCCTTACCTGCTATCATTTTGCTATCATATAGCTCTTTATTCTGATTATATCTTAAAAAGACCTTTTCCCATCATTTCATTCTGAGCTTTCACAATCTCTCCAGTTTTGGACTGTCTGCATTTTCTGTTTCTTGGCAATTTCTGGAAAGTCCTGATATGCTAATGGACTTGGTCTGCATCTGTTTGTCTCTATTCCAAGTTGTAGCAATGGCTCAGCAAGCATCAGGCTCTTGTCTCCTGGCAGGGCAAAGCTGCCTCCCTTCTGTCCTTCAGGGATCCATTCTTCGCTCTCTTGCTTAGCAGTTCAAAGCCTATTTCCTCCATTGCTTCATCTGATAAATCTTCTGGTCTGAGCTTAAGGTTGGTCGCCCATTGCTCCAATCTCCCACTTTTCTTCAACTGCTGCCATCAGCAAGGCTCACCAATCAGATCCCTCAAGGGAGCAGAGCTTGTGGTCATCAGTGCAACAGCGTGGACAATGGTACAACAATTTTTGTCAGACTGACTAGAATGATAAGTTATTGTACACACTGTCGATACTGCTACAATTTTATACATGCTTCAAAATATGCCAGAATGTGCCTAGATTAGCCAAGAATATATTGTCACTTGAAAGTGGTGGGTCAGGGGTCTATCCTGGAAACCTGCCAGTTAATTGCACTGGTCTCTCAGTTTTCCTCTGTTTCTGCTTGCTGCCTTATATTCTTCTTATCGTGGTTTGTAGCGGCATCTGCTTATTTACTGGGCCATTCTGCTCTTAGGACACACTTTGCAAACAGCAGCTACTGTACTTTGGAATGACTTGTTCATCTCATCTAGCTGAGCAACGGCTCAAAATATTAGAGCTTTTCTGGTTGTTCCTCTCCTCCTCCTCCTCCTCCTGTTGCTCTCCCCACCAGGGCTCTCTGGCTGTACAGGCATCTGTAAGCAGCCCACAGGCAGATTGTCTTGGACAACTGGAACGTAGCTGGACCACAGCATGTGCTCAGCCTCTAGGTGTATGAAAGTGGCGTTTGCAAAAAGAGAGCAAAAAGGGCCATCTGCACCTTCAGATCCCTGCGGGGCTTCAACAATCACTACAATTCTTGAATGCTAATTAAACATACAAAGCTGCCTTATTCTGAGGCTCACCTCTATCTCCCCTCCCTCCCTCCCTCTCTTTCCTTGATCTCTGAGATCCTTTTAACAAGGCTTTTCCCTTCCTTGTGATGAAGTTGAAAAATTAGTTGTGGGGTCCCCATAAATCTTGCATATTGGATGAGAAATTCCAGAGGAACAGTGGCTGCTGGCAGCAAGTTCTCGGCCACAGCAGAAGCCCCTCCTGATGTGTACCCCGGATGGGCCAGACCAGCTGGGCTCCCTTGGCCCAATGGCCTTTGAAATGAAACACCGGAAGTGTCATTATTCCAGGCCAGCCCCTCCCTTCTGAGCCCAGCATGGCTGACCCAAACAGGTCTCCAAGATTCAGGCTTGTCTAGACAGACTTGCAGGAGAAAAATGGGGCCCCAACAGGGGACTTTCGCGCAGGGGGTGGTTGATGGATCAGTAGTAGACCCCATACAGATGTATTGCTTTTAACCTTGTAAGATGCCCAGAGTAGCTTTGTGGTGAGATGGGCAGCAATCAAATGTAATAAATTAATATAAATAAACAAACAAACAAACAAACAAATAAATAAATAATAAACAGACAAATAAACAAACGCTGTTCCTGCTTGATAGCTATCTCAAAGAATCACATATCGAAGGCTGTGCCAGAGAAGGGCTAAAGAGCCATTCAGCAGAGTTACTTTCAATTGGATTCCTGCAGAAAACAGGGGGCTGCATCTGATGGCCTCAAAGGCTGCTTTCAATCCAATTGTCCCAAAATTCTATGATTCCATAAAACTTCTTAGCGATAGCAGTTCATCAGTAAAGATGCTGGAAGTGAACTAGCACATTGAAAATAATTTGCTTTACAGGGACAACCTGACCCGGGAGCCCACTGTTGCTGTGCAGTGAGGCTGGGGGCATCACGAATGCCAGGCCTGAAGGGGTTTCAGAGCTGGCAGGAAGGAGAGCAACTTTTAACAGCTCCTCTATCTCTGCTGTCTCTGTCACAGTTATGGGACTCTCGCCACAGAGCATGAAGGCTTAATGCAGAAGTACCTCCATTTACTTCAGATTGTGGAGACCGAAAAAACAGTTGCCAAGCAACTCAGGCAACAAATTGAAGATGGAGAAATAGAGACAGAGCGCCTGAAATCAGAGGTATGGAGCCCAGCCTCAAAATGTGCTGCCAGTGCCAGGGAACTGGGCATTTTGCTATTTTGGGAGCCATTCCGTCATCCCTCCTGCTTCACGTGCAGGGGCCTTGGCCAAACTCCTGCCATCAAGTGGGTTCCTGATGCAGATGATGCAAACGGAGAGCAGATTCTGAACAGGCACCTCGGGAGGCATTTAATGGGTCACTAGACTCCATGACGTGGGCACGCAGGTCAGGGGACTTCCTGAGTTGAAAGCCATTGTGACCCAATTGGCTTTGATTAAAAAGACCCTCTCGCTGGAGCTCCTGAGACCTAACGGTAGATGTGGTATCAGTGGATAGCAAAAACACTGCAGTATTTGTCGGGAAGAGAATAGAGTACAATTCTGGCAGAAGGACAAAAATTGTGCATCAAGGGATTTTGGAAAAATTTGGCTCCGTAATATCTGGAAATGTCCTTTGCCTTTATTCTGACAGCTTTGATTGTAAAGCCACTTTAAGCCCGGAAGTCCATAGTAGGAGACTCTAGGGAAGTGTGACAGTTATTTAAAAAGGCCAAGCAAACCATAATCTCAACCTTTTTGACTGATTATGGAGCTTCTGCATTCAAATGTTTGTTGAGCTTCCCTTTGGGCTCTTTGAAGAGCAGATCAAATGGCCCTTTGTATGCATATGCAAATACCGATGATTGCATTGGTTGCATGACTTGTGCTGTTTTGTTCCCAAGATGATTTGTTTAGACAGCTCTAAATAGGCTGCCCTGTGTGCTCCCCAAAAGGCTCCTCTTGCTCTTTCCTGAGGCTGAGCAGAAGGCCAGTGGAGGGGGCATTCCAGGGGCCAAGCTGGGAAGCACGGGAGCTCTGGGCAAGGTTGGCCTGGGCAGTCTGTCTCATCCCTGGGATGGGGACAGTGTGGGCTCCTCAGAGGCACCCATGACAAAATGGAGGTGACCTCTGTGGGTTTAGCGAGATGGAGAAGGCCCCTGTTTAAGCTCTGTGTGTGTGTGTGTGTGTGTGTGTGTGTGTGTGTGTGTGTGTGTGTGTGTGTGTGTGTGTGTAAACAAGGGACTGAGCCCATATCCCAACTGGAACACCAGGCCACGGAGAGGTTTATGAAAGCTATTCCGTGCACCTGGGTTTCTCCTTCTTCAGCAGCAGATCGGAGCATTTGCTGCTGGGCGAAAGAAGGACTCCGAAGCAGGGAAGTCAAAGCGCAGAATTGCCTCAGCGTCACAAGCAGTTCCTGAGGTTTAGTGGCAGCGCTAGATCAACTTCCCTACCCCATTACTTCCTGCTACTGGTTTTATTCTGGTTTGTTTGAGTGCTGTGCTGCTTTCACATCTCCAGGTTTTATGTCTAGGTTTACTTTTTACATTTAACTTTCTGGGTGACCCTTCCAGGAGAAGCAGAAATGTTAACAGTAAATAAATTCTTCACTGATGCCCTGTTTCCTTCCCTGCCCAGTCCAGGCTACAAGAGCGATAAGGAGCCTCTTCCTGTCACGAAAGTCCCTTAGCTCAACCTGTGCAACTCCATGCTGCACCCTAGGTGAAGCCACAGTGTCTTGCAACCTTCCCCGGCCTGGTTTTTCGGCCTGGCCACTGACTGCCCAGTGAAGACCGGGATTGGGAATCTCATCCTGATGAGCCTTATTTCCTCTCCCAGAATTCATGATCTGAATGTCAGCAGCTGAACTAGCAGGTTCCTCTGCTTTGCTCCGGTTCTGATTTTGCCCTGAACCAATATCTCCCTCGCTGCTTGAAGGATTCTAACTCTTTGGTATCTGAGGCACAGAGAAATAGAATCTTTGGCATCTTGTAAGCAGGACTCTTTATTGCTATAGTAGTTATTAGCTATTTAAGTTAGTAATTAAAAGGTGATGCAGTGGTTGGAATGCAGTATTGCAGGCTAATTCTGCTGACTGCCAGGAGTTCGAATGTCACCAGGCTCAAGGTTGACTCAGCCTTCCATCCTTCTGAGGTGGGTAAAATGAGGACCCAGATTGTTGGGGGCAAGAGGCTGGTTCTGTAAGCCGCTTAGAGAGGGCTGTAAAGGGCTATGAAGTGGTATATAGGTCTAAGTGCTGTTGCTATTTATCCCTCCCCTTTCCTGGTTTTGGGCTCACAATTCCTCATGTACTGTATCATTAAATCACACACCCCCTACGTTACTAACACCCATTTTAATAGCCGATTGGAGGAAAACCATTCTTTCAAAAATATTGTATCAATTAAACTATAAAGCCTGTTTCTGCTTTTCTCTGTCCCGCCAGATTGCCGCCTTACTTAAGGACCACGAGCGCATCCAGTCCAACCAGGCCAACCTGCCAAACGACGATGACATTGACATCAGGAAGATCAAGAAGGTGAGGAGCCACCACAAAATGATGAGGGTGGTGGTGGAGGAAAAGCCCACGTTCAGACCTGTGAGAAGAAATCTCCTTGCCCACTCCAGAAGGCCTCTTTCCTCTCCTCAGGGCCGGAGGGGACCCCCAGCAAATTGCTGGAAGACTCGACTGCTCATTGCATAAGACATGAGCCCCTCCCCCGCCAGCCTCTCCTGGTCAATCACACTATTTTCCAAGGCACATCCTCAGTGCAGGGACTGAGCCAGCAGGCACACGGCCCCCCAAATGGACCTCAGGAGCATTTGTTGGCTTCAGCGGTTCACCTTGCCTGCATCCATTCAGCGGCAGCCCACCTTTGGCCATCTTCTCTACTAGAATCTCATCTTGGAGGAACGCTTTTCCCCAGCCCTTTCGGGACCTGCTCCTCTGGTACAACTCTTGATTGGGCTGGCCTGCTTCAGACAGTTATCCCTGTCGTTGGCGGAGCCCTGGGAGCTTTGGCCTCCAGCATTTCCCCTGGGGTGAGCACCAGACTTGCTGTGCCACCTGACTTACTTTTCTACTTAAGGCCTTTCCGTTAAGAAACCAATAAACAGAAACTGGCCTGCTGGTATCATTTTGATTTGCAAAAATGTTTCATATCATATCAACCAAACAGGTTATTTTCCAGAGAGGAATGTAAGAGGAACATTAAGGACAGCAGCAGGTTTGTAATTAATACAGCAGATTATTAATTAATAATATTACTAATAATATCAATAACAATAATAACAATAATAATAATATTAATAATAACAACAAAAAAGACAGCACAAATCTTCCTAGATAAAGAAAAAGGTTTTGATAACCTGCAGTGGCCCTTTTTACTTGTGGTATCCAAGAAAAGAAATCCTGGGCAGTTCGTAGCCTGGACTGAAAGTCTGTCTCAATGGCAAATGGCAAAAATTCTGGTGAGCAACAGAAACTTTTCCACAGACTTTCCAATAAGGAAAGGTGCCAGGCAAGGAGTCCCACTCTCTCCCTTATTATTGATCATTGCCTTAGAAATATTGGCAGAAAAAAATGGAGGCAACAAATTCTATGGGCAGGAATACAGGTAATCCTCGACTTACCACCACAATTGAGCCCAAAATTTCTGTTGCTAAGTGAGACATTTGTTAGGTGTGTTTTGCCCCATTTTACAATCTTTGTTGCCACAGTTGTTAAGTGAGTCACTGCAGTTGTTAAATTAGTAACAAGGTTGTTAAATGAATCTGGCTTCCCCAGTGACTTATCAAAAGGTTGCAAAAGGGGATCACGTGAGAGTCATAAATATGAGCCAGTTGCCACGCATCTGAATTTTGATCACGTGAAAATGGGGATGCGCCAATGGTTGTAAGTGTGAAAAACAATCATAAATCACTTTTTTCAGTGCCCTTGTCATCTTGAACGATCACTAAATGAACTGTTGAGGACTACCTGTATCAGCTTAAACGTGGTTCAGATGATGGAGCATTAACCATTGCAGAACCATAAACTGCATTAAGACAGTTGATGAATATAATGCAAGGTTTGGGGGAATCAATGTCCAAAAGCCAAAAATAATTTCAAGACACTGAACACAAGAAGATTTCCTGTGGAAGGATCTGTCTGCCACACAATAGATTCAGGGAAGGATCTGGGATTGCACTTGACAGGCAATAATCTGGAATCCCCTCTCTGGAAACAGGTCCAGAGTTTTCTCCGGGGATGGCTGTGCCGAAGGAAGTGGAAGACCATCATCCAGGATTACATCCGCTCCCCTCACGCTGACAGCATGCGGAAGAGGAACCAGGTGGTCTTCAGCATGTTGGAAGCCGAAGCTGAGTATGTGCAGCAGCTGCACATCCTCGTCAACAACTTCTTGCGCCCACTGAGGATGGCGGCCAGTTCTAAAAAGCCCCCCATCACCCATGACGACGTCAGCAGCATCTTCCTGAACAGGTGAGTCGGAAGGAATCTGGCTAAAGAAAGCCACCACTTTCACCGTGGCTTCTAAATGTCATTAGACCATTGGGTGCCTGCCTTCCGGTCGTGCCCTGCCTCGTGACTTTTAAGGCAGGTAAGGGAACCTGGCAGGGGTGGGTTTCTCTTACCTTCCCTACCGGTTCGGAAGTGTACGCACTGCGTCGGAAGTACTTCCGGGTACTGACCCACAGTGCATGCGCAAAGGGTTATTTGCCAGCCGCTTTTAAGCAGCGGTGACCAGGGAACCGGTTCGGGGGCATGGCAAGCTGGCTATCGCTACCGGTTCGGCAAATGGGGCCAAATTTCTGCCACCAGCTCGCGCGAACTGGTAGCAACCCACCACTGGAACCTGGGAAGTGGGAGGGCTTGGCTGGATGTGGCCCACTCCTGTGCAGTTGTGGTCAGGGACTAAGGGAGACAGTGTCTTTCTTAGGAATCTGGGAGCAGGGAATCAAGATTGAGCAGAAAAGGGGTGGAATCCAACTGGTGTCTTCCAAGTCTCTTTGGGAGGGAGGGAGAAGTAGCCACATAATTCTCTTCTGAGGATCTCCAAGGAGTTTTCTCTTAAGGTCTGGGCTTCTACTCTCTCATTCCCAAGGTGACAGAATGTGAAATCATGGTTTTGGGTTCAGAAAAGGCAGATTCCAGTTGTGCTTCCTAAACAAACAAGCAGTTTGATAGTGGAATCCATGATGGAGGGGGTGTACTTAAGGGGAGCATTGGCTGCTTCTGAAATTGATCATTAATCTGGATTCCTGCATGAAGCTGGACCAATGGCTTTGATTGCTCCTTCCAAGACTACAATTCTGTGATCCTATGGGGGATTGTAAATTGGGTAGAAAAGGATCAGCTAATCTGTGACACTCCTTTGCTACTCTCCAAAATCACATGTGGGTGATGCTCCCCCGTGATTGGCTGCTCTTCCAGACTTTCAGATTTGGGAATCATTTTCCTTTGATTCAGGAGACCAATGCAGAGAGCTGAGTGAGGAAAAACTCAGCACGCATCTTATCCTCCTCTGCTATGCACTATCGAGCAGCCTGGGGGCAATTAACATTTTCTTCCCAGAAAAATGAGTTTTCATAGGTGATAAGCCAAACACCCCTCCCCCCTCCAGTGCCAGGTTTTCAGTTCCTAACTTCCTGGCCCACATTTCTTTCTCTTTTAGTGAAACCATCATGTTTTTACACCAGATCTTCTACCAGGGCTTAAAAGCACGCATCTCTAGCTGGCCAACCTTGGTGCTTGGTGAGTGTAAAGAAATTTGCTGTTTACCCTGTTTGAGATTAAACCAAACCCGAAGGACCTTCAGCAAAGTGCAAGGGGCCTGGTTTCCAGGCATCCAGAGAGGTGGGTGGGTGGGATTCACCATTCCATTTCCATCTCCCCTCCTCATGGCCAGGCTGCCAATCCAGGCAAACTGAGTATTCTGAGTATCCCCTGGTTCGGGAAGGGAAATTCTTTTGCAGCCAAGACCTGTTGTTCCTTTCAGATCTCAGATTTCCTCCCAAACTTGGGGCTTCCTGCCCCTCTTATGCAGATGGCGCCACTTGGGCTATAAGAATCTGCACAACTGTTTGCCACTGCTGAGTTGAGTCCATCCGCCCTTGACTCAGTCAGGAGAAAGTGATGCTGGCATGTTCACCGCTCTTCTGGCTGAGCTCCATGGTGCTGCCTGGACTGCGCCTGAGCTGGTCCCTGCCAAATGGCACATCCAGATTTTGAATATGTTGCATGTGATAACAAAGTGGCTGCCCCCTCCCCACAATTTTCCTGCCCATCACACTGTTTCAGCAGGAGTGTATGTGTGGGGGCAGGGGAGCCCAGGCTCAAGGCTCCTTTGCAGGTCTCCTCCCCCCCCCCCCGCTGTAACAGGGCTCAAAAAAGGCTTCAAAAAGAGATGGGATTCATGTTCCCAGGGCCCCTTTTCTTTCAGACTTCTCTCCCTTCCCTTCCTTCCTTCGCCGCTTCCAAATTCAGCATGGCTGGCTGGGAAAGGAGCATTATTCAGTAGTACATTATTGGTGCCAAAATAGGAAGGGGCACCAGGGTGATTCTTCTCGTGGTTCTCAGGACACTGTAAACCCCCTCCTCTAGAAAACGATATGCCCCAGCAGTCCCAGTCTACAGGCGCCTCTTGCTCATCTCTCTCCAGGACCCAGAAAGAGGGATCTGGGTTGGGACATGTCTGGAGTGGAGCTTCACTCCTCCGCCCGAGCTCTGATCTCAGGGAGAACCAGGCCAGAGGGCAGCTGGGACGGGATGAGATCTTTGATTGACACCGCCACCACCCCATTTGTCATTTAAAAGATGTGAAAGGACACAAATGGGATGTGGCATCACCCTGCATTCTCAGTCAGAGTCTGCCCCCCACCACCCCGAAATGCAATGGCCAAGCCCTGCCAAGCAGGGAGAGACTCTGCTGCCTGCCCGGGCCTGCCTCCCCCTGTCCCCTGCCCCCAGCCGCTCACTGCCTGCCTGCCTGCCTTTGCCCGCAGCGGACCTCTTCGACATCCTCCTGCCGATGCTCAACATCTACCAGGAGTTTGTTCGGAACCACCAGTACAGCCTGCAGATCCTGGCCCACTGCAAGCAGAACCGGGATTTCGATAAGCTCTTGAAGCATTATGAGGCCAAGCCTGACTGTGAGGAGCGGACGCTGGAGACTTTCCTGACCTACCCCATGTTTCAGGTGAGGCTGTGGGGCACCAGGTCAGCTTGGGCACGGACATGATGCGCCCCTGGAGAAAGCCCCATTCGGGGCCCTTGTACGGTGTCCTGGAAACGCCACACTGAAGGCTGGGCACAGATGCCTCAGCACAGTCCTCTGAAGCCTGGGGGGTGGGGGTCTTGCCTGGGCAAGCCAAAGCACCAACTCAGTCCCTGGTTTCTCGTCTCCCTTGTGTCTCCACCAGATCCCCAGGTACATCCTGACCCTGCACGAGCTGCTGGCCCACACGCCCCACGAGCACGTCGAGAGGAACAGCCTGGACTACGCCAAGTCCAAGTTGGAGGAACTCTCCAGGTCAGAGGGGCTGAGGGCTGCCTTGCGGGGAGGGGGCGGCAGAATGCGGGCAGCAGGCCCCTTTGCACCCAGGGCCCCCTCTCGGTACCCACCACTGAGGGCCATTTGCAGAGAAAGCCCTCTCGTCCATGTCCTCATCGGCCGCCCTTTTCTCAGCTGCACAAAGAAACCAGCGAGAGATTCTGCTTGATGAAGCATCCTCTCAGTGAGGCTTCTACGGCATGAAGATCCATTTGGGTTTCCAGTCGGTGCTCTGAGTCCTGCCCTCCGACTCTGAAACAGTTTACCCTGCCCAGAGTTTCGGTGCTGATCTTCATGAGGGAGTTGTGTGTTGTATGCACACCAATGCAACAACAGTCGTTCAAGAGCCGTCTCCTGACTGGTTCTCTCCAGATGGGTTGGACTACAGTGCCCATAATTGGCAGGCAGCAAAGGGTCAGTGTAGCTGGGGGGGGCACAAGGCTGGTGAAGCTGATCCAAGAAATAGTGCCCCCACAATACAAAGATCTCCATCACCTTTAAAGAATTCTGAATTTCTCACATTTTTGTATAATTATCACTTTGGGAAAAATAAGCAGCCATCTGCACTTCAGCAGAAACACAGAGTACAGGATGTGTGAAGCAGATAATGACAAGGCAACATATGTTATTTTAGAAATGCAGAGACGTTTCTTCCAAAATGCCTTTCAGGGAGAAAAAATGCTCTCTGGAGAACTTCAGAGGGGCTTATTTTTATCAAGCCCCCATCATCAAAGCTGAAGCTGAAGCTCAGCTCCCTCAAACAGCCCTGCCTGCCCTTCATCTTCGGTCCCCCCCAGAGTGGGCCCTGTGGCTCCCAGGCTTCCCTTTGAGGCGAGTGCCCAGATGAGCTGCCAGCTTTGCCCCTAGGGACTCTGGCTCTGCTCCTCCCAGTCCTTCAGCTGCACTCTCTCAGCCCTCGGCTCTCTCAGCTAGGCAAATCTACGACGGTGGGAATGATTGTTGTTTGGATGACCTTCTTCCTTTTTTAAACAATTACATTTTATTAAATATTTATTAAAGATGAATCATTAATTAATTGTATTAAATGTTTTTGCTAACTAAAAACAATACAGTTTTTAAAAAAGCAAAAAGCAAAGTCAAAGTCAAAGATGATAAGTAAATGGGAAAAAAAGAAAAGAAAGACAAAAGAAAGAAAGAAAGAAAAAAGATACAAAAGAGGTTTCTGATCTTCTTTACAGCAGTTACAAATGCATTTATATTTTGTCCTCTCATTCTAAAATGATCCCTTCTTTCCATTTTCTACCCCTTCTGATCATCCAATCCCCAAATCGCAGGTTCATTCTTTCTGCTTTCAGCCAAAAGCGTTCCATAAAAGATTTCCAATCTTTGACAAATGTCATTGTTGTCTTTTCCCTGATCAAACAAGTCAATTCTGCCATCTCTGCCATTCTACCATCTTCACCAACCTCCCTCCCTTCGGGGCATTTCAGAGTCTTCCCACCTTTGGAACAAACTAATCTCGCTGCAGCTGCCATGTATAAAACCATCTTTTCGAGTTGACCGTCCAGCAAGAAAACTCCTGGTTCAGGCTGACTGATCTCTTCCCATGCAGGATAATGCACGATGAAGTCAGTGAGACAGAAAACATTCGGAAGAACTTGGCGATCGAGCGGATGATTACGGAAGGCTGCGAAATCCTCCTGGACACCAGCCAGACCTTCGTGAGACAAGGTAGCCCACGAGTCTTCTGGCCACCAGACCTCCAGAAAGAGCTGGAGATACTCCAGGAAAGGGCAGCCCCAGAGGGAGCCCCGAGGGGGCTCAGCAGTTCCTCTTTCTCAGATAGCCCAGTGGCTTGTCCGGAGAAGTTCAAGGCTGGGAGGTTCAGGACAAGAGTTATTTAAGCGAAAAAAGCTGCCTCCGTAGGAAGGCCTGACGGCCATCGAGGAATGGCCTTTCGTGGGCTGCCTGTAACCATGTCCACGGATGAATCCACTGGGAAAAGGCTCCCCAAGGCCACATTAGGGGTTCTATAGCTTTCCTCTGAGAGGAAGCCAGCCTGCTGCTGCTGCTGCTGTGAATGGCTGGGAGGGTCAGCACGCTTGCGCGCTTGACCGGTGAGACCATTGCAGGAAGTTTTCAGTCCCGTTCTTCTCAGGTTCCTCCTCTGTCCACCCAGACCTGCTCTGAAAGCCCTGGGCATAGGTTTGGGCTGCACAGGGTCCCCACCACGGGCTGCCACCCTGGCCTGCTGTCTTTAGGTGCTGCTAGAGAGGAGCCGGTGTCCCCGGGGCCAAGGGCTGTGACGGCAGTGCCTCTTCTCCCGCAGGGTCCCTCATCCAAGTGCCGATGTCTGAGAAGGGGAAGGTGACGCGTGGACGGCTGGGCTCCCTGTCCCTGAGGAAGGAGGGGGAGAGGCAGTGCTTCCTCTTCTCCAAGCACCTGATCATTTGCACCCGGGGCTCCGGAGGGAAGCTGCACTTGACGAAGGTGAGAGAGGCAGAGCGTCGAGCAGCAGGTTACTCTAGAATATATGGGGGGGGCATTGATCTCCATCCTCCCATACTGAAGGCCTCACAATCCTTACAGAAGCTACTGCACAGTGAGGGAGACACCCCCCCCCCGTCATGACTGGAGGGTGCGCATGGCAGCAGGATGCCGAGTGCACCTGACAGAGAGTGAATGAGCATTTCTCGGGGCGTGGAGGAGGGTCAGGGAGCAGTGGGGATACGAGAGGCTCTCACCTAAGGCCTCCCCTGTGCTTTCTCCAGAATAGCGGTGTGATTTCACTCATTGACTGCACGCTGGTGGAAGATACGGAAAGCACGGATGAGGACCGTATGTATCCCTGGAGCAATCCCCTCTCCCACCCGCCCAGCCTGGCACACAGCTCCTCTGCCCTGCCCAGCCTGCACTTGACCCTTAAGCCCCGCCCCCTTAAGCTCTTTCCTGGCTCCCTGCTGTCCTCTGCAGCCTTAGCAGCACTGGGGTTCCCTGTCCCCCCCCCATAAGCCCTATGCACTTATACACTCTCTCCTCCTCCGTTGACGCTTGAGATGAGCATACCTGGGAGTAGGGAGTCCAGGGAGCGTCTGCCTCAGGAGAGGGCTGTCTGGCCGCCACTCCCCCATAGCTATAAAGCAGGAAGCCAGGCCGAGTGCAGCAGATCAACCGCCTTCCCTGGCGTTTCCCACTGCTAAATGAAGGCTTTTAATGGGGTTTCTCACTTCAAAGAATGCCTCAGTTCATGACGCTGGGAGCTGGCCTCACCAGCACAGCACAAGTCTGGGGCTGCTGTGAGGAGGAGGGGAACATTTCTCCCCTGCTCCCTTCCTCCAAGACCCCCTCAGTTATGGCTCTCACACTCTTGCACTCTTGCGCCAGCAGTGAAAGGGTGGCTACTGCGCATTGAAGGAGATGCCCTTTCAGTCCCTAAGCAGGTGAAAAGGATTTTGCACCAAAATGAACGCCCTGCCACACAAGCTGGAGGCGAAAGGCCCAGCCTGGCTTATTCCCTTCCTTTCACTTACCCCCATGCTCTCTCTTCTCGTGATCATCTTCTTCAATTTTTTCTCTCCTTCCTCCAATAA
>QLTV01000207.1:1302129-1323319 GCA_003457575.1 Thermophis baileyi
AGGAGAGAGGGGGAGAGAGAAAGAGAGAGAGAGAGAGAGAGAGTGAGAGATTGAGATCAGCTTCGTTCTGGTCTGAGGTACATTTGATAGGATATCTGGGGCGTCTTGCTTTAGTGAGACGAGAGCTACCAAGGAGCCTCCTGCCTACTTGTGATTCTTGAAATATATCAAGCTGGGGCATGACCATCTAAAATGCCAGGTAAGATAATTTCCCAAAGAAAAGCAGGTCAAATCCCATATGAAATAGACCAACAGGATCCCAAAAGTCATGAAAAGCAGCTCACATTAGTGCTGGTTTGCTTGGAGAAATGGAAGCGGCGATGGCTGATTTCCCCCCCCCCCCCCCGAGGATCGGGGCTGCTTGATGAAGCTGCAACTGAAAGTGTCTCATCAGTGCCCCCACTTCAAATGGGGCAGAGATACAAAGCGGAGCCTCACCAGGCCCGTCCCTTGGTTCCTACCTAAGATCCTTGGAAGCCCTCTTTCCACCCAAGCCCAGGGGTTCTCCAAAAACTTTGCCCAAATCTCCTGTGGGCAGAAATTCAGCTGGGGCCAGCCAGGCCTTTTCAGATGCTTCTATGTTGTACTGATTTGATTGTGTTTACAACACCTTGCATGCTTAATAGAAAGACAGAAGGAATAAGTAGGACAATATTCAGAAATCTAGAGACCACCTTTGGCAGAAAAAGTCCTCCCAAGCCTGAGAGCAGGAGCCCAGTCTCCTAAGCCCCCAACTCGGTTTGGCGGGAGAGTTCGAGTTCAACCTGGGGGCTTCTTCATGGACCAGTCCCACTTGTTGAGCAGCGTCCAGCATTACAGCCCCCATTAGCTTGCGAAGCTTTTCATTGCGTGGCTGGCAGTGGACTGCTCCCTCCGGCCTGGGGAAACATGGAACCTGCCTGCATCATAAAAGCTACAATGGAATTTCTATCACCAAGCAATGCAGTCATAAAGCAGGACATCGTCTACTGGTGGCAATCCTCCTGGTTTGTGTTGTTAACCGAATTCTACCTGGTCTTGGACCCGCCTTGGCAGCCTGGCCTTGGTCCTCCCCAGCCTGAGCTTCAGGAAGGCAGGGGCTGCCTCAGCTTCCTCCAGCCGCTGGGCCTGCTTGGTCAGCAGCAGGAGCACCAAGATGGCAAAGGTCAACTGGGCCAGCAGGGACCGTGGTGTGCGGGGGGCCGAAAGGGCATAGATGGGGGGAGAGGCTGGTGGAAGGAGCCGAAGCGCCCCTGTGGTCATAAATTGCGGGTGGGCTGCCAAGTGCCTGAATTTTGATCATGTGATCACAGAGGGTGCTTGCAGCAGCCGTAACTTTGGGGACTGGTTGTGAATCCCTCCATTCAGTGCCCCTATAGCTGTGATGGCGAACCTATGGCACGCGTGCCACAGGTGGCACGCAGAGCCCTCTCTGCGGGCACGCCAGCCGTCGCCCCAGCCCAGCTCTACAGCACCTGAGCGCATGCCTCCCACCGGCCAGCTGGTCTTCAGGTCTCTGCCATGCATGTGCGGGGGCGGGGCACATGCGGGGCACTCGTGCATGCACGGGGCAGGGCGCATGCATGGGAGGTGCTCACATTGCATTATAGGGGTTCGCGCGTGTCCGTGCGCCCCTCCCCACACCCTGTTTTGGGCCTGGAAAGTCTCCTGCACCAACCTGGAAGCCAAAACGGGGTACGGGGGCACCGCACGAGGCCCCCTCGTGCCCCAATTTGGGCCTGGAGAGCTTCTTGCACCAACCTGGAAGCCAAAAATGGGCATGTGGGGGGGGGCGCATGCACAGGGGACGGGGTGTATGCACGGAAGTGCATGCGTGGGGGTGCATGCGTGGGGGCGTTTGCGTGGGGGTGGGGCACATGCAGGAGATGCCCTCGCGCATGCACAGGGGGCGGGGTACATGCACAGGGGGTGCTCACATTGCATTTTGGGGTTTGCGCATGTGCGTACGCCCCTCCCCACGCCCCATTTTGGCGCTGGAAAGCCTCCTGCACCAACCTGGAAGCCAAAAATGGGCGGGGCCCCCCACATGCATGGGGGTTGGGGTGCATGCGCGGGGGGTGCATGCACAGGGGGGCGCTCGCATTGCATTTTGGTGTTTCGGGCACACACGCACGCATTTGTGCGTGCACCAAATGTGATGGCACCAAAAAGGTTCGCCATCACTGCCCTATAGCATTGAGCAAATGGACCACCTGCACTCGGCTGATGAATCCTCCAAGGGTCTGTGCTGCATCCAGTTGCAGATCTCTGGGGAGGGGTCTTGGCCTGATTGAGTCTCACCATCCGGAGGGGGGGGGATGAACCGCTGCCCCTCAGCTCCTGATCTTCTCCTTCCATTCTGTTGATTCACCTGCATCTCCCGGTAAAAGAAGAAAGCTGGGGAAAGGGGGCCCTGGACCTCACCTTTTTGCACTAGCTCCTACTAGTTGAATTTTCTCCTCATGGGATTTGGGGCTCACGCTCTTCTCCTGGGAGATCATGTACAGTCATGCGGTGTTTGAGGAATTCAGGCAGTTGTGTCATTAAGGGATGCAACGTACTAGAGGAGGAAGGAGACGCCCTGATGAAAGCTGTGTCCCTGGATGTCTTCCGCCAGGTCCCTGGAGCTTTTGTTTGCCAGCAGCCAGAACACGAAACTCCTCTACGGAGATCCCCCCAAGTCTCCACGCGCCAACCGGAAGTTTTCCTCCCCTCCCCCTCTGTCCATCACCAAGTCATCCTCACCAAGCCGGAGGAGGAAGCTGTCCTTGAACATTCCCATCATCACAGGAGGGAAGGCCCTGGAGCTGGCCGCCCTGAGCTGCTCTCCCAACGGTTATGCAAGCATGTATTCCTCCGCCGTGTCGCCCTTCAGCAAAACCACCCTGGACATCAACAAGCTTTACGTCTCCGGCAGCTACTCCAATAAGATATCGGACGAGGGAGAAGGGAGCACCGAAAAGGCAGAGGAAGCGCTTCTGAGCAAGACAGGTGAGCGCCTTCTGGGAGGGAGGAGCCCAAAAGGGACGGTTTCAGCTTCTGCCCTCTGACCGTCCAGGAGCCCGAGAGCAACTCCGGGGGTGGAGCTCTCTCTTTTCTCACACGTCAGGCTTAGTGGAAAGGTGCCAGGTGGGCGGGTAGATGTGGCAGTGAGAATTCATGCCCCCCCCCCCAAAAAAATCTCAGGAGACAGGCCAGCCTGGGAAGAGGCTTGGGACCACCTTCTCCAGTGCAGGCCTGGGCATCGCAGGGCTTTGGATTCCTGGTGCTGCTTTCTGCATTCGGTTAATTTTGGATGAAGAGATCGGGCAGACCCAAGCGAATGGCTTCTATCCCAAATACCTGGGTGAATCTGCTGAAAGCAGAGGGGCTGACAAGTATGGAACCTTCAGCCACCTTGCCTTCTCTTCCTCCTTCTTCCTCCTCCTTCCTCCTCCTCCTCTTCCTCCTCCTCTTCCTTTTCCTCCTCCTCTTCTTCCTTCCTTCCTCCTCCTCTTCCTTCTTCTTCTCCCTCCTCTTTCTCTTCCTCTTCCTCTTCTTCCTCCTCCTCCCTTCTTCTTCCTCCTCCTCTCTCCTCCTGCTCCTCCTCCCACAATTTGCCCATCAGGAGCATTTGGGAGAAATGTCTAAAGCTGTTGCTGCTTCTTCTGCCAGGCTCCGAAGAGTCTCCCCGAGAAGACTCTGCCTTTGAGGCAGCCCAGAGTGAAGACGCAGAGCCAGAGGCATCGCCCACCAAGTCTCCAACAACCCCTAAACTGGTCAGAGGCAAGAACTCTTCAGGTAAGCTGGCTGAGGGGCAGGGGGAGGGGGCCCAGAGAAGCCATCTTCACTCCTGGCAGGAGGCCACTCTGGGCTGTTCTAACAGGGAGCCTCTGTGGCTGAGGCTGATCCTGGCCCCCATGGAGGTGCAAAGGGTCAGGTGCTTCTGATCCTCCCGGGGAAGCCCACTGGAGAGACTTGCCAGATGGGATCTGAATTGCCTCCCCCCCCCCCCCGTGCAGAGTTCCCTTTGTTCTCCTACAACAATGGAGTGGTGATGACTTCTTGCCGAGAGTTGGAGAACAGCCGCAGCAGCGCTCTCTCAGCCGCCTCCGCATTCGCCATTGCCACCGCCGGAGCCAACGAGGGTACCCCGACCAAAGAGAAGTACCGCAGAATGTCGTTGGCCAGCCCAGGTGGGAGAAGAGGAAGGGTCCTCTGGGCCGGGTGGTTCCTCCCTTTCTCGGGCCCCGCAAACCTTCCAGGGAGCCATGGAAGGGCTGCTGCCTGCGGGAGGAGGCAAGGCAATGGCCGGAGCCATCATCCAGGGCAGGGTCAGGGCAGGCCACCAAGTCTCCTACAGGCCTCTTGCTGATCCTGCCTGGGCCCCACAGAGCCCGACTCCTGGGTGGGTTTCCAGGCTGACTCTCTCTCGCCCTGCAGGCTTCCCTTCTGACCAAAGGAACAGCGACAAAGAGTTTGTGATCAGGAGGGCAGCGACCAACCGGGTGCTCAACGTCCTGAGGCACTGGGTCTCCAAGCATGCCCAGGTACAGCTCGGCCGCCCTTCGTGATTGGAGCCCCCGGGCTGAAGAGGGCTGTGCTTGCCTGACCGGCTGGGCCTCACTGGGGCTTGTGGCAAATATCCCTTTGACAGGACTTTGAAACCAAGGAGGAGCTGAAGTATAAAGTGATCAGCTTTCTGGAGGAAGTGATGCACGACCCAGAACTCTTGACTCAAGAGAGAAAAGCTGCCGGCAACATCATAAGGCAGGTCATGCAGGTCACAAAAGGCAGAGCTGTCATCTCACTCTCGCCACAGATGGGGGTCCTAATGCAAGGCAGGGAGGGGACCCGGTCTGGCCCCTGAGTGCTGGTTGCCCCAAATGCTGCACTTCATTGGACCGTCAGCTCAGGGCGAGCTGCTGTTCACGTGGCCTGACTTTCTGATGGAAGGGAGAGGTTTTTTCAGGCGGCTTCGTCTTCCTTTGCTTTGAGGGAACAGACTCCCGTGATCTCTGTCCCTGAGGCTCCGGATGGAGAAGCTCAGAGCCAGAGAAATCCTCGGCTTCCACACAGGCCCTCCCCAGAATAAGCTGAAGCTTCCCAGTTTCTGTCACTGGAAACTCACTGCTGCAATTCTCCATTTCTACTTGCCTGCCAGGACCCTGACCCAGGATGACCCCGGAGACAACCAGATCACCCTGGAAGAGATTCTGCAAATGGTAATGTCTTCTGGGGTCCCCAAGTGGGTCACAAAGAAGCCTGTGCTGGTTTGGTTCGTTTCCTAAACTAGGAGCCCGTTGCGTTTCAGAGCCAACACTGGGCTCAATAGTCCACAAAGCGAGTCCAGTATTACCTGTGTAACAATGCAATTGTGAAGATTGGCATTAAGTTGAAGAGTTATGGATTGTTGGGGGGGGGTGTTGTCTTCTAGCTGCCTTGAAAGGGAAGGTGAAGTCAGAATGTCAGCAACAGAGGCCTTTGCGTGGCCTGAGCCCCACTGAGGCCCCAAGAGGTCTGACGAGATCTGCACGATCTTCCCTTCTTGGTGCCCTTTGGGTTAGACCAGTGGTTCCCAAACTTTTTCAGTCCACCGCCCGCCCCTCGCTCTGGCCATCTCCTGGGAAGTTCGTGGGAAGTGGCAGCGGGTGGAGCTGGGCAGGGCGGAGCCGCCGGTTGTCTTGTTCACGGCACTGTGGGGTGGATGGGCTGGAAGAAGCACGGTTGAGCGGGGCCGGGGCAGCGCAGCCTATTGTGCCTTCTCTTGCCCCGCTCTCCATCCTGGAGGGCCGCGCATCCCCCCCCCCCGCCAATCCTCCGTAAAACCGCCCCCCCCATTTCTGCAAAGGCAGAGCCCTGCAGGGCGATCTAAAGAGGGGAGGGGGATGCTGTAGAAAAGGCCGCCTTCCTCCCATGCCAGCTCCGCGGGACTTGGGGCTCCGAAGCAGCCCACTGGCTTCCAACCCGGTGCCGCGGTCCGAGTTTCCAGAGTGGTGCCAGCGGTTGGCTGGGCCGATCCGCAAAGAGAGCAGGCAGGTGGCCGTTTGAGAAGCCAGTGTGCTGCTTTGGAGCCACAAGCGCCTCGGAGCCGGCACGAGTGGAAGGCGGCCTTTTCTGGAGCATCCCCCTCCCCTCTTTGGATCGCCCTGCAAAGGGGAGCGCTCTGCCTTTGCAGAAACGGGGCGGGCGCATGTGCAGCAGCCCCTCTCCGCGTCTGCATTTCCAAGGGCCGGCCGCCCACTCACTGGCCGGGCCGGGCTGGGCTGGACGCCGACCTCAGAAGTCAAGCGGGTGTGGGGGACCACCGGGAAGGCCGCATGGAAGGCAGGCAAGCATGGCAGGGCTGCGGGGAAGGGAGTAGGCTGCTAGCTCCCTGCCCCGCAGCCGGGCGGCCCCGACATGCTTGGCTGCCTTCGATCCTGATGGGAGCTCCAGCGGCGGAAGGAAAGTTCCAGAGTGGCAGCAGCGGCGCTCCGGGAGGGCGGCCCTTGGGCCCCTGGAAAGGCCAAGCGAGCAGTGACCGGGGGACCCAGGGGGTGGCACGAGGCCTGCAAATGATCCCCAAAGGCTGCGTGAACTACGCGAGCCTGGGGATTGGGGGGGCGCCCACGCTAGGCCACAACCGGCAATGCTTACCTTTTCGAGTGAGCGGCTGTAGGCGAGGCGAGGTGTCAGCGAAGCGAGTGCCTGTGTGGCAAAGGGGTAGGTAGGCCATGACTTCAGAGGCTTATCTGGCAGGCAGATCAGGGGAGCAGCGCTTCAGGCAGGCAAGCTGCAGAGCAGAGACTGGGCGGGGCAGGGTGAGCGAGCAGCGACCGGGGCGTTGGCGAGGTGTCGGCAAAGCGAGTGCCCATGTGGCAAAGGGGAACAACTTATATAGACCGGGGGTGGGGTGGGTGGGCCGGAAGCGCCGAGTGGCGGGAAAAGCGTGGTGGGAAAAGCGGCGAGCGGGCAATTGGGTGGACATGGGCAGCGGGGGCGCGGGGACAGGACCGGTTCAGGGGCGTGGCCAGCCAGCTATCGCTACCGGTATGGCAAACCACCTGCCGCCCCCCTTGCCCCTCTTAGCGCCCCCCTGCTGCCCCCCTTGCCTCTTAGTGCCCCCTAAGTCATCCCACCGCCCCCCAGTGGGCGGTACCGCCCACTTTGGGAATCACTGAGTTAGACCAATCTGCGACCTCTTGAGCCTCAGCTTGAGGCTGCTTCGTGATAGCAACCATGTAAGCAGGTCAGAGATTTGAGCAGAAGCACATCTGAGAGGGTTCGCAGACTAAGGCCTTGCTCTGAATCAGCAGCTTCTGGGACTCAAATGCAAGGGAAGGGCCTGGATTCCCTCCTCCGCTTCGCCTAGCCCAGCCAAAACTCACCACCAGGCCCTTGCTGTGGCCTTCTTGGCCCCCCTCCAAGGTTCCCTGACTGGGCATGGGTCTCAGCCGTCAGGGAGGGGATCAGGTCAGATGGGCACTTCCCTCCCCCTCTTTCCTGCCCCCATATACCCCTGCTAGTCTGCCAGGTTCAAGGCTGCTGGGAAGAGTCTTTTGGAATGGAAAATTCCCCTGGCCACAGCATGCACTTCACCTCTGAGTCCACTCCCCCCCCCGTGCTTGCCCCCCACTGAATATTTGGTGCTGCTTCCTTCATGTATGGTCTGGGGTGTTCTGGGAGGTGCGGTTGGGGATGCTGCCTGTGGACTGGAGTGTCCTACCACAAAGTCCCAGGCCTTTGGGGTTCCTGGCCTGGCCATGACCCCCTTCCCTCCCCAAGAACGGGAAGAGGCTGAGTCCATCAGGATCCGGCTCACTCTGGCCCGGCATATCTGAGCAGGTTCTTTTGTTTTGCCTTCATTTGGGGACCCCCATCCAAGCAGCCCCTTCTTTTCCCATTTCAGGCTATGGGGGTCAAGGCAGAACCCTTTGAAAATCACTCGGCTTTAGAAATAGCTGA
Organism: Thermophis baileyi; assembly: GCA_003457575.1. Taxonomy (NCBI): domain Eukaryota; kingdom Metazoa; phylum Chordata; class Lepidosauria; order Squamata; family Dipsadidae; genus Thermophis; species Thermophis baileyi. The sequence continues at coordinate 1,310,035 of QLTV01000207.1, forward strand.
GCAGCTCACCTTACTGGATCACCTGGTCTTCAAAACGATCCCCTACGAGTGAGTACCGAGCTCTTTGACGCACATTTGGGAGTGCAGCCAAGATGAAGGATGCAAAATTGTTCCTGTGGGTGATTTTGCAAATACAGGTCCGAACAAAGATGAAGATGAATGTGTCATAGACATCTGTCACCCCCATCACATCCATGGGGCTTGTGGGAGTATGTCTGCCTCCCCCCCACATCCACTTGCAAAGACCTTAGGAGGAGACACCCATTTCCTCAAGAGCTTCCTGTGCAGGACAAGGTGGGCCAGGCAGGGAGAAATTCTGGAGAGGGTCCAGCTCATCCAGAGACCTCTTGTTTTCAGAGAATTCTTTGGCCAAGGATGGATGAAGGTGGAAAAGAACGAGCGAACACCCTATATCCTGATGAACACAAAGCACTTCAATGACGTGAGTGCCACTGCTGTGGGTCCAAGTCTCAGTGGGGTTTTGCAGGGGCTGCTCAGAATTCAGGACACAGACTTTGCCCGTTTGCAGAATATGCGGTAACAGGGACTCTTCTTCCTCTTGCTTGACCAGATCCACCTTATCCTAATGGGTAGAATTGTGCTCCTTTTCCAGGGGAAAATATTCCAGCCTGCTTGAGTGAGAGTTGAAAGGTCCTGGGATCTGCCCAGGGTTTTTAAAAGTCCCTCTTGTTCAGCATTGTTTACAAAGCTCCTCCTCCTCCTCCTCCTCCTCCTCCTCCTCCATCACCACTGTGGTGGGCAGCTCAGTGCTCTGTTCTGAGGGTGTAGAAGAGGCATGGAAGGGCTGGTCCTTTCCTGGCCAGAGAATTCTTGCTTCCTTTGGAGAGGACAGTGCTACAAAAAGCAACCTTTCCTTTTGGGGTGATCCTCAAAAGGCCCCGATGAATTCAGAAACATTGCAGTTCAGGAGCTCTTTTGAATAACTGCCTGTGAATATGCTGGGTGACAGTTTGGACAGTTGACATTGACTGAAGAAACACCTTGTCTGTGCTTCATTATAAGGCATTTACTGCTATTACCAGCTTAAGCTAGTTGGTCACTTTGGCCCATGCTTCCCAAGCGACCAAACTTTCCTGATTCCCAGGTTAGAAAACCACAAAACTCTCTTTGCTAGAGGCCTCTGAGGAGAGTTCAGAAGTTTCAGAAGACAGAATAATGGAAAGGAGCTAGGAGGTCTTGTAATCCAATCCCCAGCTCAAGCGGGAGACCCTGGCCTATACCGTCCTGGACAAATAGGTGTCCAGTCTCTTCTTGAAAACCTCCAGTGATGGAGTCCCCACGACTTCTAGATCCCTCTCACTGTTGCTGCTCTTGAGCCAGGTACCACCTATTCTGTCCCCTCTTGTTGTTCTCCCATGCTGCAGGACAGCGGTGGGTGGCTCCCGGTTCGGCCCGGTTCTGCGAACTGGTAGCGGTGGTGGGAGGCTCCGCCCACCCGCCTGGGACGCTTCTGTGCGCGCATGCAAACCGGTAGCGATGGGATTTAGAACCCACTACTGCTGCAGGACCTTTGAAAGATACGGTTCAGTGCTTCTGAGATCATGTCTGCCAGCTCCTTCAGAATCCTGGGATGTAATCCATCTGGTCCTGGTGATTTACAGTAAACTCTTTTAGAGTGAATAGGTTGTCTTACCATTTTCTTGCCTATTTTGACTTGTACTCTTAATCTGTCTTTTAGGTACCATTTTTGTTAGGTTGGACTATTTTCCCCCCCCCTTTTGTGTAAAAACAGATGCAAAGAATGAATTAAGCAGTTCTGCTTTCTCCCTGATGTCTGTTATTGCCATCTTCTCCCATTAGTGAACTGACCAATTCCTTGACTTTTGTTTTGGTTTTTGCATGTTGAAAGAAACTTTTATGTTGTTGTTTTTTGACATTTGTTGCAAGTCCTAATTTATTCTGAGCCTTAGCTTTTCTGACTTCATCTTTGTGGATTTGGCTATTTGCTGTCATTCTGCTTTAGCTATGTGCCTATCTTTCCACTTTTTATACTTGTCCTTTTTGTCTTTTAAATTATCAGAGAGTTCTTTATGCAACCATGATGGTTTCTTCTGGCTTCTCTTTCTTTAACTTTTCAGTGATATTGTACTAGACTGGGCTTTTATAATCTCATTTTTCAGAGTTTCCCAAGTTCTTGAGTGTTTCTCCCTTTATGATTTTCACCCATGGAATCCTTCCCAAGCTCTCTTTAAGTTTGTTGAAATCAGTTCTCTTAAAGTCTAAGACATTCGTTTGGTTTTGTTCTATTGCTTATGCCTGCGTTATATTGAATTCCAATATGACATGGTCAGTCTCCCCCAAAGTTCCTGCAACTTCAACCCCCTCTATCATTTCATCTCTGTCAGCAAGGATTAAGTCCAGTATAGCTGTCCCTCTAGTTCCCTCCTCAACCTTTTGGGTGACAAAATTGTCTACTAGGCTTCTCAGGAACCTGTTTGATCTCCCACTTGGTGCAGAGTTTGTTTCCCAGTTGATGTCAGGGTAGTTAAAGTGCCCCCTTACTATTTTAGTGTGCTTCCTGCACACTTAGCTAACTAATTAGCAAAACCTTTGTCTATGTCCTTTGTTTGGCTGGGTGGTCAGGACTGTTGTTGAGGAGGAGGCTTCTTTAGGGTTCTGGCTAGGGCTGGGGCATGGACCCTGAAAGACCCATCGGAAGGTGCTGCTGAAGCTTTATGATTTTCACCCATGGAATCCTTCCCAAGCTCTCTTTAAGTTTGTTGAAATCAGTTCTCTTAAAGTCTAAGACATTCGTTTGGTTTTGTTCTATTGCTTATGCCTGCGTTATATTGAATTCCAATATGACATGGTCAGTCTCCCCCAAAGTTCCTGCAACTTCAACCCCCTCTATCATTTCATCTCTGTCAGCAAGGATTAAGTCCAGTATAGCTGTCCCTCTAGTTCCCTCCTCAACCTTTTGGGTGACAAAATTGTCTACTAGGCTTCTCAGGAACCTGTTTGATCTCCCACTTGGTGCAGAGTTTGTTTCCCAGTTGATGTCAGGGTAGTTAAAGTGCCCCCTTACTATTTTAGTGTGCTTCCTGCACACTTAGCTAACTAATTAGCAAAACCTTTGTCTATGTCCTTTGTTTGGCTGGGTGGTCAGGACTGTTGTTGAGGAGGAGGCTTCTTTAGGGTTCTGGCTAGGGCTGGGGCATGGACCCTGAAAGACCCATCGGAAGGTGCTGCTGAAGCTTTGTGGGTCACTCTTTGCTGGAGCCCTTGGAGGACCAGGACTGGCATCTTCTCAGTGCCCCACACTCCTTTCTCCAGGAAAGCAGTCTGCTCCTGGGCATGACATTCATTGAGTTGGGTTGGGATTTGCAACATCATCAAGAATAGCAATATTTAGCTGCTGTGAGGTCCCAGAAATTTCCCCAAGCCACTGAGATGCCAAAGAGAGTGTGACTCGAGACGAGGCTTGCAAAAAGAAGCAGATTTTATTTATGGCCACAAACAAAATACTGGGTGGGCCTATATCCAGAACATACAGATACAATGCATGTGAGGAATAGCCACACCTTCAGAACACCCCATTCTGGCCCCTCTGGCCCATGCCTTCCTTGTAGCTCTGCATTGGCTGTGCAGAGAGAAGCAGGAGCAGGGGGGCAACAGAGGGGCTGAGTGCTTAGCAACACAGGTACCGGGCTCGGAGTTTCACAGAAAAGCAAGATCATTCATTAGTCACTCTCCTCCATTCTCAAAGCCCTTACTTAATAGGAAAAATCTTTGAATTTACTATAGACGCAAATGAATTTTTAGCAAAGCAATTCTTACAGAAGCAAAACAGCAAGTCAAACCAATTCTACTGACTCTATTATTATGTCCTTACACTGCCATTTCTAAAAAAAGAAAAAGAAAAATTCTGATATTGAAATTTTAATTGTATTTTTGTGTATTTGAAGTCTTTTAAGCCCCTTTTGTAAGGCAAAGCACCTTACAGTTTACATAACTCCTACTGGATTGCAAGTTCAGGAAATGTTGCTCATAGACTCTTCGTATGCCCAACCCCCGCCAAAACCAGCCTGCCCCCACAGATGTGCTCCTCTCCAAGGCCGCTGCTCCCTGTGAGTCAGAAGCTGCCTTTGACCAGGTGGATTGCTGGCCCTTCCCTGCTGCTCCCCTCCCCTCTGTTCTGGCTCTGCAGCCCCCCTCCCCATCCAGAGGAACTTCCTTCCTTCTCTAACTGGAGGTGCTGCCTGGGCAAAAGTGCCTTCACTCCTCATTCGGATTCTAGTCCCGAAAGTCTTCCCTTTTAGTCCAGGATAGGTGTGAAAAAGAGGATTTTCACAGATCTTTCTTTATTCATGTCAGAAGCACCTACAACTTATGGACATATAACATTCAACACTGATCAAATAAAATAAGTTTTAGAATAAATCATAGAAATATAGCGCATGTAAAAAGTATATAAATAATTTGGATTAAATCTATATAAATAAATTGGATTAAATCTATATAAATAAATTGGATTAAATCTAAATGCCGTCTGCGTTGAAGGATCTCGTCTGTGCAGCAGCAGAGATGAATGGCTCTTCTCCGCATTCAGACACACGGTCTTCTCTAGGGAAGCCCCATTTCCTTTGATCTTCCTAGCCCGGTGCATGCTCTAGTCAGCAATTTCCATGCAGGCCAGGTGGCAGGCAGCTGCATGGTTGTGCCCGGAACTGGGGTCTTCCTTCTGCTGTGGGTAGGGAAGATGAGGGGCAGCCTTGCCCACCAGCACTTGTTTGAGCTTCCCTCCGCCTCGGTCTCCCCCTTTCTCTTTGGAGGCAAGGGCCTTTTCTTATCATTCGGGGCGGCACACAAACCCTTCCAGGGGCTCTAATGTCCACCCACCCCTCCCTAATGACCCCTGCAGATTAGCAACCTGATCGCCTCTGAGATCCTCCGCAATGAGGACATGGCTGCCCGGGTGAGCACGATCGAGAAGTGGGTGGCCGTGGCTGACATTTGCCGGTGCCTGCACAACTACAACGGTGTTCTGGAGATCACCTCGGCCTTCAACCGCAGTGCCATCTTCCGCCTGAAGAAGACCTGGATGAAGGTGTCAAAGCCGGTGAGTGCCTCAGGAGCCCCACTGCCAAAGCTGTGCAATTGGGACAGGGGTGTCGGGAAGGGGCTTGTGCCGCAGAGGCCTTTCTATACACACTCGTTCTCCTGTGTTTCTGGAAATGAGATCCTAATCTTGCGTTTACACGCTTCAGGAAGCCTAGCTGGCTGGATTCTGAGCCCCCTTGCAGCTTCAGGTTATTGTGTCCTTCTTGACAGAGCAGCACCGTTTACCCCACTGGACATGTTTTTAAGGGTGCTGTTTACCAGCCGGGGTGACTTCCTGATTTCAAAATTGTTGTTCCAAAGAGAGAGGTTGCAAGCAGGAAGCAGTCGTGTACACAGGGATGGCTTTACTTCTTCAGCTATCCAGAAAAATATGCCAAGATCCATCTTCCTCAGCCTCCCTTCAATTGCCCTGTCCCTGAGTTGTAAAAGCCCCGCGTTGCTCATGCCAGCAGCATCTATCTGTGTGGCTCAATGGCTTCTCCAGCTCTTGCCAGGGTTTCCACCCTTTTGGTGGGTGCGAAGTGTCTAATGGTCCTTGTGTGGTGCTGATTCTTATGAGGACCATAGGCTTCATTCAGGGCCCGTGAGAGCTTCAGGCACCTCATAGTGCCAGGAGAAGCCCCCACCCGCAGGGCCCTTAGCAGCCCTCTGCCCACAAAGCCCGCACCAAAAGGAGGGCCCTGTTTCTTTGACCTCTAATGAATCTGGTAGCCATTGCATTCCCCCCCTTAATTCTTCTACTTCCTGGACTAATTATTTGATTGTGGGTCCATGGTGCTGTCTGAGCTGGGTTGGTTGCTTGCAGACGTTTCCTTACTTGACTAGGTAACCTCATCAGTGCACATCAATGCTAGGTAGCATCAGATGTTGTTTGATCATCAGGCTCTGCAGGCCCCCTATGGGCGTAGCCCCCAGTGAGTCATCGGCATGTCCATCTAGCAGTTCTGGCTCCCCCTTGGAAAGCCCCTTTGGCCCAGGCTCCCTTCCCCCTTTTGCTCCTCTAACTCTTTCCTTTCTTCCCAGACCAAAGCCGTGATCGATAAGCTACAACGGTTGGTGTCTTCGGAAGGACGATTTAAAAACTTGAGGGAGGCTCTGAAAAAGTAAGTTGCCTCTGCTGTTCACACGTGTGGGTCAGAGGGCGGGAGGGAGGCCCTTGCCCAGCCTGGGCAGCTGGTGCTTGGCAGAACTGCCAGGCAGACTCCAGGAGAGGAGAGCAAAGAGGCAGGCTGCACCCAGCCCTGCCCACGTAGATGCAGCCATGGCAAGAGCCGGGCACGTGGCCAGCAGGAGGCTGAGGGGTGGCAGGTAGGGGAGCTCCGCCTGCGCCATTGGGTCCCCCGCCTGGCTCCCTTGGCAGGGAGGGGGAGTTGGGGGGTTGTCAGGCCTTGGGGTGCCTCTGACTGAGCAGGGCCCAGTCCTGCTGCAGCTGCTGCTGCTGAGGCAGAGCAGGCCACCTGGGGTGGGCCAGCTCCATCCCAAACAGCAGAGGAAGGGAAGAGATGGGGGGGCGCTTTCTCATAGCTTTGGGTGGGAGCCAAAGTTCATTTGCCTCATTTCCAGAGGGAGTTTGGGGAGAGAGACTTCGTTTGGCAAAAGCTTGTAAAATCTACGTTAGGGTTTTAAGCGACAGAGTTTCAGAGTTTCCCACTTCAAAGGGTAGGGGAGCCCTGCATGCCTTTGGCTTTTTGCAGCAATGCTTGGAGAGGGTTTGGGGGGATGCCCAGGGATGGATGTGGGGGTAGCTGGAGGGGCTGCATGGACCTCATCCCTGTGCTGGAAGGCAGCAGCAGCAGCAGTGAGTGACATCCGCCTGGAGATTGCAGAACTCCTAAAGATTATTTCAGTCTCCGTGACTAAAGCAAAATTCTGCAGACAAGCAAATCCTGTGACTTGATTTGCAGCTTAGATGTGACCGAAAGTACCGGGATAAGGTAAGGCAAACACCTCTTCCTGGGGCCAATTCTCCTGACAGAGAAAAAGAGAAAGTGTGATAGTATGTAAAAGGACCAAAGAGGCCATTTTTCAGGAGATGGAGGCTGTTTATCTCTGGGAAGCAGCCCTGTTGCCTTTGTCTTGCCAGCTGAGTTTCGCTTTTCTGCCTCTCACAGTTGTGACCCGCCTTGCGTCCCTTACCTGGGCATGTACCTCACGGACCTGGCGTTCATTGAAGAGGGCACTCCCAATTACACTGAGGACGGCCTGGTGAACTTCTCCAAAATGAGGATGGTGAGCTCCCTGGCAGGGGCACTGAATGGCCCTCCCCCCTCAGCCAGCTGCCAGCTGCCTGACTTTGCCATAACACCCCTGGCACGGTGCCAATGCTCTCCTGGCCCGGCCCTTCTCCCTGGGACCACCACCTGCTTTTTGGCAACCTTGGGGCCTCTTTCCTCTCTCCCTGTAGATCTCCCACATCATCCGAGAGATCCGGCAGTTTCAGCAGACGGCCTATAAGATCGAGCATCAGGTCAAGGTAGGAACCTGTGGCTGCTCAGCTCTCTGCTCGAGGAGAGGGGGGGGGAGAAAGAACCGCCATCTGGGGGGGAACCGCTTGGCCACGGGGAAGAGGCAGGCCGTTGTGTTACTGGGGCACAGGCTCTCCCTGAACTCTCGGGGTAGCAGGTCCTGGAAGAGAAGCTCCCGGGGGCAGGGGGCAGAGTCCTGCTTTAGGCACAGGGTTCCTTCAGTGACATACAGCAGACAAGCCTCCAGCCCAGCCAGCTGCCAGCGAAGTCTCAACTTTCTTCCTTCAGTCTCTTTCCTGAACAGAGTGGGGTGAAAGATGCTGCCTCCCCACTTGGGCCACTTCTCCTCTCCCAACATGCCCAAGGGACCCCTTTCTCAGGCCCCCATTTCCTGCCGCTCAGCTCCTGAAGAGCTGCTGCCAACTGGCCCCTTGGACAGATGCTCTGGGAGAGACCCTCTTGGCCCAGCCTTGTTCTCTCTCCCCACCGACTGGCACTGGGGCAGATGTTCCCTGGAGTCCCTGGCCTCTTCTGCCCCTGCTCTTCTCTCTCTTCCAGGTCACTCAGTACCTCCTAGATCAGTCGTTTGTGATGGATGAAGAGGGTCTCTATGATGCCTCTCTGAAGATAGAGCCAAAGCTCCCCACCTAAGAACAGAGGAGCTGCACCCACCAGCCCGGGACACGAGGGTGTGTCTTGCCTCTCCTCTCTGTTTCTTGACTTCCTCCCACGGCCTTTCCTCCCCCCCCCCCCCCCCCCCCCCCCCCCCCCGGCCCGCCCGGGGGGGGGGGGGAATCAGTCAAGGACATTCTTACCACATGCCTAATGGGAGTAGAATCTAGACCACATGCCATCTTTAACCATACTAAGCTTAGGGACTTTCACCTCTCTGACTCCTACTCCAGGATCTTTGAACTATTTTCTCCTTTGTTGACCCTTGGTAGCAACTGGACTGGAGGGATTCAGGACTGGGGCACCGAGTTGCCCCACTTGCCCTGGAGCCCCAGTTTTCTTGGTTTTTGTAGTGTGGAAAACTCGGCCCCCAACTGAGCTACTCTGGACGTTCTTCAGCTTTTCCAGAGCAGCTTTGATGGTATCCATTTTGCCAGGATTGTTGGGTTGTCTTCACTGCCCAAAGGCAGGGAGGCCAGCCGGCCCGGCAGAAGGCACCTGTGGTTGGCTTGGAAGGAGCAGCTGGTCCACACCTCCCATCTGTATTGAGAAGACATCTCTTTGGGGGCACAGAGCCCCTCCAAAGTTCCTGGGGCTGTTTGGCTTGTGCAAAGAGAGCTCGGGGACATCCCTGTGGGGCTCTGGGCCTCATATGGCCGGCCTGGGGGGTGGGTGGGGGGGGGGTAAAGGCCATTTGGATTTCCTGTCTGAGGCCCTGAAAGGGAGAGGTCCTCTCTCCCTTTGAGCAATTCTGCTGCATCCCCCATTTTGGCGCTTCTGTCTGTATGCTTCGTTGTAGACATAGTGACATGTCTTAGTAACATGATGTACAATTAGAGGGGGAAATGGCCAGGTGTTTTTATTACATATACTGTAATCCTGTCTAACCACTTGCTAGCAGGAGTATAGTAATGTAGTGCTTATTCTGTGAATATTATCATGTATTTTTTACAGTGTACAGTGTATAAACCCAAGTGAATTTTTGACTAGCAGGCATGCTCTATGGAACTGAATTCAGAAACCTTTTGCTGTAAGCAATACCCTCTGGTATGACAATTGTCTTTCAAGACCTGAAATATTTCAACCTGCAGCTTATTTGGAAAAGAAAATTTCCATTTTTTTGTAAAAATATATGTTTCCTGATTACCTCTTGCTAATAAATTTATTCTATCTCAGGGTGAACCATGGCTTTGGACATGTGTACAGACCAGCCAGCAGGGCTAGAGAGGCAAGTTTTAAAAGGAAAAACAGAAAGTTGGTGGGAAGGGAGAGTGTTTTTGCATACCTAGCACAGCCCATTTCAATTGGGAGCCTGGAGGAGAGTTCCGGATTACCGATAAAGAGGTGGACACCTCACCATCTGGATGTGAAACTCTGGGAGAGCCACGGAAGAGCAAACACAGCCCTAGTTTTCAGAAAGGGGGATACTCATCTCTTTCTGGGAAACTGAAGGTACTTAGCTTAAGACCTACTCTGGCCGGTTTGTGGGATCACAGGCCCCTCACCATGTTTTCAAGTGCAGCCTCCACTTGCACCCCACTCCCAGCCACAGCGATTCCTCCAAGTGAAACTTCTTTGACTCCCCAAGAGGACAGAGCAAGCTGGCAGCTGATCCACCAGCATGGTAGCCTGTTGGGCAGCTCTTCTCACACCCGAGAGAAAAACATTCCAACATAGTCTAGGATTGGACCAGAAATCCCCTATTTTGCAGCCATAGCACTTCAAAGCCCTCTCAAACCAGGTTCCATAAGGATGAAAATATGGGTAGAATCAATCAATCAATCAATCAATCAGATTAGAGCTGGAAGACCCTGGAGGTCTTCTAGTCGCTCCCCCGGCTCAAGCAGGAGACCCTGTACCATTTCACAGAAGTGACTGTCCAATGGCAGTCTCCTCTTAAAAACCTGCAGTGATGAGGTACCCACAACTTCTGAAGGCAAGCTTTTCCACTGGTTGTCCTCAATGTTAGGAAGTTTCTCCTTAATTCTAAGTTGCTTCTCTCCTTGATTAGTTTCCATCCATTGTTTCTTGTCCTGCCCTCTGGTGCTTTGGGGAATAGCTTGACCCTCCTCTTGTTTGTGGCAGCCTCTCAAATACTGGAATACTGCTGTCATGTCCCTCCTACCCCTTCTAGCCAAACCCAAATCCTGCAACCGTTCTTCAGATGTTTTTGTCTCCAGGCTCTTAATCATTTTAGTTGCTCTTCTTGCACTTTTTCCAAAGTCCCAACATCTTTTTTGTAATGTGGTGACCAAAACTGAATGCAGTATTCCAGGTGTGGCCTTACTAAGGCTTTATAAAGTGGTACTAATGCTTCACATGATTTTGATTCTATGCCTTTGTTTATACAACCCAGGATTGTATTAGCTTTTTTGACTGCTGCTGCACACTGCTGACTCATGTTTAAGTGATCGTCCACTAGGACTCCAAGGTCCCTTTCACAGTTACTGTTTTTGAGCCAGGTTTCGCCTAATCTGCACTTGTACCTTTGGTTTTTCCTGCCCAGGTGTAAAACCTTGCTTTTCTCCCCATTAAATTTCATGTTGTTGGATAGAGCCCATTGTTCAAGTCTATCAAGACCTCTTTGGATCCTGAGCTTGTCTTCTGGGGTGTTGGCTATTCCTGACAGCTTAGTGTCATCTGCAGATTTGATGCATTCCCCTTCTATTCCCTCATCTAAGTCATTTATGAAGATATTGAAGAGTACTGGGCCTAAGATGGAACCTTGTGATACCCCACTGCTTACTTCCCTCCATGTAGATGTAGTACCATTAAGGATGACTCGTTGAGTATGGTGTGTCAGCCAGTTACAAATCCATCTGGTGGTGATGCTGGAGGTGATGTCTACCTCACATTTTTCTAGCTTTTTCAACCTTCATGAAGTAGATTGTGGTCTATTTTGTCGAATGCCTTGCTGAAGTATAAATATACTATATCCACAGCATTTCACTAGTCTACTAATTTAGTCACTTTATCAAAGAATGAAATAAGATTGGTTTGGCATGATCTGTTTTTAACAAACCCATGCTGGCTACTAGTTATAATTTAATTTATTTCTAGATTTTTGCAGTTCTGTTTTTTGATGATCTTTTCCAATATAGCAATAGCAATAGCACTTAGACTTATATACCGCTTCATAGTGCTTTACAGCCCTCTCTAAGCGGTTTACAGAGTCAGCATATTGCCCCCCAACAATCTGGGTCCTCATTTTACCCACCTCGGAAGGATGGAAGGCTGAGTCAACCTTGAGCCGGTGAGACTTGAACTGCCGAACTGCAGCTAGCAGTCAGCTGAAGTAGCTTGCAGTGCTGCACTCTAACCACTGCGCCACCTCGGCTCAATATCTTCCCAGGTATTGATGTTAGGCTGATTGGTCTAACAGATAACAGATTAACAGAGTTGGAAGGGACCCTGTAGGTCATCTAGTCCAACCCCCCGCTCAAGCAGGAGACCCTACACCTTTCTGACAAATGGCAGTCCAATTTGTCTGTAGTTTCCTGGGTTTGTTTTTTCCTTTTTTGAAGATGGGAACCATCAGCTCTTTTCTAATCCTCAGGTAATTCCCTGTTGTTCCAGGATTTTTGAAAGATATGGTACAATGGTTTGAGATAACATCTGCCAGTTGTGTATAGGCATTTGAGTTCTTTATAGGTCTTGGGTATGTTTCTTATATCTCCTACTTTGTAACTGGGATTTCCATCCTTTCCATCACTCTCTACTTCATTATGTTTTTCTTTTTCTTTCTTTTTTCTCTTTACTCCCTTCCTCCTTATGTGCTTGGTTATCTAGTGTTTTTTGATGGAATTAGGTTCTAAAGGTCATGAGGATTGCCTCCCCCTCCCCCTTAAATTTTGGTTTAAAGCCCTTCTGATGAGCCAGTCATTTTCCGAAGATAGTGTTTCCAGTTCTTGTGAAGTGCAGTCCATCCCTTGCTGGTAACCCTTCATCTAGGTGATGCAGACCATGGTCTAGGAAGCCGAAGTTCTCTTGACGATACCAGTTTTTAAGCCAGTGGTTTGTTTCTAAAATCCTTTGCTCCCTCATTGGATGTTGGCCTTTTGTTGGAAGTATAGATGAAAACACCACTTGTGCTCCTAATTCTTTAACTTTCTTCCCTAGCTGTTCATAATCTCTTGTTGTTTTTAGATTCATTGTTGTGTCATTGGTCCCCATGTGTAGGAGAAGAAAGCGGTAGTAATCTGTGGGGTTGATTATTTTAATAAGGTTCTCAATAACATCTTTGATTTTTGCTCCAGGGAAACAACATACCTCCCTAGATTGACTGTTCGGTCTGCAAACTATAGTTTCTGTTCCCCAAAGAATTGAATCTCCTATCACCAATATTAGTCTTTTTTTCTTAGGAAAGTCTGGAATACTTTTCTTCCTGTCGCAGGAATGCTGGGTTGTGCCTCTTTTTTGGAAACTATTGATGAATGCTCTTTTGTGAGTGTCTGTATATTTTCTTCCAGGGGGAGGCTATGAAAGCGATTGTTCCGTTCCAGAGGGGTTTCATCGGAGTGGGCTAAGGTAGATAGTAGGGGCTTTGCTGTTTTCTTCTAAAAGTGACATGTTTCCATCGGTCTTTCTCTTTAGGTTCATATATAGGGGTCATTTTTCTCCAGAAGCTGTTTGTTCCCTATTGTGTTCAATTTGGATGTATCCGTTTTCTTCTATTTGTTTAGTTTACTTTATTGTCATTGCGCCTCGTACAACGAAATTAAATGCCATCTTCAGTGTACATTATAACTATAAAAATAAAACGCACATCCTTTGCATTCTATACAATTGAATTGAAAACCCAATATTGCATTAATATTGCACTATACAGTAGAATTCAATATAGTTACTGCTCTGGGATAGAAGCTGTTTTTCAGCCTATTTGTCCTTGTTTTTATTGTCCTGTACCGTCTGCCAGATGGTAATAGTTCAAAAAAAGAGTGCCCAGGATGAGATGGATCTTTAGGAATGTTTTGAACTTTCTTAAGGCAGCAGGAGCTATAAAGCTCTTCCAAAGTGGGGAGAGGGCAACCAATTATCCTCTGGGCAATGATGTTTTCCCTCTGGAG
>QLTV01000207.1:1326591-1340189 GCA_003457575.1 Thermophis baileyi
TTCCTGGCCATTCTCTCTCTCTCTCTCTTTCTGTCTCTGCCAAAGCATGCCATCCTCCACAACTTGCCTATCAAAAAACATTATAATTACACAGAGAGGGGAATTCCATCAGGGAAGGATTTAGCATAATTCTAGATTGCATCAAGCAGCTGGCAAAGTAGGAGGGCAGAAAGCCAACCGTTCTTCGGTCACTCCAATGCATGTTTTTGTAGTTCGGGGGGGTGGGGGGTGGTAACCACCAGTTTTCACTCGTCCAATTCTCATTCTCTTTGCAGAAAGAGATTTTTACTTTGGGAGAAGTCAACGTTGATGAAATTCTCACCGGTAGAAGAACTTGTTTTCTTGCACTTTCATTGAAGATCCAGAAGGGAAATCTTCCAAGGATTTATTGACATGGGAAGTGTGTGCAGCCAAGAATGCTACACAAAGGGGGGGGGGAGATATATATTTAAATCTCTATATATAGATATATATATATAAATATATATATATATTTATAGACTTTTATAGGCAGAGCCCGTCTCCTAAGAGGGATGTATGCTGGTGCTAAACGCAGTGACATATGGTCTGATTGTCCCAAATGTGGTAGCCATGTTTAATGTTGGTATATACTTTGTCGAATATGTTTGCTCCTCTAGTACCGCACTTAACATGCTGATAGAATTTAGGGAGCACTGCTTTTAAATCAGCCTGATTAAAGTCCCCCGCTATAATATGCACAGCAGTGGTGGGATTCAAATTTTTTACTACCGGTTCTGTGGGCGTGGCTTGGTGGGCATGGTGTGGCTTGGTGGGCATGGCTTGGTAGGCGTGGCAGGGGAAGGATACTGCAAAATCCCCATTTCCTCCCGATCAGCTGGGACTCGGGAGGCAGAGAATAGATGGGGGCGGGGCCAGTCATAGGTAGTATTTACCGGTTCTCCGAACTACTCAAAATGTCCGCTACCGGTTCTCCAGAACTGGTCAGAACCTGCTGAAATCCACCTCTGATGCACAGCAGCAGGATACTTATTCTGCTGATTACTAATAATGTTGTACAAGAATCCCAAAGCGATGGTAGTATTGGCATCAGGTGGGATATAGACTGCAGTAATCAAAACCACGCTGAACTCCCGTGGAAGATATATGGGTCATATTTAAGAGTCATATACTCCAGATTCATGGAGCAGTGGCTGTCTACAGTCTTTATATTGATAAACCAGCTTTTGTTCACATAAAGGCTCATATATGGGCTCATTTTTTAGAAGCTGTTTGCTCCCTATTGTGTTTAATTATGGTGTAGTCTTCTTGTTTAAGTTGGGGATTCTTGCTTTGTTCATTCAGTTTTAGAGTAGCTAGAGTTGCTTCTAGACCCTTTCACTTTTTCTTCTAGTGATTCATATGCTTTACATTTGATACATATATAGCTTGGGTCTTCTGTGTGCATAAGCTCAAACATATTTTGCAAGTCACTATAATGTCAGTCTCTATTTCCTTGATTTTTTTGTTAAAAAATTAAAAATTTCTAAAATTTTATTTTCCCTGTTGCGAAGTGTCAGTTTACAATAGTTTACAAAAGTTCTTGACCCTTTGTTCTTTCTTGAAAAATTCATCACTAACTTCCATGTTTAAGTATCTGTCCTTTTTTGTGATTTTTCCCCTTAGATCTTTAAGAATTTAAAATTTCTAAAGAATTGAAATAAGTAAACAATTTTTAATTATTTACCGGTAGTTGAAAAAAGATAATTAAAAATTAAAAAAAAATTAAAAAATTTAAAAAAGAAATTTAAATTGAAAAAGATTTAAAAATTGAAAATGGAATTTAAAATTCAAAAGAAATTTAAAAGTTGAAAAAAGATTAAAAATTGAAGAGAATTTTAAAATTAAAAAACAAATTGAATATTGAAGAGACATAAACATTTGAAAAAATAATTAAAAAAAAAACTTTAGAAATTTAAAAAAATTCTGAATTTACAAAAGTTCTTGGCCCTTTTATGAAGCGTTATGCATTTCTTTTTGTTGGAAATTTCAGGCTTTTTTCTAACCCACTACTCTCTGCCTTGAAAGTTTATCCCTTTCCTCCCTGTACAAAAGCGTTATGTACTTATTCTTTTCCTCCCTGCTTTCCTGCCCTTGGGTTGAGGGTCCCCCTCCCAAAAGCTTGGATAATCAGCATCTTTCCCCCGTGTTCGTTATATCTGTTCAATGCAGGGCTTAGGAAAATGTCCAGGACTGAAAAACAGCTGCTGGTGCAGACACATCCCACCTGTTGGCTTTGTACCCTAGAACGATTAGGTCCAAGGCAGTGCTTGTCAACTCTTCCCAAGAGGAAACAAAGGCACAGGCAGTCAGTGGCTCTGTCAGTCCTGCCCAGGTCTGGTCCCTTAGGGAAGAAAAACCCTCAACTCCTTTTGGTTGAAATGAAAGGCACTTTGATTAAGAGATGCTGGTTGCAGTAAAGTCAGGTGGAAACTGGATTTTCCCGCTCAACACCACAAAACTATTTCCTTCAGTTCCATCCCTCCCCCCATGACCAGTCTAGCTCCAGCCAATGCGATGCCGTAAAGATGTTTTGGGAATGCTGAAGTGTTTGGGATGGTGGAATTCCACACTCAGGGTAAACGACCTTGAATGCCTGGCACGAACTAGTTCCAGGGGTGAAATCCAGCAGGTTCTGACAGGTTCTGGAGAACCGGTAGCGGAAATTTTGAGTAGTTCAGAGAACCGGCAAATACCACCTCTGGCTGGTCCCAGAGTGGGGTGGGAATGGAGATTTTGCAATATCCTTCCCCCAGGAGTGGGGAGGGAATGGGGATTTTGCAGTATCCTTCCCCTGGAGTGGGGTGGGAATGGAGATTTTTCAGTATCCTTCCCCTGCCACACCCACCAAGCCACGCTCACAGAACCGGTCGGGAAAATTTTGAATTTTACCCCTGACCAGTTCCATGTTGATCTGCTTTACTTTAGCTGTCATTCCCCCCTCCCTATTTCCCACACAAAATGCATAGAAGTTTATTACCCATTTGTTGCCCCTCCCATTCCTCCCCCGCCAGTCCTTTCATGGTAGGATGCCAGCGAGGCACCAAGTTGAAGATGAAACATCTGACATGCCAGGGCCCCCCTTTAACAGGGACATGCAGAGAAGAGAAAAGAAGGAGAGGGAAAACCAAGACAACATAGCAATAGCACTTAGATTTATATACCACTTCATAGTGCTTTACAGCACTCTCTAAGCTGTTTACAGAGTCAGCATATTGCCCCCAACAATCTGGGTCCTCATTTTACCGACCTCGGAAGGATGGAAGGCTGAGTCAACCTGGAGCCTGGTGAGATTCGATCTGCCAAACTGCTGGCAGCCGGTGATCAGCAGAAGTAGCCTGCAGTACTGCACTCTAACCACTGCGCCACCGCGGCTCTAAATACAATCAGAGAGTCACCTTGGTTTGTTAGGATATTGATTATGGAAATGTTTTATGAGCTTAGCTGCTTTAATGTGTTTGGTGTCCACCCATTCGGTTTTAGGGGGGGGGTCTTTCCATGCCACTAAGTACTGGAGTATTCCCCGATGTCAATGGGACTCTAGAATGACTTTTACTTCAAAGTGCTGTTCACCCTCGATCATGAGAGGTTCAGGTGGTGGCGGCTGTAGTGGGGAGGGGATTTCAGGTTTAAGGAGGTTGCAATGAAAGATTGGGTAAATCTATCTGAGAGATTTAGCAGTTCGAGTCCAACAGTTACTTTGGGTTAATGATTCTTTTAATAGGGAAAGGACCAAAGTATTCTAGCCCCAATTTTTTACAGGGTTGTCTGGATTGCAGGTATTTGATTGACAAGTAAATCCAGTCTCCTATTTTAAAATCTTTTGCTTTTGTGCATTTTTTATCTGCTTGTTTTTTATATGGTTCTCTTGCTTCCTCTAACATTTTCCTCACTACTGGCCAAGTGTTCCATAGCTGAACAATCCATTTTTTTCACAGATGGTATAGGAGGGGTAGCCAGGGGAAGTTCAGGCACGGAAGCAAAGTCCTGTCCCATAATTACCTTGAATGGGGTGAAGCCAGTTGTTGCACCAACTTCAGCAAACGGGAGGAGGTCAGTCCAATTGTCTTGTTGGTAATTAACACAGCACCTGAAGTATTGCTCTAGAGCCCCATTCATACGTTCACAGCCTCCATTCGTTAGCAGATGATGACTGGAACTAAGCCCCTGGGTTGTCCCCAGTGGTGAAATCTAATTTTTTTTACTACCGGTTCTGTGGGCGTGGCTTGGTGGGCGTGGTGTGGCTTGGTGGGCATGGCTTGGTGGGCATGACAGGGGAAGGATACTGCAAAATCTCCATTCCCACCCCACTCTGGGGCCAACCAAAGGTGGTATTTGCCGATTCTCCGAACTACTCAAAATTTCTGCTACTGGTTCTCTGAACTACTCAACATTTCCGCTACTGGTTCTCCAGAACCTGTCAGAACCTGCTGGATTTCACCCCTGGTTGTCCCCCAAAAGCGTTAAAAAGTCTTGCCACAACTTCGAAGTAAATTCGAACCCCATGGCCAGAGATTATTCGCTGTAATCACCATGCTTATAAACATGTTGCACGAATAGTTTAGCCAAGATGCATGCTGTTTCTGTTCAATATCCAGGCCTGAATCCTAATTGGAAGGGGCCCAGACAATCCATTTAATCCAGGGCTCTCTGAAGCTGCTGTGTAATTACCTTCTTTGCCACCTTCCCTAAAAGGGGGAGGTTGGATTGAGGACAAAAATGGTCTAATATGGTGGGGTCTAGCAATGGCTTTTTGAGAAGGTGGACCAAGGCCTCTTTAAGAGGCAGAGACCAACTCCGTCACTCAAGGATGAATTCTCCACTGCCAGAAGCTCCTGGACAGCCTAGGCCACCTAGGAAGGGCATGCATCTAAACAATAGCAATAGCAATAGCACTTAGACTTATATACCGCTTCACAGTGCTTTACAGCCCTCTCTAAGCGGTTCACAGAGTCAGCATATTGCCCCCAACAATCTGGGTCCTCATTTTACCCACCTCGGAAGGATGGAAGGCTGAGTCAACCTTGAGCCGGTGAGACTTGAACCGCCGAACTGCAGCTAGCAGTCAGCTGAAGTAGCCTGCAGTACTGCACTCTAACCACTGCGCCACCTCGACTTGATCACAACAGGTGATCAAGCTGTCCCAAGGACCCCATCCATTTCCTCAGGTCCAACTGGATCAAATTGTTCTCGGATAATCAGGCAAGACTGCATCCCAGGATCCTCCAAGCATCTGGCATCCAACTGAGAGCAAATCTGAGTGATTTTATCTGACATATATACTCCCAGGCAATGACCAAACCCCCTTGTAGGACCATGCAGCAGATTCTCAGGAATAATCCCCAATTCCAAGGCTTCCAGGTGAGGACCTGTGGCGAGTTAGACATCCTCTGAGTGGCTTTGTGAGCAGTGACAGCACCAAAGTGAATTTAGTGGCCCAGGAAATAGGTTCTGGCTGACAAAAATCTCTCCAGAGGAAGGAGAAATTGGGGGATAGCCCACTTGCACTCTGGATAGCTGCTCCTAGTAAGAAGGCCACAGAAGTTTCTTGTGATTGATCGTGAGTTGAGTGGTGTGGAAGCTGAGGGTACGTTAATATGTCCTTAACTGCTGTGCAGCCTTTAGTTACATAAGTCCAGCAAAAACTCACTTCCTTAAACATCTTTAGCTATAATTTACAACATGAGAGATATTCTGAACAGCATGGAAGAATAAAGGTTCTTGGTAAATTGCCTTCTTTTTGGAATTAAGAACAGGAAAAAATGATACCTTAAAGGATTTTAATTTAAAAACCAAAAGCTTAACAAAATTGTGATTCAAGAAAGTTTTTAATGGATAAAGAGGACAATAATTTTAGAAAACAGAAGAATTTTTTTCAGATGAAAGTACCTTTGATAATAGTAAAGTTAATTCGACAAGTAGACCAGAATTTTGTGGGAATGCTGATAATTTATTACTAAGGGAAGTAGATAATTGGTAGGTTTTGCAAAATAAACAGATAAGGATGGGACTGTAGCTATAGAGAGTTAAAGAGACTAAAATGTTAAAGACAGATAAAAGCAAAACAAAGGGGAAGCCTGCCTTTTATTTTTACGCTTCTAATTGACATACTTTCAATTTGACAAGAAAAATGCAAGATTAGCAGAAGGAATGAGAGATTCATCACCACAAATGACAGGTGTGGGTGTTTCAGCAGATTTATTGCAGAAAAAGTTTGAGGAAGTTGGCAAGAAGATGATGGCAACAGTTGTCAATAGTTTGGGTACTTTTAAAAAGGAAATGGGAGGATTAGCAGGATAATAAAAAAGAATAAGAAAGAAGAGAATCCATAGGACAATTGGCTGGAGAACTAAAGCAAATTATTGACAAAATGGTAGTCCTGAAATGTAAGACAGGAGTTATAAATAGAGAAACAGAGAAAGATTTGGACAACTTGGCATTACTGGAGCTGAGAGAAACATAATGTTTAAAATTTAGAACAGTTTCACAACACCAGAGAAAATATTCCAGATATCAGGAAAAATATTGTTAAAACTATGTAAGTTTCTGGATTGGGAGGAAGTTGATATTAAAACAAGAGACTGAGATAAGGTTTGTAGGATGAATACATAATTTGCAAAATTAAGAAATGTTCCAAGGAATGTCCTTGTGCACTTTGTCAGTAAGATGTTTTGCAGCATTTCAACACCAGATTTAGGTTGATAAAACAAAAGGTAATTGTACTTAAGGAAATTCTAATTAATAATACTAGGAGAAAATGGTATCTTTTTCTGGCAGAAACCCTTGAACAGAGGAAGGGTCCATTTAGATGGGTTGGTGGAAGAGGTGATTTCTACTTTCTAAATATTAGACATTCAGACTGAATTCTATGCAGAAAGCAAAGATTTTGGGGGGAAATTTGAAGAAGAATTGGAGGAAATATAAATGGAAGTGACAATGACAGAGGAGCCACAAGACATTGGGGATGATTCCATGTTGGGCACTACAAGTATTGACTTTTTAAAAATCTTGGCCTAAATATTTATTATAAATAGCAATAGCACTTCATAGTGCTATTGTGCTTTACAGCTCATAGTGCTTTACAGCTCTCTCTAGGCTGTTTACAGAGCCAGCATATTGCCCTCAACGATCTAGGTCCTCATTTCAAGTCATGTCAACCTTGAGCCAGTCAGGATCGAACTCTTGGCAGTGGGCAGAGTCAGCCTGCAGTACTGCACCACCACGGCTCTTTAGTATATAGAATGTATAAAGGTGTTGCAAATGTATGTTGCAAATGAGAACATGGCAGTGGTGAAATCTAAAAATTTTCCCTACCGGTTCTGTGGTGGGCGTGGCTTGGTGGTCATGTGACCGGGTGGGTGTGGCCAACTTGTAAAATGTGGTGAAACTCACTTAACAATGCTCTTGCTTAGCAACCAAAATTTTGGGCTCAATTGTGGTCATAAGTTCTTTCTTTCTTTCTTTCTCTCTCTCTCTCCCCCTTCCTTTCTTTCTTTCTTTTTCTTTCTCTCTTTTTCTTTCTTTCTTTTTTCTTGTCTCTGTCTCTTTCTTTTCTCTCTTTCCTTCCTCTTTCTTTCTTTCTTTCTCTCGGTGGCGGAGAAGGAAGAAAGTGCTCTGGGAGGGAGGGCGGCCCGGCAGTGGCGCGTCCCCTGTCATGGGCTGGATGCGGGGAGTGGGACCCGAGGCGGAGGGGAAGGCAAGCGGGCGGCAGTTGGCCAAAGGCCCCGCAGAAGCCAAGCACGGCAGGCCCAAAAGGCGAGCGAGCCTTGCCATGTCCCTCTGAAGCGGCTCCTCAGACAAGCGCAGCGGGTCTCCCCCCCCCCCACTGCCAGTGTCGGCCTTAGCTTCTAGATCCTCCGCCCGGCGTAGATCCTTGGTGGAGCTGCTGCTGCTGCTCTGGGGCTGAGAGCGGCGGCGGCTGCTCTCCGGGACAGCAAGCAGATGTCCCGGGACTGCTGCACATGCGCACCGAAGACCTTCTCGGGGAAAAGGTGGTGGAGTTTTCCAGGCCGAAAGGCTGCAATTATTTTACTTTATTGTCATTGCACCTCGTACAACGAAATTAAATGCCATCTTCAGTGTACATTATAATTATAAAAATAAAACACAAACACACATCCTTCACATTCTATACAAGTGAATTGAAAACTGGATATTGCATTAATATTGCACTATACAGTAGAATTCAATATAGTTACTGCCCTGGGATAGAAGCTGTTTTTCAGCCTATTTGTCCTTGTTTTTATTATCCTGTACCGTCTGCCAGATGGTAATAATTAAAAAAAAAAGGGTGCCCAGGATGAGATGGATACATTTGTAACCCGAGGATTCGTTGGAGTGAATCATGTCAAACGAGCATGATCACGCCCTGCTTTCGCCCATACATTCGCTAACTGAATGTGCAGGTTGTTAAGTGCCCATGAGGTGGGGAAGGCCATGGGGGGGGGCTAGCGATGGAAGAGGCCACCTGCTTCAGACCACCCAAGGCCTCCCCCGACCTACTGAGATATCTCATGCTCCCTCCCCTGGGATTCCCACAATCGCTCCCCCCCATCCTGCCATGCTGGGTCATTTACGCCGGGTCATGTCTCCTCTCCAGCCCCCCTGCTGCAGTTTCTTTGCCTGCTTGCAGTCGTGGCGCGAAAAGCTTTTGCAAGCCAACGAGACGTTGGGGCAGCGAAATCGCATTGCTTCAAGCCTCCGGTTTGCAAATGCTATTCGTGCTGAGGCTGGAAGCTTCTGGGGGCCATGATCTCATGTAATCTGGTGCAGGCCTCTGTTCGCCGAGGCCTAACGTACTGTAGTGCAAGATCATGATCCTTGCACTACTGATCTCGCGTGATCTCACACTAGTTTAGGCCTCTGTTCTCCGCCAATGCACCGAAGCAGGCAAAGGAGCCGACAGCTTGCTAGATCGTCGCAAGGTGAGTCTCCACAGGCCCAGTTCCTGTGGAGACCTGGCCGGGAGGTGGGGGGAGGGAATAGGCAGGTCGAATGTTGCAGTGCCTCTGCGGTCGGTCGCAAGTGTGAATGACTTCCATGGTGCTGCAACATTCGTAATTTTGGGGACTGTCTTAAGTACTTGGGGGGGTATGTCATAATTAAAAACAGTCACTAAGTGAACTGTCGTAACTCAAGGATTACCTGTATTTTTGCAAAAATTATGGCATCCACTACATTTTGTAAGCCTTTGGACCTGAAAACAATTGGATTTATAATCTCCACTTAGCTGGAACACTTTTAAATCTTATCACATTCATTGCATGCATATTTGTCTTCACACTAGGTAGCTTCCAAGCTAAAGCTATGTTGTCTTGCACTCATAGTCTCAGTCTGGCACTACTGAGCCGGTGCCCGTCATTCTATGTGTGCTTTAGGTGAACCTGAGGACTGCCCACCATCTCAGCCAAACTAATTTGTTTATGCTGTGCTGTTCAAGAAGGAGCCATGTATAATGACTCCAAAGCAGCACCTTATGCTACATTTTGTGCAGCTCCTTGAGGGGCCACAAGTTACCAGGTCTGCCTCATAGCTTCTTTGGGGGGGAGTCCAGGGTTTGCAGGGGGGGGTGTTCTTGGACATTCTGCAGCTAGTTCACAGTCTTCTTCTCCCCTGCTAGATTCTGGAGTGTTTTGCAGAATAGTGTCTGAGGGCTTTTGTTGTTAGCCTCTGAGAGATGCAGTTACACTCTCAATTTTATTCCGTCATTAACTTATATCAAGGATTCCATGGAACAATTTGAAAATGCACTGCTTTAATGTACCAATGTGAGGCTGGAATCTCCGAGTTCACAATTCTTTTGAAAAACCTTCCTTGTTTTCTGAAACTGTTTTCATTTGTAATATTTATGCAGAAGTTGTGGTTCTGTTTCTTGTTTCCTCTAACACCTCCTGACATTCTTTGTGAAGTTATTTCCTGAGATTGTTTTATTACTTGGCATTGGCTTCTTTTTTCTTCTTGGCAATTTCCACCATTTGTTCTGACATCCAGTTTGTTTTCTTCTGTTTCTTCATCTTTGACATCTTCTTTTCACTGTCATCCTTAACAAATGCTTTGATTTCATTCACAGACTCTGGTTCTCTGTAAGGTTCAGGACTTTAAAAGGACTCCCGATGTTCTCTTTGAAAACGTTAGCTCTTCACACATGCTCTTCACCAGGCCTTTGGTGAGGGAGCGCGATGCCCCCTCACTTCATTCCATCTGCCCTCTCACAACGGGCCTCCTTTTAGGGTTTATAGGTGTTATTAATTCCTTTGACTGCATTGTCAGGCAGCACACAAGTTTAATAAAACACTAGTTATTATCATCACATTGTGGAACTAATGGGCTTTCTTCTGCAGCTTTAGCTTGATTTGGAACTTGTACATGAGCAGCTTGTGATGTGTTTCAGTCAGCACCTGGCCGGGTCTTTGCTCCTACACCTGAGCCCTTCTACTTCCTTTGGGCCAATAATATAATCAATTTGATTTTTGTGCTTTTTGCAGGGCTTGACATGCAATGGATGGTAGTTTCAACAAACATGCAGTGGCATATTTGGTGGTATATCTGGCCGATGGAGCCTCTTTTAAGGTTAATTTCCCCAAGTCATCAAACCAGATCAATGTCTATCTTTGTTTCTCATCTTGGCTTCTGGCGCTTTGGAAAATAAGTTGACCCCCTTGTCTTTGTGGCAGCCCCATTTGTCCAGAATGGGATAGGTTCTGAGCAGGGGCTTGGACTAGAAGATCTCCAAGGTCCCTTCCGCCTATATTCACAAGTGCCTTTTAATAAAATTTGTCAAGTTATTATCAAAACACTTTCTTGTTTCCCCCCACTCTGAGTAGTCTGACAGAAAGTAACCACCCATCTCATTTCCCTGATGCTTATTATGGCAATTTGCAGTAGTTTCATTTCATCTTTCTGTGGGTTGAGCTTCCCCATCTTCCTGCTTCTTATGTTTCACTGTAATTCTGTCTTTGCAATTTCAGATCTTTTCCTCTATGGCATGACCATCAACTAATCATCTCAAAGGCTTTCACTGAGTAATGTTGCAAACACCATTAGCACCCTGAAAAACCCTCAGCTCTTCCTGAGAAGTCATCAGCCAGCACTGCGCCCTCAATGGTTTTATATTTTCCACCTGGTTTCCTTGATCAAGATCCAGGAGTGGCTTACTGTGGCCTTCTCCCATGCAATATGGACACTTTTGCCACAAAAGGGACCTTCTTCCCCCAGCATCTGCTTCTATCACTGTTGCCCCATAATGGGGCCTGCTGGCTTTAGCTGGGCAGCCGGGATGACCTTCAGGCCTTGGGTGACCCTGCTGAGAGACACACTCTTGGCATACGCCCCTGGCCTTCCTCACCCATCCCTTTCAAGCGTGTGTGCGTGCGCGCGCACACACACGCGCGCGCGCGCACACACACACAGTGGGCTACTTTATTGAATTGCTGGGAGTATCTCAAAGTACTTTAAGCCATTCCCAACAATTTTCTCCAGCAAGGTAATTCAGAGGTCTTTTTTTTTCAATCACCCTTTCCGACAGCCCTTTCCGCGGCTTTCACAGCCACGTCATTTTCACGGGGGAAGAAGCCTGGCTCTGGCAGTGTATCTCCTTAGTTCAAAGGTGCTTTTCAAAGATGCACCTTTGAAGATAGGCTCAAGATCCAGATGGATCTTGACAGACTTGAACACTGGGCCCTATCTAACAAAATGAAATTCAATGTAGAGAAAAGTAAAGTCTTACACTTCGGCAAGAAAAACCGAAAGTACACAGACTGGGTGAAACCAGGTTTAATAGCAGTGACTGTGAGAGGGATCTTGGAGTCTTAGTGGACAACCAATTAAATATGAGTCAGCGGTGAGCAGCGGCAGCCAAAAAAGCCAATCCACCCAACTCCCAAAGGACTCTGGGCGGCTTACAACAAGGTATAGAAAATACATTTAAAAACATCAGAAAATATTTTAAACAAACCAGTTAACAGTCACATACATACATATCATTCAAAGCTGGACCTCGCAAATTGCGAGATCAACGGCCCCAAGCTTGCCGGAACAGCCAGGTCTTCACCGCTTTCCGGAAGGCCAGCAGGGTGGGGGTAGTCTGGATCTCAGGAGGTAACTGGTTCCAGAGGGCCGGGGCAGCCACAGAGAAGGCCCTCCCCCGCAGGCCCGCCAGCCGGCACTGTTTAGCTGATGGGACCCGGAGGAGCCCAACCCTGTGGGATCTTACCGGTCGCTGGGAGCTATGCGGTAGGAGGCGGTCTCGAAGATAACCTGGCCCTGAGCCATGTAGGGCTTTAAAGGTAATAACCAACACCTTGAATTGTGCCCGGAGACCAATAGGCAGCCAGTGTAGCTCGCGGAGGTGTAATGTGGGTGTACCTAGGTGCACCCACAACCACTCGCGCATTCTGGACCAACTGTAGTCTCCGAACACTCTTCAGGGGTAGCCCCATGTAGAGTGCATTGCAATAATCCAACCGTGAGGTGACAAGGGCATGGGTGACTGTGAGGAGAGCCTCTTGATCCAAGTAGGGTCGCAATTGGTGCACCAGGCGAACCTGTGCAAAGGTCCCCCTAGCCACAGCTGTTAGGTGTTGCTCTAATCTTAGCTGTGGATCTAGGAGGACACCCAAATACAATCAAGATCAAGGGAGGTACTAATACTCTATAAAGCCTTAATAAGACCACACCTAGAATACTGCATCTAGTTTTGTTCACACTATAAAAAAGATGTTGAGACTCTAGAAAAAGTGCAGAGAAGAGCAATCAGGATGATTAGGGGACTGGAGGCTAAAACATACGAAGAACGGTTGCAGGAACTGGGCCTGGCTAGTCTAGTGAAGAGAAGGACCAAGGGAGACATGATAGCAGTCTTCCAATATTTGAGGGGCTGCCCCAGAGAGGAGGGGGTCAAGCTATTCTCCAAAGCACGTGAAGGACAGACAAGGAATAATGGATGGAAACTGATCAAGGAGATGTTCAACCTGGAAATAAGGAGAAATTTTCTGACAGTGAGAACCAACCAATGGAACAGAAGTTGCCTTCGGAAGTTGTGGGAGCTTCATCACTGGAGGCTTTCAAGAAGAGACTGGACTACTATTTGTTAGAAATGGTGTAGGGTCTCCTGCTTGGGCAGGGGGTTGGACTAGATGACCTACAAAGTCCCTTCCAACTCTGTTAATCTGTAAAAAGGGCTCTTGGTTTTTTCTTTGAAAACCTTTTGGTCCTCATCCCAGAAGCTTCCTCAGTTCAAGACAGTCTAGCTGCTTTTTGGAAAAGCACCTTTGGGACAACCGTAGCCGAGACTCCAGAGTTGTTTCTGCGTTCCAGTTCGGCCTTTTGCGAGGAGTTCGGGAGGCTCCTGGCCGGATTCTGCTGTTTGGTCGGGCTGTCCCACGCGAGCCTGCAGCACTCCAGCCTCTTTGGGGGCAACACGCAGCCCTCGTCGGCTCACCCCCCAGCCCCGCGGGACTTTCGCTCTCCGGCCAGGAGCCCCGGCGAAGGCAAGCCAGCGCAGCGCCCCGGCTCCCTTGCCCCCCTCCGCCCCGAGCCCGCCGGCACCGCCCCGGGAGCCGCTCCCGGCCGGTGGGAGAGCG
>QLTV01000207.1:1346808-1371581 GCA_003457575.1 Thermophis baileyi
CCTGCGGTTGCTCGCCTCGCGTGGAGCCCCCGGCCTTTTGCGGAGGCCGGCGAGGAAATCGGGGCTCCGGCGGGAGGGGCCGTGACCGGACCGGGGCTCTCCGGTTCCGTCGCGGGAGGGATGGAAGCAGCGGGGGCAGCTGGTCCCGCAGCCGCCTCGACCTTTCCCGAGTGCGCCCGTGACGGCCGGGCTGCTGCCCTCCAGGCGGCGGCAGCAGCTTCCAGGCCTTCCCGGGCGGCCCCGTAGTGCGGGGACCCCCTCGGGGTGACTGACCGTGGGCAGCGCCTCCCGGTCCAGGAAAAGGCGCGACTGGAAGAGAAACCTGGCCGCCTCCCCCCCCCCCGGGGCTGCCCCACCCAAACGGATGTGCCTGGGTTTCACTCCAGTTTTCTTTGGGAAAGTGCAGTTGCGTCCAGAATGAAAGGTGGAAACTAGATCGGTGGGGGCCCCAAACCCAGACCCCCCCCTCAATCTTGCGAGGGTTAAGCTGAAGCCTTTTCTTCCCCTCACAGACACCGAGACCCAATCCCCTTCTTCCGCTCCAGGTTAGAGAGGTGAAACGGAGGGTCGCCAGAGGCCTGGCCCAGCGGCTTCAGGTAGATGGGAGTGGGGAGAGCATCCGACCCTGAGATGCCCCACAGAAAACAGGCTGCCGGCTAGATCCTTCCTCCCCATTCGCACCAACTGGAACCAGCTCTGCACAGAACTGGGCTCCCATTCCTAAACCCTGGAACCAGGCCAGAAAGATACAATGATTTATGGTATCAAAGGCACTGAGAGATTAAAGCATTAGTCCTTTGAAGTCTGGACAAGAAGCTCAACCCCCAGCAATATCTTTATTGTAAGGTTTCTGCAAAGACCTTTCCTTTCGTTCTCCAGAAAAGGGACCCAGCGGGTTCCTTCTGCAATGCTTCCCACACCCCTTTTCCTTTGGTGATCTAAGAAATCATTGACCTGCCAGTTGTCCAGTCTGCAGCTCTTCCTCCTGCCTCCCAAGGTCGTTACCACTCTTCATTACATAAGGAGATTCAGGATGGACACTACCTCCATCCGACTCTTGCTAGAGTCACCCACAAATGCAATTGATGGCATTTCAGTCATCTGAAACCTGACACAAAAGGATCCAGACGATCCATTTCTACCAGTACAATCAGGCATGGTTGGAGATCCAGAGAGTTATTCAAAATGGTCAGACCTAGCCATGGTTTTTGAGGAAGGTAAACAAACAGCAGCAGGACCATCATCCCGGCTTAAGGATGAACCCCCCTCCCCTGATCTAGAAAGCATAGACAGCTGGGCTAACAATTCCAGGTACCCTTCCCGTTTCCTTAATGGTATCACCTATGCTGAGATGTGGAGCAAGGAGGAAAAGGGAAGCAGTGAAAGAGAGACACCAGCAGGGAGCAGACATAACTAGCCAAGCTGACAGATTAATTCAAGACACAGTGACTTTAGTTACATTAAATGGTATGAAACCTGCTGAGTTTCAACTTGGCTTTTTAAGGACAGACTTGGAATCCTTTTTCTCAGGGATTGCTACCATGAGGTCAGTGACGGAGTAGCTGGGGGGAGGGGGACATTCTGCCAGTAGTTTGAGTCTGTTGCCACCTTTACATCAGAAATGTGTTTCTTTTGCATAGAGACTGACTGGCTTGCCTAATGTAAAACATAACAGGGCATTGCTCTCAGCCTTGCCAGGTAGATCAGCCAGGAAAGATGATCAGATAAATCAATACTTCTACTTAATTGTAAAGCTACATTAACAGAACCTTGCAAATCTGAAAATACAATTGTCCCACTGAAAGTCTGTAGATTGTCACCACTGTCACCTTTTACAGCCTGATAACTTGGGGTGGGTTGGTCCCTTCTGAGCAACTTGTTCTGCCCGCTATGCAGCTGTGGGCTACGCTGTCTCTTTTCTGACAGTTCCCTAGGCAGCATCTCTCTCTCTCTCTCTCTCTCTCTCTCTCTCTCTCTCTCTCTCACACACACACACACACACACACACACACACACACACACCATTACATCTCCTTACAACTTGTTACATTGGAGGATTAGCTTTGAGAGGGAACTGAAAAGGACAAGTGACATTCTGTTGTTGTTTTTTTCCTCTTCCACATCTATCTTGTACCTTATTCCTTTGAACTCTCGTGCTTTGGTTGATAGGTTTTCAATCGGTGGATAGTTTTATTGTAATTTGAAAAAATGCCTACTTTAAGTCTATACTGTGTTCAGAGTTATGGCAGCCCTGAAAAAAATGGACATTTGACAAGTCCTCAAGGTTCTAGCCATCACAGCAACCCTGTGGTCATGTGATCGGGCACTCTGGAACCGATCACAATCTGATCACCATTTGTGACCATCCTTGCCAGCTTCCCATAGGCTAAATCAATGGGGAAGACAGCAGAGAAGGTCATCAGTGGTGGCCACTTTTTTACCTGCCCGCAGCACCCCCCCCAACCATGCTCTGCCCTCACAGTTCCTGCAATTCATGCCTGGCCTGTGCAAGCCTGCCAAGGCCTCACCCTGCCACCCCCACTTACCCTGTGCTCCTTACCTGGAAGTCCTGCCTCTTCCCATTTAACAACTTGGGCCTCTCGGGCTTATGACGGCAACTGGGACTACCAGGATTGCCATTGTTAAGTGATGTGATCATGTATCATCATGCTTTACGACCGCATCACTTAGTGATGGCAACCCCAATCCCAATTGCTTTGTAACCTGAGAACTACCTCTTCATCCTTTCAAAATATTTGTTTATGAAATGTATAGTATGACACAATTCATCACAACACTGGAAGCTTACAAAATAACCTGCTACATAGATTGGACAGTGGATCTAATCAGGGCCTGTTTTTGGGGGGATTGTAGGACATTTAAAGTACAGAATGAGTATCTGCAATGCCCTAACAAAACGTTTAAACACTTTAGATGGCTGATATAGGAGCGGGTTACTTGCGGGGCCGCTTCTCCCAAGAACATCTGCTCGCTCCTCATGCTGCCCAGGGAGGACATGCCCCAGCTCCTCCTGTTAAGCCTTGTCATCTTTTGGGACCCAGGAAGTGTGCCGATAAGGGGCCGGTTAGTTGGAGTCCCCCGGTGGTGGTTTTGTTGTATACTTGGTTGTCATTTTATCATTTGTATTCATATATTTGCGGTTAGATGGTTTTCTTTGTTTTTCTTCTTTTTGTTTTATTGTGTGTTTGTGTTATACACTACCTCCACTATTTGAAGTGGTCAGCCTTAAAAAAAATTTTTTTAATAAATATCCATTTTTATCATGATGGCATCCAGGCAGGGCACAAAAGGCAAAATGTGTTCCATGAACTTACAAGAGTTATTTAATCCTAGTTGAGGTGCAGGATGTTAGTGGGGTGTTGAAGCCCCCTTAGAATTCTTCCAGAGTTTATTGACCATGAATCCAGGTCAATAAATATATTTTACTTAATAATAAATATATTTAAAACCATAAATATGCTGCCAATGAATCTAGAGAAGAGGTTTCTGGACACTAGAGATGGCGTTCTCATTTTTGCCATAAAATGCTGGCATATGGTAGTAGCAGTTGAGTAACATCTGGTATTGTACATTTTTCTCAGAGCTGAAGTAGCTGCGGAATGAGTACATAATAGCACAGCTTCTTACAATATTCAAACACATGTCTGTAATCACACCAAAATAGTGGCAAAAGGGGCACCTTGTTGGAGTCAGTACCTTGTGCTGGATCTGACTGGCTTCTAAGGGTTCTATCATTATGACTGGCTAAAGTCTAAAGTTTAACTTACCCATTTTTGCAGGGGATTTATATTCAGAAAGATGAATTGCCTTGATGACTGTGCATCAGGATATCTGGGTGGAACAAAACCTCTGGCCTTGAAGGACAAGAATATCAATTCTTCTTTGGAAAAACAAAGTGGTATTAAAAATAAGCAAACCAAAATTAATGTGCTGTTTGAAACAACACTGAAAGTTCAAGAAGGAAAACAAGAGCATTCAAATGATCAACAGGTCAAGAATTTAGATTGTTTTATCTCTTCTGTGAAAGAAAGTGATGCGGACTGCAAAGTGGGGGGATCTGAGATCCCGACCCCAGACCATAATTGTTCAAACAACTCATTTATTGACCTTACTGATATTTGGGAAGACATGGAGGACTTTGAAACAACTGGACCACAGAAAATATGTCCACAACAGTCTGTATCATTTCGAGATAAGCTGGCTGTAAGCAATAGAAAGACTGCAAAAAGCCCCTTTACCAGCAAGCCAGAGATCTCTAGCACAGGAAGAGAGAATGGAAAATGTAATGATGTGTATATTTGTACAAATAGGAAAATACAAACGCTTCATAAGGAACCAGAGGGAGGCAGCCTGCCTGTTCCTTGCCTTGACCCTTCTAATTCCAGTCAAAGAGATTTTTCAAATGGAGAACGTGAAGAGGAGAAGTCCTTGGAAAGTCTCCAGACAGAGAAAAAAGAAAAATCTTGGATTGGTAAATGCTCTTTTTCTAATCAGTTCTGTAACAGGGAGGAGAACTTCCGGGAAAATGAATTTACTACAGCATGTGCCCCTTAAAAAGCTAGACTCTCATATGAAGCTCACTTCCTCTTAATTTATGAATTTAGGTTCTCATTAGCTCCTCTGGGGTGTTTTCCAACTTCCCAGTCTAACTTATGACCTTGAAATTCCTCATTGGGTCCCCAACTAAGAGCTAAGCAGGCCCAATGCTGCTTAATTTCCAGGGCTAGTCAAGGTGATGGTGTTTGTGTAGGTCTTCTGCCATGGTGCTCCTTCCCCAGGAGCTCACAGCAAATGCCATCTGGCTTCACATCAGCTGCATTAGGGAAACCAATCAGCGCCTCCCCCCCCAGCCTGCAGTCACACCAAGTAACTTGTAGCTCTATTGCTGTTTGGACCTGGTTCTCCATAGTCCTTGTTGCCTATCACATAACTTGACTATGTTAAAAAGAGTTGGGTATGTGTCCCCACTAATCAACACATCTAATCACAGAATATCATTAGATGTACTTAATGCTTTTCCTTACCTGATTAGCAATTGCAACAGCACTTAGACTTATATACCGCTTCATGGTGCTTTACAGCCCCCTCTAAGCATTTACAGAGTCAGCCTCTTGCCCCCAGCCATCTGGGTCCTCATTTTACCCACCTCGGAAGGATGGAAGGTTGAGTCAACCTTGAGCCGTCCAGAATCAAATTCCTGGAGTGAGCAGTGAGTTAGCCTGCAGTACTGCATTCTAACCACTTATTGTTGTAATTTAACTTTATATTTTTAATGATTAAACGTGTTCATTATTTTTCACTGGTCTTTGGTTTGATATGTGCTCTTTTTTGGTTAAAGGGCAAAATGATTCTGGCCTCCCCTTAAGTGGGAATGAAGAACCTGATGATGGAAGGGATGACCCTCAAGTATTCAGTGAGTTTGAAGACTACGTGGACGTCATCCCCCCATCCCCAGAAGAGGAGATGCTGCCTGCTTCGTTCGGGCTGAAGAGCACTAGGTACACTAGAATTTATCTTAAGGGTTAGTATGAATAAGCAAAGATAGCATTTTCCTAGAACGGCCCCTTGTGGGAAATAGCTGGTATGTATATATCTGAATGCTCTGCACGAGTGAATGAGCAGAACTCCCCCTAAAGATAAAACAATGAAGGTAAAACAACCAAATTGCTCTAAAAAGGCAGGTGGTGGTATTAAGTGAGTGAGCTTGGACTCTAAACATCCCCAGAGGAAAGGGAGATGTTTACCAGTAGCTGCCAGCCTAGGATCAAGCTCTTCCCTGGTTTTGTTTCCACCAACCCCCTCCCCAAAATCACATGGGGGCAGGAAGGGGACAGATCCAGAAGGCTTCCTCCTTTCCCCACTAGACAGGTAGTCTTCACGACCACAATTGTTCCCAAATTTCTGCTGTTAAGCAAGCAATAGCAATAGCAAGTAGACTTATATACTGCTTCACAGTGCTTTACAGCCCTCTCTAAGCG
This sequence comes from Thermophis baileyi, assembly GCA_003457575.1. Taxonomy (NCBI): domain Eukaryota; kingdom Metazoa; phylum Chordata; class Lepidosauria; order Squamata; family Dipsadidae; genus Thermophis; species Thermophis baileyi. Next base: position 1,352,808 of record QLTV01000207.1, read on the forward strand.
GTTTACAGAGTCAGCCTCTTGCCCCCAACAATCTGGGTCCTCATTTTACCCACCTCGGAAGTATGGAAGGCTGAGTCAACCTTAAGCCTGGTGAGATTCGAACTGCCAAATTGCAGGCAGCCAGCAGTCAGCAGAAGTAGCTGCAGTACTGCACTCTAACCACTGTGCAAGATATTTATTAAGTGAGTTTTGCCCCATTTTATGACCTTTCTTGCCATAGTTAATTGAATCACTGCAGTTCAGTTAATAACATGGTGGTGAAGTGAATCTGGCTTCCCCGTTGGCTTTGCTTGTCAGAAGGGCGCAAAAGGGGATCAGTTGACCGCGGGACTCCGCAACCGTCATAAACATGAACCAGTTGCCAGGCATCCAACTTTTGATCACATGACCATGGGGATGCTGCAACGGTCGTAAGTGTAAAAATTGGCCATAAGTCATGTTTTTCAATGCTGTCGTAACTTTGAACGGTCACTAAACGAATGGTTGTAAGTCGAGGGCTACCTCCAGCTGTGCTCTGATATGTTTTACTGTGACCTCTCAGCTGTCTTTGCAGTGACCGGCCTTCCTGGGAATCAGCCTGACTGCCTTCATTAGTCTTTGTGGGGATGAAGGCTTCCCCCAGGTAGTGACAAATCAGGGAAATACAGCCATTAAGAGCTGACTTTACAGATACTGCCTAGATCAGAGTTCCACGATCTTTCTGGCTTGGGGGCTGGGAGGGTTCCCCTCCAGCTGGCTCAAAGGATACCTTGATCAGTGCTGAGAGGTCATGGAGAGCCAGGATCAATATCAGCTCCATGCTATATTCAGGCCTGAAACCGGACTGTGGTGGTTCAGATAATCTGCAATAATTGAAAAAATTCTCAACAGTGTCTGGTGATTAATTCCATCGAAGATTTATTGTTTGTATTTATAAAGCTTTATTAACCGACTTAACCCAATAAATCAATACATCTTTTAGTGACAGGTGTATTATTGCAAAAACTGGAAAATCAAGTAATTTCTCTGGCTGGTAGTATTTAAGCAAATGGGAAGAAGCACTCACTGAAAAATTAACACTTTGAAACTTCAATACAGTTTTACTCAAATTTAATTTCCATTAATTCCATACTTTCCTAATCGTCATTGACTATAGAAATGCATACAATTTTTGTTGACAGAAATACTGTGGATGTGTGCATAAAATCACTGTCTTGTTAAAATTCTATTTGATGTATAAAGTGTATCTTCTTCATAATATATGTCTGGATTTCTTAATCATTCTTAACATTGTTAGGCATTTTCCCCAAAGAACAGCTGATGAGACAACACTGAATCCTGAACTCTCGGTGGACCAACTTCCGGAGTTTGGAGAAACGACCAAAAGAAGCAAAGAAAGGAAGGAAGGTAAAACATTGTGACATATTCCACAATCTTTTGACGATAGCCAGCCAGCTTTGCACTGCTGGTGCCTTGCAAAATATGTGACTGAACCCCTGTTACATTTCAGGCCGGTCCCTCCTGTGTGTAATGGAAGATATCTGTAAACTGCTGGACTCCGTCCCAGAAAGAGAGGTGAAGTCTCTGCTAGGTGGCCAAGAGCTGCTTCGGCTTAGAGATTGCAGGTCTGTTGGGAGTTTGGAATGCGATGAGGGCCTTTGCTTCTTCACCTTAAGAAATTAAGAAGGGATAGGTTTGTCCAAGTTGCAAATTGTTCAGTCCCCTGAGATTCTCTTAGCTCTTAATGCAGGCCGTATAAAGCAGGCCAGTTTTTTTTAGGTATGCAAGATAACTTCTCGAAAGTAGAAGGTTCTTTGTCACAGGTTATGAGTCCATATTTATTTCCGAAGCAGAATTATTCAGATAAATTCCCTTTTTTTTCATCGGGATTTAGTATCTCATAATTTCAGTGCTATTCAGTTCAGGGCTGTAAAACCTCCATAGAAGTCCAACCTTGGAAAATATGCCTAGTCCATAAGGGGGGAAATTGTTTCTTACTATTATATTAGAGAAACAGAAATGTTGTAGAACAAGAGAGTTCTTGATGATCAGATAGTATCATAGTTCTAATCTACAGGAAACTCATGGGTGAATAATAATTAAAAAATACTTTTAAAATGGGACAGCATTTTATTATCCATGGCCATTGAGGGTCAGGAGTATTGATTGAATTGTCAAAATTGTTCAATTTCAGTATTGACTGAAAATGTTTCTATCAGTTGGGAAAGATTCCACAGGACAAATACATTGCTATTAAGGATAGATATATTGTATGTAGGATATTTAGGATAATAGTATCACTTCACTTTATTGGCCAAATCAAAACTGTGGAAATGCTTTTATATAATACACTCAAACAGATGTTTTAATGTCAATTAGGTTTTATAGGCAGGGATCTAAATTGGGTTGTGAGTTGTAAGTAAGGTAAAAGATTAAGAAGAGGAGTTTCTGGGAAGGAAACAGCAAATTCATTTGGGAATTTTTAAAACAATAACTTATATTTTTTTATATACAGAAGAAAACTGTTGAGCAATTCCAGAAATGGAAACAGAACCGGTGCTGATAAATTTCTAGATATAAACTGCAAATGTAATTTTGACTATGATGGCTCCCACGATGGGAGTTACTCTTCTCAGCTGGGAAAAACGTCTTCCCCACTTCCTCAAGGGGCCGCCTCTACGTCTGGACCATTTTCTGGCAAGCGGCTTGGTGACGTTCCCCCCCTGCGTGGCCTTCATCCGCCACCCTCTCAAGGATGGGCCAGTGCCAATCCATCCGTTTTCGTGAAAGATTCTACCTGGGACATGTCCTCTTCTGCCGTGGAAAGTTCAGGCGTATCTTGTCCCAAGAGGGAAGCCGGTGGAATAACTGGACTCCAAAATCCAGACTTAGAAGCCGAGACACGCTGGTGGCCTTCAACGGTGAATGGAACAAGTTCGGGGAGCCGAAGGAAACGTGCTCCGCTTATGAGCAATGTGGGAGGTGAGAGTCCTTTGGCAACTGGAGGGCAGAAGCTTCATAAGGATGATTTGGATATTGATGATTTGGATGACTTGGACGATGCAGTAAGTGCTTCAACAGCCAGAGACGCTTCCCAGGGCCCGGCCTGGCCTGCTGCAGGCGCCTCCCCTGCAGCAAATCTATTCTTGAAAGAAAACTCGGTCGCGTCCAAGGCAGGCGCTGATCTTCTGCATAGCAATTTTTCTTTCACAGACCGTTCTGTGAGGGGCGAGAGTTTCCCTGGTAAGTTACCCTATTTCTTCTTTTAGCACATTCTGGGAAATAAGCTGCAGTAGGAAATTACGGTGAAGAGTACAATTAACTCATTTTACAAACAATCTTGCATCAGAGACTCTTATCCACACATTAACTCAACCTTTTTGAGTATATTTGGATTTTTAGAAACATGTGGGCACTCGCCACATAGTTGCTAGGGGTATTTCCCAGTTCACAAATTGGCTAGCTGTAGGTATGTTTGCATGTGCCTGCGCAGAGAAGGTACTTGAAGGTTAGCTAACTCTCCCGTTAGGCCTGCTAACCTTTGTCCCTTTTTTGGACTGGGAGGCATATTTCCAAAAGGAATTCTGGGTTGCATCTGACCATCATTTTTATTCTCTAAAGAAACACATATGGATCCCAATCATCATTTTTTATAATAATAAAATAACAGAGTTGGAAGGTACCTTGGAGATCTTCTAGTCCAGTGGTTCTCAACCTTTCTAATGTCACTTGTCATTTGTCTGAAATATTTGTCACTATTTCAGACAAATGGCTGTTCAATCTCTTCTTAAAAACCTTCAGTGATGGAGCACCCACAACTTCTGGTGGCAAGCTGCGCCGCCATTTGGGTTCTTTTACCCTCTGCGCATGCGCAAAGCATTCTGCGCATGCGCAGAGGGTAGAAGAACCCAAATGGCGGCATCCGGGCTACCAGCTGTCCGGCGACCCGCAGGCACAGCCGAACCGGGACCTTTTCACCCCTGCAGTGACGGTGGCACCAAGATGGCGGGCTAACGCGCGCGGCGACCCCTGTGAAATGGTCGTTCGACCCCCAAAGGGGTCGTGACCCACAGGTTGAGAACCGCTGTTCTAGTCCAACCCCCTGCTCAGGCAAATAACGTACATATATAATACATCAAATACAGGGGTGGGTTCCAAATTTTTTTACTACCACTCTGTGGGCGTGGCTTAATTTTGTGGGAGTGGCTTGATGGCCATGTGACCGGGTGGGAGTGGCTTGGCGGTCATGTGACCGGGTGGGAGTGGCCAACTTGTAAAATGTGGTGAAAAAGTGACTTATGACCATTTTTCACACTTAACGACCGTTGGTCGTTAAGTGTGAAAAATGGTCATAAGTCACTTTTTTCACTGCCATGGTAACTGAACAGTCACTAAATGACTAGTTGTAAGTCAAGGACCAACCTGCACTTAAAAGCCACACACAGATGAACATATGAAAGCAGTGTAAAAGGTGGAGTCATGAAAGCAGTCATGGAGTCACATAAAAGGTGATTGCTGCAAGAAGCAATTACCTCAAAAACCAGTTATCACACAGAAACACACAAAATTGTCAGAAATGGTGTAGGGTCTCCTGCTTGAGCAAGGGGTTGGACTAGATGACCTACAAGGTCCCTTCCAACTCTGTTAATGTTTTTTTTTTTTAAAGAATAATACAGGTTATTTTCCACTAGGTATTGAACCAAAACCATGGGCCAGAGGTCCCCAAACTTGGCAACTTTAACTTGTGGACTTCAACTCCCAGATTTCTCCAGCCAGCTATGCTTGCTGGTGAATTCTGGGAGTTGAAGTCCACAAGACTTAAAGCTGCCAAGTTTGGGGACAAGTCACCTTGTGAGCATGCTCAGAAAAAAATAAAAATTAAATAAATAAAGCCAAAAAAAGATGGCGACCGCATGCACAGTGCTGGAAGTCACCTTCTGAGCATGCTCAGAAAAAAATTTTAAAAAAAAAATTGAAATTTTTTTAAAAAAAAGATGGCGGCCCTCACAGACCGGCAACCACCGATCCGGTTCGGATGACGTCACTAGCAGGTCGCTACCGGTAACCGGTCCGAACCAGTAGGAACCCACCCCTGATCAAATAACAACATATCCTTGGGAAGGACTCGATAGATGGATAAAAATGCCAAATCCCGTCTAAACATCTGGCTGACTGTTTTGATGTAAAAAGTCAGAGGGAGCAGGGAACGAGATGTCCATTAAAGCAGGTAGCTGGAGGTAGAGTGGCACTCCTTGGCAGCATACCAAAAATGCAAGACCACTAGTTGCTATCCATTGTGCGCATGCACACATACATGATAGCACATACATGATGCATTAATTTTAAATAGAGCAGACAGTTTTTCCAATATAATTTTTTCCTTCTGCTCAATAGTATTCACTTCTTGGAAATTGCCTGGACCAGTCTTGGCAGGGTTTTTCAGCGGTGGATTGCCAATGCTTCCTTCCTGGCTTTGTGGCTAAGGCAGGACTAGAACTGTTAAAAAGTGTCTATTTTTCTGGCAGCTTTTTGCATTTAGTTTTTAATGGTAATTTTGAATCTAGCTGCATTATATCCAAAATTGATGTGTTGTAATAAGTGGAGACTGAAAGTGTTTCACTGGCTGAGCTGTGTGTCGAAATGCAAACTGCAGTCTCTTCAAGACTTCACATTGTTCTATACATTTATGAGTGGAAATAGAGTGGGTGAAACCTCCTGAGATTTAATCACTGATGTGTTTTAGTAACACACTCCCTCCATCCCTCCTCCCACCCCTGAAACATATTTGGATATTTTCCTGTTTATGAAATTAATTAAGTTTCAGCACCTGATTGGCTGGCTATACATTCTGGAAACAGCAAATATATTTTGTCTTCAGTCTCATAACAAAAATTTGTTTTCTTCCAAGTTCCTCCACTAATTAAGGATACGCCTTCCAGAAATGCCACCCTGGAACCATTCAGAGGTTTAGCATTTCCACATTCTAATGAGATGATGAAGATATTCCATAAAAAGTTTGGTCTCCATCATTTTCGGACCAATCAGCTTGAAGCCATCAATGCTGCTTTGCTGGGTCAGGACTGCTTCATCCTGATGCCCACAGGTGAGTCTTCAGGTGGAGCCCATCTCTGAATGGTCATCGCCTTCTGCCCTCTGAGGAAAGGGGGAAGGGAGAATCAAGGCTGACAAACGACACTTTAAACTGGGATTGAAATAATCAAGGGGGAAAAGCAGTTATAATAATTGGTTTTAAATCAAGTTGCTGATATTTTGCCTACGTTCTAATTGGGACATGCTGATAAGCTGAACAATTGGGATGACATGATTCAGGTGGTGCTCCAACCTTGAACTTGCTTTTCTTCTACTGTGACTGTAACTGTTGTTACAGACAGTTCCTGTCACCTCACACTATTCAGTGCAAGTGTGCAGCCCCTACAGAAGTGAACCATTGCTATTACGGGAAATTAAGTTTATGAATGAAATCCATCATTCTGTCTGTTTTGAAAAGTTATAAATATTGGTTTCAGAGCTGAATGCGTTGCATAATTTTGGTAGCCAGACATTAGAATTGGGGAAAATTTTCAGCTCTGAAACCCCGCAAAGTAAGCTATTTCAAACATGCTTACCGACCGCAGTGCACCCATTTATGACTGCAGTGGCTTTTGACTGAAATGTCAGGTTCTATTATGGTTCTGAGTCAAGGATTACCTGTAGGTATCATTGAGTCAGGCTTGACTCATGGCAGCAAATGCATACCTTTTCAGCTGCTTCAATAGTAACTGAATGCTTTTCCAGCAGAGTCTTTCTGGATCCTGCCCATCCCGTGAGCCATTGCCGTCCTTTTCTGCTTTCCTCGCTCCTGCCAAGGATAGCTAAAAGATCTCGCCTATTATCCTCTCACATCACCTGCCAAAATTATATACATTTATTTGCTTATCTAAGCGTTGATTGCTGGTTATGGTCTCTTTGTTTATTTTTGAGCTTTTTATTGTCTTCTTTGAATGGTCTGAATTTATCTCTATGTGCCTGTTAATGGCTGATTTGTCTGAGTGCTTCCGGGAATTTCCCAGCATTTTTGGATTTAACTTTGTCTAGGATGCTCACCGTTTTGCAGTTGAACTATGGTTGAGTCTGCCCACATGTTGTGTGATTAAGGAGTTTTCATTGTGTCTTTCGACTGCTAATTGGTGTTCATGACTAGTCTGCCTGTGTTCTACATACAGATAGTCCTTGACTTACGACCACAATTGAGGCCAAAAATTCCATTGCTAAGCAGGGCAGTTAAGTGAATTTTGCCCCGTTTGGGGACCTTTCTCACCACAGTTGTTAAGTGAATCAGTGCAGTTTTTAAGTTAGTAGTGTGATTGTTAAGCGAATCCGGCTTCCCTGTTGCCTTTGCTTGTCAGAAGGTTGCAAAAGGGGATCACGTGACCCTGGGACACTGCAACCGTCATCAACACACGCCAGTTGCCAAAAGCGTCCAGATTTTGATCACGTGACTGTGGGGACGCTACAATGGTCATAAGTGTGAAAAAAGACCATAAGTCACTTTTTTCAGTGCCATTGTAACTTCAACAGTCACCGAACAAAGTTATAAGTCAAGGACTACCTGTAGTGGCTATTGCAGGCCTTATATTGTATGTTGTAGATGACTCCTGTTTTTTCTTCTCGGGCTACTGGGTCTTTCGGTTTGTTCATCAAGTAATTCTTTGGTATATATTGTAATCTGTCCTTGAAACGTGCAGCTTGGTCTTTGTCTGCTGGGAGGAGGATGGTTTGGTCCTTCAATTTTTTGAGGGCTGCCCTGTCTTCCGCTTTGACTTGGTTCTGATTCTGTAGTCGAGGCCCTTCCCTTCACGGGATATTGGGTTCTGTGGTGGATTGGGCGCCTGGACAGCCCATTCAGATTGAGGTACCTCTTTGCTTCTGGCTTTTCGCTTGAGCAGTTTGGTTTGGAGTGTTGTTTTCCCTTTTCCAGATTGTCTTAGGGACGTAGCCTTGATGGCGCTTGTCAGCATTTACGCTGGTTCCGGAGTCACGGTCGGTTCCAGTTGCTCCTTGAGGTCATCTATGGTGTGCTGGCATTTGTTTACTCTGCGGGGGGCATCCATGATCGTCAGCCGCATCAGTTTTCTTCACCTGCTTGGTTGAACTACTTGCCACGCAGCTGTGCGCTCTACTGGAGGGTTAAATCTGGTTTGTAGGATATGCTGTCATCAGCATCCATGCAGACAGAATATCTGTTCATTGGTGGAGTTTTGCTTTGTCCCTCCTCCTTGGATTTTACAGTCCTGCACTAAAGTGGATGAGGTCGCCCAACATGTCCAGGGGTGGGGGGGAGTTAAGTAAAATTTTGTAACTTTATAACGAGTAATTATACTCTAAATCAATTTTAAACTTTACTTGGAATAAAAGAAACTCTTGGATTTCTTACTTGGTTGAATTACACATTCACAACCCAGACTGAGCACTCTTCTGCCCATTATAAAGCTATTTTCTGTTTTGATTTTAATGTATGATTTGCTGTTCATTATGATTAGAAGTCATTTTCAAGATTTCAGTCAGTGTGCGTAATAATCTGAACTCATATGCAATCTAATCTTTGGTTGCGCTTTAAATAAAAACCCAAAGAACGATCTCCTAAAATAAATTTCATAAGAAATCATTGTATTTTGCCTGAACAAGTGTGAAGGACCTTCCGGGGATGCTTCACTCCTGCACCAAACAGGAGGTTGAACTTAGTGGTTCTTTGCATCTCAGTTCTCGGGCCAGATTTTAATCTTCATGGTAGCAGAGGTGATGGAGAAATTGTGAGTGGAAGCACTGGGCCTCCTCCCGTGGTTGTGCGTATAGAACTCGTGTGTATAGAACTGGTAGCAGGGTAGAACGTGAGTAGAGCTTTCACCTTGTGCTTTTGCTCCGCTCAGGAGGTGGCAAGAGTCTCTGCTATCAGCTGCCAGCCTGTGTTTCGGTGGGAGTCACCATCGTCATCTCTCCGTTGAGGTCCCTGATAGTGGATCAAGTCCAGAAGCTGACCTCAATGGATGTGAGTTCAAGATGGCTTCCTGCTTGATTGTCTGCAAATTGCATGAAATGCAAAACTGTATTAAGATCATTGTATCTGTCACGGGCATGTTGATTTCTGCTCTTTGCAGGGTGACCGTGCAAATATAAAACTCTAAATTCTTGTAGAATTTGTGTCCATACAAAATTTAGCGGGTTAGTCCCGTTAAAAATCTAGGAAGAAAATCTGGTGTGTAACTGCTTTCATCGAAAGAACAAGGTAGCCTTGGCTTCCCCAGAGTTATGGGTCCAGCTAGATTTGGGTCTTTTTACATATAATTGTTATTGAAACTTTTAAATGAGAAGATGAAAACTAAGACAAAGAAAAAGCAAAAAGTGCAAGAAAAGAAAAAAATTGAAGAAAAATAGAAAAGTAAGAAAAACGATATACAAAAGTGGCTTCCGATATTATTCACAGCAGTTATAAGTACAGGTCCATCTAGAATTGTGTGGTGCTTCTTACAGTTTGGTTCTGTGGCCGAAGGGACGAGCACTGGTCTGGCCTTCCCTGCTCTGAGCACAAGCATTGGCCTTACTGTTGACCAGTTTCCAAAGGAAGTGGTCAGCAGCAACCAAGATTAGCTGCAAATTAGAGCCGCTGTCTTCTCTGTCTAGATTCCAGCCACGTACCTCACAGGCGACAAGACTGACGCCGAAGCATCCCGAATTTACATGCAGCTCTCGAAGAAAGATCCCATCGTAAAACTCCTCTACGTTACTCCAGAAAAGGTTTGTACGGAGGCCTGAGCGGCTCAGCAGCGCTCCAGCTGACCCAAAGGGCTTAGATGGAGCTGGGCTCTGCCTGGCTCCCTGCGTAGGCGAGAAGGCTTTGGCTGCCGTTGCTGCCTGATGGGGCCTGGGGGTGAAGGAGACAAGGAGGCTTGGAGTTGCGGCATCTGGGCCGCCTGCTGCTCTTGCTTTCCCCAGGTTTGCTCGAGTGGTCGGCTGATGTCAGCGCTGGAGAATCTGTACCAGCGGCAGCTCTTGGCTCGCTTCGTGATCGACGAGGCCCATTGCGTCAGTCAGGTGATCTGTTTTCATTGAAAAGGGCACAGACGGCCACAACGGTTGTCCTGTTTCACTAGCGGTCAAGGCACCAGGCCGGAAAGCGGGAGACCTCGAAAGCCAGCTGGGTGACTTTGAGCTAATCCCCCTCTCTCAGCCCAGCCCACCTCACAGGGTGGTGGTTGCGGGGTTAATAGGAGGAGGAGGAATGGATATGTTTGTGGCCTTGAGTTATTTGTAAAAATAGTAGAGGCGGAATACAGTCATGTGATAAAGAAAGTTACACCCTGCTGGAATTGTGTGGTTTTACGTATTATCCTTTTAAAAACTGGTAAGGATCAGATGATTTTACTATGTCTTGATACATAAAACTATAGAACACAAAAAGAGTGTGCTTTTTTCACATGACTATATAAATAAACGTAAATGTAACTTCTTAAAAATCTTTTTATTAGTGGGGTCATGATTTTCGCCAAGATTACAAGCGGCTTAACATGCTCCGAAAGAAGTTCTCCTTGGTTCCCATGATGGCTCTTACTGCCACCGCCAACCCCAGAGTGCAGAAGGACATCCTGAATCAGCTGGAGATGCACCAGCCCCAGGTGTAAGTTGGACTCGGAGGCAGAGGGGAGATTTGGAGAAGGAATGGCTTTACTGGGATGGCTGCATAGATGAGCTCCAGAGTCATTCAGTAATCCTTTTCTTCAACTACATCGCTAATATCCTTCTAGGTTTACCATGAGCTTTAACAGGCACAACTTGAAATACGACGTGTTACCCAAGAAACCCAAAACTGTTGCTTTAGATTGCTTACAATGGATCAGAAAATACCACCCCTGTAAGTTATCACCCGTTCTTCCTTGGCCAATGTCTACTTGTATGGGATTATTTTAAACCCAAAGTTTATTAGATTATAGAGAAATTCTGGTATTTGATATCTTGGTGTTATGGGAAGAGGGAGAGGCCGGCTTTGTTGTTTGGGCTAAGAGATGGGAAAGGAGCTTGTCATCTGTTACGATCTTTAAAGGGCAGGGAAGCCATGGAGATAAAGGAACAATGTCAAGTTTGACGGTTGGGTTTGTTTCTGTCCGATGGTGAATTGTTACAAGCTGCCATTAAGTAAAGCCAACGGATGGAATTCCAAACTCTATCGCCCTCTTGAACAGACCAGCGATTGTCAACCTCAGCAACTTTAAGATGGGTGGCGTTCAACTCCCAGAATTCCCCAGCCAGCTTAGAGTTGTTGAGGTTGAGAAACACTGGAAGAGATCTTTAGAGGACTTGAGACCCCGAACCGTTCCTTGTGTGTTGCAGGTGACTCGGGAATTATTTATTGTCTCTCGCGGTATGAATGTGACTCAGTGGCCAACGCTTTGCAAGGGGGCGGCCTCTCAGCCCTGGCGTACCATGCTGGCCTCCCGGACGGCACCAGAGACCTCGTGCAGCAGAAATGGATTAACCAGGATGGATGCCAGGTAGAAAGAAGACCCTGGGAGAAAGGGAGATCCAGTCACGCAGCCATGTCAGCAATTAAAGCCAAAGGAGGGGGAGGGGGAGGGGGGCAACGTGACTCACCCTCTACAAAGGGAAGTGCAGGGAACTCTTGAGCCCGGTCAGATTTCAAGAGCTCAGACCAGCACAGATTCTACTGACATCACAGCAAAATAGGGCTTTTCGTTCTTTGACCAATAGTGCTTGAACAGGATGATTTGGAAGACGAGAAAGAACACTTAGAATACGGCATCCAGTTTTGGTCTCCATATTACAGTAGTCCTCGACTTACAACACTTCGTTTAGTGACCGTTCAAAGTTTCAGTGGCACTGAAAGAAGTGGTTTATCGCCGTTTTCCACACACAGGACCGTTGCAGCATCCTCATAGTCATGTGATCAAAATTCTGACACTTGGCAACTGATTCATACCATCTTTACGATGGTTGCCGTGTCCCGGGGTCACATGATCACCTTTTGCAACCTCCTGACAATGGGGAAGCCAGGTTCATTTAACAACCATGTTACTAACTTAACAATTGTAACGATTCACTTAACAACTGCTGCAAAAAATGTCATAAAATGGGGCAAAACTCACTTAACAAATCTCTCATTTAGCAACAGAACTTTTGGGCTCAATTGTGCTCATTAAGTCAAGGACTACCTATATAAAAAAGACGAGTACAGAAAAGAGCAACTAAGATGACTAGGGGGCTGGAGGCCAAAACACATGAAGAACGGCTGCAGGGATTGGAGTTGTCTAGCCTAGTGAAAAGAAGGGGTGACAGGATAGCAGTCTTCCAATATCTCAGGGGCTGCCATAAATGAGGGGGTCAAATCTATTCTCTAAAGCACCTGAGGGCAGGACAAGAAACAACGGATGGAAACTAATCAAGGAGAGAACCAACCTAGAACCAAGGAGAAACTTCCTGTCAGTGAGAACAATTAGCCGTGGAACGGCTTGCCTTCTGTGGATGCTCCATCACTGGAGGTTTTCAAGAAGAGACTGAACAGCCGCTTGTCTGGAATGGTATAGGGTCTCCTGCTTGAGCAGAGGGTTGGACTAGAAGACCTCCAAGGTGCCTTCCAACTCTGTTATTCTATTATCAAATGGAACAAAATGTTCCAGTTCAGAAGACATTGGCTCAAATAGTATGCCATCATTTTGTGGCACTGCCCAATGTAGCAATTGGGCTGCCTCCCCTGATTGGATCCCCCACACTTGATAAAGCCGTCGGTTACTTGACTTTTCCCTCCTTGGGAGGGGTTTGAAGAAGAGAGAGAGGGATTGCCTGCAGTCCTGGCAGCATCTCTGTGGGCTAGCAATGAGGGATAGGCCAAAGGGGATGAACCAGTGACCGGCTGTGCCAGTCAGTTGGCTGGACTCTCGCTTTAGTTCTTCCCTAGCAAGGCCGTGGACTCGCCTTGATCCCCAGCCATACCGGCACAAGCAAAATAGGGAGCAGTGTGGTAGAAGAGGCAGCCAAGCCCATGGGCAGGGAACGTGGCTGAGGATGGCAAGCGCTCTGCCCAGCCTGAGCTTTGGGCAAAGAGGAAGAGGGAAGGAGCCAGAGTTCGTCCAGGGTGATAACAGGCACGTCCGAGCCCATCGGAGGCAGCTTCCTGGGGGTCAGACCCCTAAGGTCCAGGGTGCTCTTGCTTCCCCCGCATGAAGTGGCTTGTTCTATTGCCTTCCAGGTTATCTGTGCCACCATTGCATTTGGAATGGGGATCGACAAGCCCGACGTGCGCTTTGTGATCCATGCCTCCCTCCCTAAATCTATTGAGGGCTACTATCAGGAATCCGGCAGAAGCGGGCGGGATGGCGAAGTCTCCCACTGCCTTCTTTTCTACAGCTACAGCGACGTGACCAGGCTGAGACGGCTCATCCTGAGTAAGTGTCATTTCAAGGCTGGGGCTTTTCAAGCTCTGACATGGCCGCTGTTCCCTTGCCCACTCACGGTGCTGCTCGCTCCCAAAGGGTCCAGTCGGCTAACGGTGAACAGAAAACCCTAAACCTGAATAGAGGGAATGTCCAGCCGATGATCTTCTTTCCGTGCTTCTCTGTGCAAGCAGCCCTTCCCGGAGCAACGCTCGCTGCCTGCCACTCCAACAATATTCAGAGCCAAAATAAGACTGACTTTATCTTGCTTGGACTATTACGCGAGAGGCCGTTACATTCCAGCGTTTCATAATTTGGCTTTGACTTCTTTTGCCTAGAAAGTCAGCCGGAATTAATCTCGCTGATTATAACAGCTGCCTGGCTGATTTCTTTTGTTTCCTGTTTGCCAAGGGATCTGAGGATTGGGAACAGTTTGGGCTTTAACAGCTAGGATTAATTTTTTTTTAAAATGGAAAATGCACTACAATTGGCAGCTGCTTTGGGACGGTGCTTGTCCCAACCTAATCTGATCCGGCAGGACCGTCTGGCAGCTGGGGGATCTCCTTGCTCCAGGAAAATGGCCACAAAGGGGGTTCCAAGGTCTGCGGGGTGTTTCTTTCCATCCTCACCAGGTTCCTCAGAGGTTTGCAGCAGCTTTGTGAAACTTTAGTCGCTTGTCCCAGGCCGTGCTCCTCTGGACCCTTTTCTCACAAGGGCCCCGCTGCTTGCCTTTCAGTGGAAAGGGAGGGCAACAGCCACACCCGGCAGACGCACTTCAACAACCTCTACAGCATGGTCCATTACTGCGAGAACATCATGGAATGCCGGAGGATACAGTTGCTGGCCTACTTCGGAGAAACGGACTTTAATCCTAGATTTTGTAAGGAGCACCCCGAAGTAAGTTGCGACAACTGCTCCAAACAACAGGTGAGCAGCTCTGCCTCAACGTTTGCCTCTAAACAGCTGGATCAGGCCCCTCTCTGAGGAGTGGGCAGTTTAGAAATATGAAACATAAATACTAAACATAAATCTTCCTGGGAAGGGCTGAAAGCAGCCAGCTGACGAAGTTAGTTTTCCAAATGATAGCACACCGGTTTTTCTCATTATTGCTGTTCTTCATCCCAAAAAAGCTATTGTATGATATTCCTATTATAAGTTATTAATTACATTTACATTACATTTAAATGGTATTAAGTGCTGCAGTGTACTGGCTCATGTGAGATACAGAATTAATAAAACTACATTTATTAGGTATACAAGTTGAGGAATGTGACCGAAGAAGTAAAAAACATTGTGAGGTTTGTAAAGGAATATTGTGGTGAAAAAGGAACTAGAAATATCAAGAGAAATGCAGGAAGATATACCCTCAATATGATGATTGACATTTTCTTGGGTAAGTTCTTCATTATACGTATTTGTATATACATATACAAATCCTGTATATTTTTTTCAGCATTGGGTGCTGGATAGGTTGTAAAACATTTTCTTCTCCCCAGCCCACCCCCTTTTGCCAAGGAAGGATGCGCATGGTCTCACGCGCAGTTATTCCCATGAGGATCCCATGGCTCCCTTTATCACCCTCCTTGTCTCCTGTTGGGGCTCAGGGTGAGGCAGCCTGTTCACATGACAGAGATGGTGGGGTGGAATTTGTGCCCTAGCAACGGCCATCCCTGCTTTCATATTTGCCTGTGGGACGGAGTGGGGGCGTCTTCTCTCTTTTTCAGCCACAAAGAAGCCAAGTGAATTGCCTGAGGAGGGACTGGACAGTCCCTTTGGCTGCCCTGGCTACCTCTGTAGGAAGCAGGGAGGGCTGAAAGGAGGAATCGGGAGGGGCCCGGCTCTCTTCCCCTTTCTGTGAGAAACCCAGAGAGAGGGGCATATTCCAGGCTGCCCAATCAGCACACTCTGGCTCATAACTTCCCAGCTGGTTATATCCGGATGTGGACCCTACTCTTTCTTGTTCAGTGCCAGAGGTTTCCAGTCCTGGGCTCTGTTCTTTCTGAAGAAGAGCCGAGAACTTTCAAAATGATAAGTTGGCTTGGCCATGAAAATAGGCTGTACTCTCCTCCTTTTCCTAGGTTCAAAAGCTGCGAAGATTCAGCGTGGTCTCTTTGGCAAGGGAGCAGCCTACTCCCGCCATAACGCCGAGCGACTTTTTAGGAAGCTGGTGCTGGACAAGATTCTGGATGAAGAGTTGTACATCACTGCCAACGATCAAGCAATAGCGTACATCCAGCTGGGGGAAAAAGCTGGTGCTGTGCTGAACGGCTGCTTGCAGGTGCGTGACTGCAGACCCAGCTGCCCCTCAGCATGGATGGACGGGAGCTGCTGCGGAATGGTTCAGAAAAGCAGAACAGCGACGGGGGCTGCTGAAAAGGGGCTTTCCTGCTGTCAGCCATCAGTTGTGCTGGACTGTTCCCTCTTCTCTTGTAAACAACATTTCAGAAGCATTCTTATTTTTATTGTACGCCGACATGCCTCTTCATGCCCTTCAGGTGGAGTTCTGTGAAACGGAAAGTGCCAGCAATATCCGGAAGCAGAGGGCTTTGGAGACCAAGATGTCCCTACGGGAAGAGATGGTTAAGAAGTGTCTCTCTGAACTCACAGGCGTCTGTAAAAACCTTGGGAAAGTGTTTAATATCCACTATTTTAATATTTTTAACACTGCCACATTAAAAAGAATAGCAGGTAATATATATATATGTATATCTTCATGGAAAAATGTGTATGATATAGTTGAGGATAAGCCCTATGTGTTGCAATAAAAATAACACGCGTGTTATCATAACTATCATGTCACTGACATGCCAATGTACAATTTCCAACACTTCAATGCAACGCTCAGGTTATGTATGATAAATGCAACGCTTGTTCAAATAGCAATCCTTGCCATTTTATCTTCCTTTATTTGCCATCTCATCCACCTGTTTTCTCACTTGCTTTCTCTGCATAAGTTTGAATTAGGTAAGAAAAGGCCATGATACCTGACAACATTTTAAAAATCTGTTACTTGGTAGGATGCTGTAAGAGTTGTAAAATTTGTCTGTCTTCAGATTTTCCAGCTTTCAAAAGAGCCCTGTTTCTATAGCCACGGCTCCATTTCATGCAGATTTCTTCGTCTCTGTCTGATGACCTTCAGGCAATATCAGGCTCATAATGCTCTCAATGAAAAATCAGTCAGTCACTGAGTCCTGACAGGGTGTTGGAAAGTCAAATCACTTCCCTGAAGGCAGAGATGGCAGGGTTTTTCTGCATTGTAGCAGAGTAACAAGGATGTTCCATGATGTCAACAGGGAGCCATTTACAGCAGGTGGCCAACATCTAGCAGCTCTTGGCTGATCTCAAAAAAGCTAAGCAGGATTGGTTGGTTGGTTGGTTAGACTTGGAATTGAGACCACCGTCCTGTAGCCTAAACTGGGAAGTTTAAAAAAAATTCTTGGAAGACAGGAATGACAAGCCAGATTAACAGAGTTGGAAGGGACCTTGTAGGTCATCTAGTCCAACCCCCCGCTCAAGCAGGAGACCCTACACCATTTCTGACAAATGGCAGTCCAATCTCTTATTGAAAGAAGAAGTTTGGTATTGCGGATGCCAAGAAAGCTGAATTGAGGTGTTTTTTTTCCAGAGACTTTGTCTTCAGATCCAGCAGTTTTGCTTCAGATTGATGGTGTCACAGAGGACAAATTAGAGAAGTATGGAGCAGAAATAATAGACGTGATGCAGAAGTATTGTACAAAGATACTACCAGGTATTTAAATCACTTCATTTACTTAATGCATAGGCTGGTCACACTGCAACAGAACCTTGCTAAAATGTTAACTTCTGTCCTGTTGACTCTTCCTTATCACTGACACAGCTCAGTTGCCTTGGTCTAGACAAGGTTCTCAAGTATTTCGGTGGCAGTCTTGCCAATGGGACCCCTAAGGCAGAAACGCTGTCCGAACTAAGAAAAAGGAATTGTGTTAAGGAAGTTGGGTTTTTCTCCACAGCGGAAAACAAGCCTCTCACAGCCACAGAGACTGATGTTAGCAGATGTGACAGTGAAGATGAGGAGGGAGAAGCAACGCATACGACGTCCAGCTATTTCCAAACCAAAAATGGCAAGGGAAGGAAGAGGAAGAAGTCTCATTTTTTTAGAGAATCGAAGAAAAAAAAAGGATCTGGGGGACAGCAGGCTTATTCCAAGAGGTATGTTTTCCAATTCTTCATAAAGGTTGAATAAAACTGTGACATAGTGCTAATGAAGCACCTTTTAACTATTTCATCATGAAAAGTTCCTTGGAGATATCCACTAGTAGGCCTGCGGGTTGAATTCCGACATTGACAGTTAAGTTTGGAATTCTTTAACATGACCAGTGACTGGCTGTGCCTCTCCTCCCCCCCCACCCCAACAGCCACACAACTCTAAATACCACCTGAGCACTGAGGCTTCAGAAAAGGTGATGAGAATGAAACGCTCACTTTTCATACTGGGGAAAAGAAGCCTCTACACTGGTGTCACTATGTTTCCTTTCTCCCTGTGCAAATGACCTTTTAAACTGTGTGGCAGACGCCCATGTGGTTTTCTGAAACGAAAGATACACGAAGATGACACATTTATAACCAGATGACACATTTCTAACGTCCGTTTCTTCTTCTCTCTTCCTAGGAGTTACAAAGCCCGCAAAAGCGCCCCCTCCAATTCTAGAAGTTCTACTTCCTGTGTTTTTTCTGGCCAACCAGGAGCTGGCAAGAGGCCTGGAATCATGGCACTGCCAAAGCCCCAAAGCAGACAATACCTTAAACCTTCTTACATGCTTTTCTGATGCCCTTCAAAGTTATTTTCATTTTTATAAATGTTATTCAGCATAAAAGTATTACGTTTTTCATTGACTTTTATATTAAGTACCCACGTTTCATAACTTGCTTGTACATAAGTAAAGCATTTGAATTAAGTCACTTCTTGTGAGCTGCTTTTGAGTTGTGGATATGAATCCCCTAAATATGAGATGAATACCCGGGAGGCGGGAGACATTGAACTAGTGGAGATTAAAATGTTTGTATCTGTTAAGTTGTATTGACAGCAATCAGCAGCAGCCCTTTGAGCAAGGGAGCTTGGCAAGAGATGGCCCACTGGTCACCAGTCTTGGGGGGGGGGGGGCTCTCCAGGACAGCCAAGGATGGAGGCAGGGGTCAGGGAAAGGGTCAAGCCCAGTGGAAGGAGCAGAGGGGGGACCTCAGTTGGAGGCTGCCTGAGAGGGTCTGCCTTCCACCCTGCAGCCCCTGCTGTCTTGCTCCTCTTCCATCCTTCCAGGAAAGAGCGGGGGTCCCTGTGGCAGAGGAAGGAGGGGACGGGGGGGGGGGGCCCAGGGTTGGC
>QLTV01000207.1:1372463-1384031 GCA_003457575.1 Thermophis baileyi
TTCCTCGGGCCTCCGGGCGGCCGGAGCGGAGGGGGACGAGGCGGCCGAAGGCCCGCTTCCCTCCGGGCGGGGCGGCGAGCTGTCGGCCTACGAGAGGAAGCGGCTGAGGAACATCTCGGAGAACGCCCGGTTCTTCGCCTCGCTGCGGCTCTTCGAGGTCGGTGCGGAGCCTCCCCCGGGCAGGGCCGCGAAGCGCTCCGGCTGCTCCCCGTGAGGCGGGCCCTGAAGGGGCTGAAAAGAGGCGACCCCCCCCCCCGCTTCTCCCTCGTGAAGCGCCCATGGAGGGCCGGGCCGGGCCGGGCCGGCTGCTCCCTGCCCGGAAGGCAGCCGGGAGGAGCGCTCCCCGTTTCGCCCGATGCTTAGGGCTGGCTTGCGTCTGCGAAATCTCGGGGGGGTTGGGATTGAAAAGAGCCACTTGGGGGGTCAGGCTGAGGGAAGAGGCGCCGCTTCGTGTATCCAAATCACATCCTAATGTCGAAGGTTTGCCAGCTTGTGGGGCCGCATTTCAGCTCTCCAGGGCTGCACACGCCTGGCGTAACGATTACGGTGCTGACCTTGAAACCAGGAGACTCGAATTCGGGTTCTGCCTTAGACAAAGCAGGCGTCTGGGTAATTTTGGGTCACTCACCAGGAGGCCGGGAGTTGTAGTCCTGCCTTAGGCCTGAAAGCCAGCTGGGTGACTGGGCCAGACCCTCCTCCCTCTCAGCCCAACACACATTCCTGGGTGGCGGTTGTAGGGAAAGGAGGAGGAAGCATTAGGCCTTGGGTTATTTATAAAAATAATAAAGATGGGATAAAAATATCATAATTTAAAACAAGTGTGTTGAAACATTGAGAGAGCACGCTTCTCTGTTCTTTTTCTCCTTCAAGTCATCTGCCAGACTTCATAAAATGACGTTGAAAAGGAAGACACAAGGAATAAAGAGGTAAAAGTATATTGTGTGTACATTAACCGATGGCAGAGTTCAGATATCTGGCAATCCCAACCGAAAATTAATCCAGGCACACCCGCCATGGGAAATGTTCTTGGCCTGTGACTCTGGCCCTTCCAGTGGTATCTGTGGAACCCAAAATTAAGTAAAACTTAAATTTAAAAGGTTACATTTTATACAGTCCTTAAATCTCACAAGTTAAGTATAAAAACAGTTTATGATTGGGGTAAGGACCAGTCTGAATACGAAAGTGAATAATCAACACTGCAGAACTATGTTGAGGTGGCGTAGTTGCCTAAAGAGAATGAATTGTAAAATATGAAGGAAGAGCAAATCGGTTGAGAGGAAGGGAAAGGAAGGTTCATTACATGAAGTTACTGAGATCCTCGAAGAGGTAAGGACAGTGGAAGTAAGAATGAACTGCGGTAAAATGGAGTGAACAAGTGCATCACACGGGTGGAAATGAGAGAGGCATGTTTCCCGTCTCTGCCCCCCCCCCCACTGCCATTTTTATGTCTTGGCATGATGATGCTTACCTTACAAGAGAATGATGTGAATCACATGAATGTACTCAGATACATATCCTGGATTTCAAAAAATGAAAGGATCCCACAGCAGGACAAATGACTGGGAAGCAGCACTCACGATGTTTCTTAAAGTGGGGTGGGGTGGGGGGGGAGAGGAAAGTTGGAGGGCAGGAAAAAGGCCAAAAGTGGCTTAATGAAGCTCAAAAGGGGGGGGGAGGGGGGAGGCACAAAGGGAGAAAACTATCAGTAGACTGGAAGTGTATTGGTGGTGTTAGGAAACCCAGGAAAAGAATTGGTGTATTGCTTGCTTAAGGAGGGCAGCAAAATGCCCCCTGGTAACGAACGGATCCTTACAGACATTTTAGCAAATATTGGAACTCCCAGTTTGGCTTTAGTAGCTGTTACATCTCATGGTACTGCAGGTTATGGATTGTTCTAAAAGGCCCACAGACTCTCATTCACCTCAGTAAACGTCTTTCTTCAAACAGGCGAAAGACTGCAGAGGAAGGCCAAGCCTTGTTCTCTGTCAGGATTCTGGAGCGAAAGATACAGAACATCAGATATTATAAGGAGGCATTATGAATTGAGTGTTAGGAAAGTATCCAAACAATAGGAGGGATCCTACTCCAGAGAGGTGTTGGGTACCTTTCATTGGATGTATTCACGGCGGGTAGCCATCTGTGTGGGAGCCTGAGCTTTGCTTACTAAGGGGACGGAACCTGGTGACTTCCCTGGGCACTGGCAACTCGATGCTCTTTTAATACTGTCCTGCCGCCTGCGGCTCACAGTGAAAAACGCTTATAGACTAGCCAGAAAAAAGAGTTATTTAGAGAGAAGCACAAAAGTATGGATCTGTCCAAGAGTCTTTTGAGTGCATATTTTTACTACAGATCTCACTTCTTTAAGAATTGTGAATGAATATTCTGAGCAGCATCAGCAATACGATGTTAAGGCTGTTTTCTTCTTTATGGTTCTGGATATTGGCTGGAGGAAAGCATTCGCTTTCCAGGGAGGATCACATGCTTGGAGAAAACTGGTAGCCCCCTCTGTGTCGTAGCCCAGTGGAAACAATCCACACACGCATCTGCTTAGCCAGTTGGGGAAGAGCTGCAGGGCTCTTGGTCTCCAGCCTCATCCAGCCAAGTTCATACATCTCCAGATTGTAGCACAGAGCAGCCTGAGTGATGTCAAAGGGAGGAAATGATAGTAAAAAATACAGTGAGAATTAAAACAGCGAGAACTCAAGTAATTGAAAATACCAACAGCGCATAAGCAAATGTTTTCATGACATGAATGTATTCTTGAAGCACAAGATTTTAGAGGTGCACTTGTATTGTCTCAGTAGAGTTAAGTCTCCAAAGGCAGAAACTAAGACAACTTGTCGAAGATCCATGCGTTTGCAGAGAATAGATCCACTGGGCATTCCCCTCCCGGAGCCAGAAGCAAAGGTGGAATCTCCTGTGGAAGAGGAGCATGTAAGAGGACCACGGGAGAGGGCAGGTTAAGATGCGCTTGTGCTTGGCCCTCTGGGTGACACATTAGGGGCTTCTGCCCTTGCCTGGCAAAGCTTTTCTGATTGAGAGGAGAGTTACCCTGTGTAGGGACTTCCGATCCTAACGGATGGTCTTGGATTTCCATTGCCACCTCGCTACTAATGCGCATGCAGTTGCTTTGAGTGTGACTTAAATTTAGCTTTGCTCAAGTGATGTGGATTGTGCAAACAAAACAAAATAATTTGATTAAGAATCTGTATTTCTGCTTGCTGCTTTTTCTGTGAACTGCACTGATAATATGCAACACAATTCACTGCTTTATTTATTTATTTTATTTTATTTTATTTTATTTTATTTTATTTATTTATACGTCTTTTCCTTTTTTGAAAGGCCCGATTGCCACCTGGACCTCATCCAATGGTTGCTACTGTTCAGGAGCCAGAAACTGACACATTTCTCAGCATGTGGGCAAAAATAAGCCAGGTATTTTTAGAATTCACTAGTAAGTTTGAAAGAGACTGAACACTTAACGTAAATAATTTCTGCATTGTTTTCCAACCATTAACTAGGTGGAAGGAAAGAAGAGTGAGAAGAGCTCGTGTAACTTAGAAAGGTGACTCTCAAATTAATTCTAACTTGGCTTTTTAAAATGTGTTTGCTTTGTGTTTAAACTAACGTATTCATTATTTTGGCCCAGTTACAAAACTCATCTCCATGGGATGGTCCTCAGAGAAGAACATGTTGCAAAAGTGGTGAAAAGCCGGATTTATTCTGTGGCTGTCCATCCATCAGAAAGCAGAACTCTGGTGGCAGCTGGGGACAAGTGGGGTCAGATTGGCGTCTGGGATTTGGTAAGTACTTCATGATTCATTGTCTTTGCAGCAATGTTTTATTATGCTTTCAAGGTAGCTTCCATATAAGTTGTGTTAGGTAGAAATAGTTGAATGTTCAGAGAAACAAGAAACATTTTTGGCTGGGCAAGTGAATATTGTCAGCCAAAAAATGAAACTCAGATGTGTGCCTCCTGCTATTCAGATGAGTCAGGCTGCTCCGTTTCCCTCTCACTTGGCAGGATTTTGATAGCCGAGCAAAGAGGTTTGAATTTTGTTCCAAGACAGTGTTTTTCAACCGTGGCAACTTTAAGATGCTGTGGTATGTTGGCTGGGAAGTTCTGGGAGTTGAAGTCCAGACATCTTAAAGTTGCCAAGGTTGAGAAACACTGTTCCAAGAAATGTAGGTTCTGTGATTTGGAAAGATATGGAGAAGCTTAAGAAAGGCTTGTGCACTGCCTGATTTCCTTTTGCTTCTGACAAGCAAAGTCGATGGGAAGCCAGATTCACTTAACAAC
Source organism: Thermophis baileyi (assembly GCA_003457575.1). Taxonomy (NCBI): domain Eukaryota; kingdom Metazoa; phylum Chordata; class Lepidosauria; order Squamata; family Dipsadidae; genus Thermophis; species Thermophis baileyi. Next base: position 1,376,764 of record QLTV01000207.1, read on the forward strand.
CGTGTTACTAACTTAATAATTGCAGTGATTCACTTAGCAATTGTGGCAAGGAAGATCATAAAATGGGGCAAAACGCACTTAACAAATGTCTCACTTAGCAATAGAAATTTTGGGTTCAATTGTGGTCGTAAGTTGAGGACTACCTGTATTATTCTGGAGAAATCCAGGAAGACTGGGAAGTGACAAATTATTGAAGGAGAGCAAACATCCTTACAGTATCTTCAAAAAGATAACAAGGAAGATAGAAGAACTGCCGAAGCCTGTCTCTGCCAGCTTTCTCTGCCTTCGTTAAATCAGAACCCTGGGAATATCAGTATCACCCAAGTTGGAACGTTCTCACTTTTTGAGAGTACCTGCCTTGGGCCCGGATGGGGCCCTCTGGCTGGAGCACAGCATTTGTGTCCCTGCGTGAGAAAGTATTCCTCTTCTTCCTGGTGTGGTCCTTGCTGTGAGTTCCATTGCTCACTGTGAGGAGCAGGACTGTAACTCTGGTATTGCTCTGGTTTGTGTTTTTCAGGACTCCAGTTTAGAAAATGGAGCCTACGTCTTCATGCCCCACAGCCAGGCAGTCAGCTGTTTGCACTTTTCTCCCGTTAATCCTGCTCATCTTTTATCTCTCAGTCACGATGGCACATTACGATCTGGGGATGTAACTCAAAGAATTTTTGAGGAGGTGAATATTTCAGCCATTAAATAATACTAGGAATCCTATAATGCCATGTTTGGCAGAGACCTTGTGGATAATCTACTCCCGAGTCCTCTGTCTGCTGTTACAGTAAACATATACTTACCTATTTTTTAGGGAAAGGCTGCAAAGTCTTGGGAGCGCTGTTCCCTTAGCAAGTGGAGCATAGCTTGACTCGGTCAGGTACAGTGGAGTTTGGGATGGGCTCTCCCATTCCTGCCCTTCTTCCCTGTCCCTGGAGGCAGGTGAAACTGAAAAGAAGCAATGCTCTCTCCCATCTGCCTGGGACAGCCTTTGCCGCTATCGGAAGGAGAGTGCCACAAGTCGAGGCCTGGGGCTCTAGAGAGAATATCACAGGCTACTTTGGATAGTTGTGTTCTAAGTGACAACTTCCAGCTGTGCTTAGTTTTTTTCTGAGTTAGAGAGTGCATATTATTATGTGTTTGGGAAACTCAACTGTCTTCAGGAAAGCCTGCTTTTCTCAGTCGTCTTTTGACTGCTATAAGTGAGCCTTGAAAATAGATGGAAGTTTAATTTCCAGCTGTTATGAAATGCAGGCATCAAGTCAGTAGCTCAGGCTGAATAATGCCTTAGGCCTAGTCTTAATGGAAACCTCTTTCTCATTCACAGATATACCGAAATGAGAACCACAGCCTTTCTTCATTTGACTTCTTGGCCAGCGATGCCTCTACTTTGGTTGTAGGAATGTGGGATGGAAAGGTAGCCATAGTGGATCGGAGAACACCAATCCCATCCCCCGAGATCTTGGTCGATCTTCATTCAAAGACGAGGACGGTCCATGTTCACCCCGTCTGTAGAGAGTACTTCGTTGCTGCTGGGGAAAGGTGAGTTCCCACACAGGTGCAAAGGTGTGCTAGGCTGGTAGCAACGGGGAAGCAGCAGCCACCCATTTGAGTTAGAATAGAATCTAGAGAAATAGAATCTAAAGGAAAATGTTTTGTGTAATGAATAAAGAATTGGTTGAAAAGAGTCCTCTAGGCCTACTGGCTCCCCAGAGCCATATTAGCTTTGGGGTCTTAGTAAGTGCAAGTGGAATTCTCTCCTAATGACCTTTGTTATCTCACAATATGGGGCAGAGTAAAAGAGGAAGGAGCTGGCTACTAATACTCATGAGTACCCCCACGGGTGAATATTGGTTGACTGTCTTTTTGCTCTTTCCCCCTGAAGCACATTTTCTGAATAGTGTACAAGCACTTCCAGGCAATGTATACAGTCTAATTTGTAAGAAGTGAATGATCTAGAAGGGTGGGATTCAGCATGATTGAAATGATAGCAATAGCACTTAGACTTCTATACTGCTTCACAGTGCTTTCCAGCCCTCTCTAAGTGGTTTACAGAGTCAGCCTATTGCCGCCAACAACCTGGGTCCTCATTTTACCGACCTCGGAAGGATGGAAGGCTGAGTCAACCTGGAGCCTCTCAGAAATGAACTCCTGGAGTGAGCAGTGAGTTAGCTCTGTAGTACTGCATTCTAACCACTGCGCCACCGTGGCTGATAATAATGTGGACTTGTTTCTGTACATATCTTATATTTCTCCTTTGTGTAGAAAAAATGATTCTAACACTTTTTTAAGTCCAAATTTTTAAAACATGCTGTGAGCCCTAAGAACAAAATCTCAGCACTTGCTGTTTCTGTTGCTTCCCATTCATCTGAAATACTTTCTTGATGTCATTCCAAATGAAGTGCCAAGTCAAACACCTTTGCAGTAAAGTAGAAGGGAGAGCAGCCTCTTGGACTTCTTTGGGCCACAATGTTGGGGAAGGATTTTGGTCTGGGAAGAAGCAGGATCCCCACCAGACTGGAAAGGGTGTGAGTTTTAAGAGGAGAGCTGGCAATTCCTCTGTGATGCCAGCAGGCTACCTGGGCTGTGCTTTGCAACAGGGCCCCTGTCTTACTAAATAGGTCACCTTATCTATTGGAACTTACCTGGGGCATGATTGTTGCACCAAGAAGTTTATCTGCTGATGAGATTAATAGTGCCAAGGCTCTAAAGCCAGGCTCTCACAAGATCCTTTCTTCCCTCCCAGTTCAAGGCCTGCTAGAAGAAGAGATGCAGGGACAAAATTATTGCTCCTCTGCTCTGTTACAAAATAAAACTATCTAACAATCCATTCAGCCCCGCCTCCTAGGAAAACCCACTTTTGCACAATGTGTTTCCCTTTCCAGATGAAGGTTCCCACAGTGGGAGAGGACGATGTGAACCTATTACAAACAGAATCAGGAGCAAAACTGAGCAACTGATGGAATCATAGAATGGGAAAGAATCTTTGAGATCTTTGTCCTGTCCCTTCCAGAGCAGGAATCCCCAAGGCATCTCATGCAAATGGTGGTCCAACCTTTGCGTGAAAACATTCAGTGATGGGGCCTCCTTGACTCCAGGAAACAGTTCCATTGTTTAATAGTTCTTGCTATCAGGAAATTCCTCTTTGTTTTAAGTCTGGGTCTCTCTCAGTAAGTTCTTGGCCTGTCTTTGGAGCTGAAGAATAAATCCACACCTTCCTCCCTGTGGTAGACCTTCAAGGAGGATACACTGCTAACCTGTCTCCTCTTACTCTTCTCTTCTGTAGTAAGAGTTCCTTAAACACTCTTGTTAGGACTTAGCCTCCAAGACCCTCACCATCTTTGTCATTTTTCTCTCCACTTTTTCCTCCGTGTCTCTGTATTTAGGTTCAATCTGACCAGTGCAGAACTATCACTTCCTGTGGGATCTCAGTTGTATAACTGTTGATGTAGCCTAAATTTTACACTGGCATTTGGCAGCTGCAGCATATGCCTGTCTTGTGCTCAATCTGTAGTCTACCAGGATCCCCAGATCCTTCTCACTATTCAGCCAACTGCTGCCTTATCTTGTCCATGTACATCTGGATTTTCCTACTTGAGTTTCCTTACACTTAGACTGAGTTCAGTGTTCAAGTCTGTCAAGATACTTTGGAACCTTGAGTTTGGTGTCATCTGCAAATTTGCTGAGTATCCCTTTTATCTCTCATCTGAGTCATGTTATAAAAAGCCTTAGGTGTATGCCTCTCTCCATGTGGTTATGGATCCATACATGGGTACAATTGATCTATGAACACCTAGAAACAAGCAAAGCTGTTACTAGAAGCCAACATGGGTTTGTCAAAAACAGATCATGCCAGACAGATCTTACTGCATTCTTTAACAAAGTGATTAAATTAGTGAACCAGCAAAATACTGTGGACACTATATATGTAGACTTCAGTAAGGCATTTGATAGTGTAGACCGCAGCCTTCTTCTTGGTAAGATAGAAAAATGTTGGATAGGCAGCATCACCACCCAATGGATTTGTAACTGGCTGACCAACCACACTCATCATGTAGTCCTCCATGGAACTATATCTACATGGAGGGAAGGATGCAGTGGGGTACCCTAAAGTTCTGTCTGAGGCCCAGTACTCTTCAACATCTTCATAAACAATTTAGATGAGCAGATAAAAGGGGAAGTCATCACATTTGCAAGCAACAAGCTTAGGGGAATAGCCAACACTTTAGAAGACAGGTTCAAGATACACAAAGATCTTGACAGACTTGAACACTGGGCCCTGTCCAACAAAATGTAATTCATTGGTGACAAATGGAAGGTTTTACACTAGGCAAGAAAAAACCAAACACACATGTGGTACCTGGCTCAACAGCAATATTCCTAGTGGACAACCACTTAACTGTGTGCCAGCAGTGTCCTGCAGCTGCCAAAAAAGCCAACACAGTCCTAAGCTGCATTAATAGAGACAATATCGAGATAACATGAACTTTTAATACTGCTTTATAATGCCTTGGTAAGACTACAGTTGGACTGTTGTATCCAGTTTTGGTTGCCATGATATAAAAAAAATGTTGTGACTCTAGAAAGAGTGCAGAGAAGAAGAACAAAGATTGGGGGGGACTAGAGGGTAAATCATATGAAGAATAGTTACATGAATTGGGTATGTCTAGTCCAATGAAAAGAAGGACTAGGGGTGACGTGATAGCAGTCTCCCAATATTTGAGGGGCTGTCACAATATTTGATGGGAGAATAGGGTTGACCTAGAATTAAGGAGAAATGTCCTGTCAGTGAGAACAATTAATCAGTGGAATGGCATGCCTCCAGAAGTTGTGGGTGCTCTATCACTGAGATTTTTAAGAAAACTGGACAGCCAGTTGTCTGAAATGGTGTAGGGTCTCCTGCTTGAGCAATGACCTGGACTAGAACAGGGGGCTCCAACCTTGGCAACTTTAAGACTTGTGGACTTCAACTCCCAGAATTGGAAGTTGAAGTCCACAAGTCTTAAAGTTGCCAAAGTTGGAGACCCCTGGACTAGAAGACCTCCAAGACCCCTTCCAACTCTGTTGTTCAACTAGGTATAAATCCATCTGATTACGGGACAATCCATCTCATATTGTTCCATTATACTTAACAAGTTTATCAAATGCTTATTGAAGTCTAGACATCTGGGTCTACTAATCTAGTCTCTTTGTCAAAACAGAAATGAATCTGGCATGACCTGTTTCTAACAAATCCATGCTGGTTTCTAGTAATCACTTTGTTAGGCCTTACATGCCCGCTGCTTGATGCTCTTTTCTAGGATTTTCCTAGTTCCTGAGGTCAAGCTGATGGGTGGATCCACTTTGTTCTCTTTCTTAAAGATTAGAACAATCTTTGGTCTTCTCCAATCTACTGTTACGTCCTCTATACTATTAGTCAAAAAGTCACTGATTCCAGCCTTAGACTGCATGAAATTTTCCATTCACTCAAACTCTCACTTCTTCAGTTTACTGTCAGGGGCTCGGCCTAGACATCTGTTTATAGATACTCCGTAATCCCTTTGTTTCTACTAAAACAGCTTTTTTGCTTAGGATCGTAATGAAATAGTCATTAATCTCTGTTGGGAAAATGGGACAATGAAACTTTCTTCTCACATCAGCTGGAACATAGACACTGCATTTTTAATAAGTAAAATATACAGAAGGTAGTGTATAAATTAAGGAAATCTAATTACTAGGCCTATCCATATTACTCATTCAGAATATTGATTTAAATATTACATGATATTGCTTCATAAAATGATGCATTATTTAATTATTAAGTAATTTCAAATACTTCCATTATAAAGCATGTTATAAACACAATTTACATTCTAAAAGAGAAGCCAACAGATGTGCATGACATTGTTTATCCCCACAGAATTCTTGGTTTTGTTTGAACAGCTAGAAAATGGAACAGTTCTCAAACTGTCAACCTTTATTTTTTTTTTCTCCTTTCTCCAAGTGAAGGGCACTCACAATTAATCAAAATTTAGCTGATTTGCATTGCAGATTGCAACTGCGACATCTCAAAGGCTATCATCCAATTTCTGCTTAGTTGATTCCAGGGAAGAATCCAGATTTCCCATACAGTGAGATCCAAAATGCCTCACATTTCTTTCCCTGCGTATTTCTTTTGCTTTGTGGAATCATTGAAAACAATTCTGCTCTGTCTTCTTGATTGTGGTGGCTCTTTCACACACATACCAATTAGCAGATCATTCGATCATGGGCTGGATGGGTAACAGGCTTCTGTGGAACATAGAGGACAATTTGTCCAATCAGAAGATGAGCTTTTTGTCCCTCCCAGACACGAACTGCTAACTGTCACTTCCAAATGACTCTGAATTTAGTGTTAATGATCTATGGACAGGGAGAGAAAAGTTCTGATTTACAGGAGGATCTTTCTCCCCAAGATACTTGGAAGAGTGGAGTAGCCTCTTTAATTTACTGGACAATAAAGATTTTACTTCCTGAATACTTTTAGGTGTATCTTATAAATTATTGGCTTCTAATTGTGAAAGTAACCTATAATTCAACATACCGTTTTATAGACATCTTCTGTTTTTACACAATGGCAATGTACGCACTTCAGTACTTGCTGGCTGTGCTGCACACATGAAAGAAACATGAAAACATGGAACTGTTGTTGAAGCACATCCAGTACACCGTGCAGCTGGAATATCTGTAGAGATCTCAAAGTAGTGGTTCTGCTGCTGGGAATGCAGCTTTAGCAAACCACCTGCTGTTGTTACATCTCCAGTTATGATGCCGGATTTATCCTTATAGTATGGAAATAATGTTAAGTTCTGCTGAGCTATTTATGGATTTACTGCTTTAGTCAAAATTCCTTTGGTATACAAAAACTGTGGCTCTGGTCAACGCAAGAGGAACAGCAGTATTATACTTAATATATAATTATACATTAAAAATCCCAGTTACTTCAACCTTCCAAGCACTCAAGATCCAAAGGCCTTCTAAAGAGCCAGTGTTTACTACAGGCTTCTGGAAGGCCACCAGACAGAGCCCCTTGCATCCTGCCTCTCAGCAGGAGTCTTCCTTGCTCCCCGATGGGGCAGGCAAAATCTAAACAGCATAGACCAGTGATGGCGAACCTTTTTTGGTTCACGTGCCAAAAGGGGCGCGTGCGCGCGTGTCCACACCCATAATGCAATGCCCTGCCCCCCCCGCACGCGCGCACCACCCCCCCGTGCTGCCCCCCGCGCCCGCGCGCAGACCTCACTGAAGCCCCCGGCCTCCCC
>QLTV01000207.1:1425623-1443370 GCA_003457575.1 Thermophis baileyi
GGGAATGGAGATTTTACAATATCCTTCCCCCAGGAGTGAGGAGGGAATGGAGATTTTACAATATCCTTCCCCCAGGAGTGAGGAGAGAATGGAGATTTTGCAATATCCTTCCCCTGGAGTGGGGAGGGAATGGAGATTTTGCAATATCCTTCCCCCAGGAGTGGGGAGGGAATGGAGATTTTGCAGTATCCTTCCCCTGGAGTGAGGAGGGAATGGAGATTTTGCAATATCCTTCCCCCGGGAGTGGGGAGGGAATGGGGATTTTGCAGTAGCCTTCCCCTGCCATGCCCACCAAGCCACACCACGCCCACCAAGCCACGCCCACAGAACCGGTAGTAAAAAAAATTGGATTTCACCACTGGTTGAGGTGCAAGTAAAAGCCCACTGAAGAGCTCCTTCCACCCAGCCTAGGGGCAAAAGGGCTTAAAGGCAGCCCAGCTTAGCTGTGCTGCTGGGGGGCAGCTTGCAAGGAAGCCTTGGTGCCCCCCCCATTCCTCCCTCCCCAAAATCTCCGTCTGAAGCCCTCCCTACCTTGGAGGATGTAGGCAGCCAGCAGAGCAGCATCCGAGGTCTTGCACAGGAGGCGCCCGTGATACAGATCTCGTTTGATCTGCAAGAAGACGAGATACCTGTCAGGGGAACCAGAGCGAGAGGGATGAGTGCCTTCCTTCCTTCCTCCACCTTCCACAGAAGCCACTCACGGCCTTCCTAAATCCTTTGTGGGCCTCTTCCGGTGGCCAGTCCTCCTCACCAAGCTTCTCCCTCCCAGATGGATCCGAAGAGGGCTCTGCTCCAAAATGCCTGGGCAAGGAAGGCCGTTTCTGAGCCAATCCGGAGGAGAGCTTTTCCACGCCTCTGCCAGTCCTTTCATATGTACAGCTAAACGCTGCTCTTCTTAACACTATTGTAACCGCTGGGCTGGGATAGTTGGGTTGAAGGCAGCAGAAGACCACACAAGTCATGATCCAAGGGGGAGATAAGGAGCGGGGGGGAAACCTGGAATGGGCACATCATCTAGGGATGCCACCAAGGGATGGACCACGTACAGCTAGATGACAGCTGTAAAAATGGAAGATCCACTACTTCTGCTTTTGACGCCATCTCAGCAGCCCTTGAGAAGACAGCCCAACCTGAAGCCACCACAATGTCTAGTAGAAAGGGGAGACTGACCCCCTAACCTGTTCCAAAGTTCTAATGGATCTCCTTTCTCCTCTACAAACAAGCCAACCCCCATCGGTTCCAGCAGGAGGCTTGGAAGCAGAACCTGACTCCCCCTGGGAGGTGTTGTTGGCAAGGCACGTCCCTAAAGGCAGCCCTGCTGGAAAGTAACATCCAGTTCCTTTTCCTTTTAGGTGTCCTTGCTGTCATCTCTTCCTCCTTTCTCTCATTCCCCATTGAGGTATCAGAGCAACAGGCAAAGCCAAGCGCCTCCAGTGCTCTCAGGCTCCCCCCCCCCAGCAGCTTTTCCTATGGCCAGCCCAAAGTGGGGCAAGGCCCCTCCCTGTCTTACCTGGTGATCTCCTCTTTCAGAGCAGCTGGGTCGGTGGGGTAGAACTTCACTCGGAAGCACATGGTGAATGGGGGCTGAGCTGCAGAAGAGAAAAAGATCTCAGACGGGCTGGGGAGTCTACAGGAACCCATCAGCCCCAAGGGAGCCTTCACCCTCCTGGTGCATCTCCAATCTGGCTTAACAAAAGTCGACTTCATCCAGAACAAAAAGAGGATTTGTGTCTTGGAAAGGAAAAATTGAAAACTGCTCATCAGAAACTGGAGAATATAATGTGACAAGAGGAAGGAAGTCACGTCTAGGAACAGACACAGGTCTTGTTGGTAGCTCAGCTACAAATCCAGCTAGGATCCATTTGGAAAAGTCAGCACTTCTCTCAACTCAGTGGATCCCATCAAGTCAAGAACAATGAGAAGAACCAGATTCCTCTAGTTAAGCACAAGACCACTAACGCACCACGTTCACAGAGGTTCAGAGGGCACCACGGAAGCTTAGATTCCAGATGTGTGAGTGGGAGATCCCTCATAACCAGCACAGACCCCCCACCCCCGCCTGCAGAGTAGAAGCAAGAAGGCGTCACATCTCCCGTTGTGTACTACACTGCACTACAGTGAAGTTTCCAAATCTTGCCACTGGCTGGGATCCTCTGAATGGGATCACCGAAATGGCCTCTAAATCTCCTGAGGAAGTTCTGATACCTGCCAGTATCAGGTCATCACCTCCCATCAATGGAATGGCCCATTTTGCTGCTAACCTCTTCAACAAGCTTTATAAAAAGCTCAGCCTGGCCTGGTCAGTTGGCTCTCCTGTCCGTGAGCATCTTGCACTGAGTAAGGAAGGTTAATTGGTCCATGTCCTCTCCACACTCCTTTAGCCAGCTGCCCTGGGAGCGCACAAGGACTGGCTGTGCTGCTGTTGTCAGTGTGGCTACAGCTACTGGACATTTTTCCTGACCTGCTGCAACAACTGCATCATTGTGGCTTATGAAGTATTGACCTGTGTGTCCATCTGCTGCTGGCGCTGGAGTAAGAACTCTGCTAGCTGCTACGGAGTTATCAGTGTTCCTTGTGGATCTGTGGCCATGCTTGAGTTCTCCTCTCTTTTGGGGAGAGTAAGAGTCTGGCAAGATTGATGTCAGGTGTAGCTCAAGAACAACGTAACACAATCCAGCCAAAGTTTATTTGCTTCCACTATATCGGTGATGGCGAACCTTTTAGACACCAAGTGCCCAAACTGCGCACGTGCATGCCCAAACTGAAAGGTGCGCGTGCACGAATGTGTGCATGCACAGACATGCGTGAACATGCACATGCGCAAACATGCGCATGCACGGACATGCACGCATGCGCAGCAGACCCGAAGACCTGCTGGCCAGCGGGGGCGGGGCATCCCAACACCGGCAGCGTGACAAGAGGTAAGATCTTTTTCTTTCATGAGCTTCTGTTTCGTCGTTTGCAGGGAAACAGAAGCTCACGAAAGAAACACCACGGAGATCTGACCTGGGGCGACGGTGCACGTGCCAGCAGAGAGGGCTCTGCGTGCCACCTCTGGCACGCATGCCATAGGTTCGCCATCACTATATAGACAGAATCTTGCCAGACTAAAGCTAGAGTACTCTAACCCTAATGGATAGACTCTGGGAGATTTTTAGGGATGGCTATCCTAATTCTCTTCCTCTGTCTCCTATCGAGCTCCGGACTGCCTCTTCTCTCCCCCCCCCCCTTTAGCATGCACTTCCTCCCTCTTTGGAAACTGCTGCTTCACTGTAGTCCACCCCACCACCTCCCCCTTCAGAGATCCAGACCCTCACACACTGCCAAGGTAGAGGCATGCCAGCTCACTGAATAGATCATGAAGATAAATACTTACATCGCATTTGCTTCACAATAGACTTTGTGAATTCCAGCCAGTGCTGAAGCGAAGAAAAGAGAGAGATTCAAAAGCTAGCAAAGAGAGGGTGGCTGCACTGTCTTTCTGCTCCCCCCTCCCCCCCAAAACCTGACTTCAGTTATAAAATTGCGCTAGCTACAAAGCGGTTGGGGCTGAGCAGCAGCTGTGTAGAGATCTTGTAGAGATATTTGGGATAGCTTGTTTTCAAAAGACTAGAATCTTGATCTTCGCAATGCGAGCAAGATTTGTGGCTGTAAATCACTGGGCACCCAATCAAGCAAGTGACAGGCTTTCAACATTTGGGATGTTTTTCCCCCACACCTGCCTATTTTGCCCCAGAGGCTCAGCATAGGACAGTCCTTTCTTAGGTCCTTGGGACCCCAAGAGGGTGTTTTTTTCTGGCCGGCCTGCAGCGTCCCAAGGCTGGGCCCTTTTGCTGATAATGCAGCTCCGGAGTGTGTCCTGTCCAACTTCCTAACAACTGGACTCCTGCTGGGTCCCCTTGGAGCAGGTGCTGTGCCCGAGGAGGGCAAGGCTGGCTCTGGGCTCACAGCCTCCGGGTGAGATTCCCCTCCGTAGGGAAGGCAGCAGTCTGGGCGGTGCACTTGGCATCCTTGGGGATTTCTCCCTCCTCGTCTCGTTGGGCAGGCAATTCTACCCCAGCAGCAAATGAGGGCACCACAGCTTCCTTTGATTGACTTTGTTTGGCCTTGCATCAACTTTTAAAATGGGGATTCGTTCAGAGAGTTTTGGAGGACAAAGCGGTGCCGGGAGTTTTTCTTGCGGGTTGTGTGTGTGCTGCTCTTTTGACAGCTTCACCATGTCGATTCTTCTCTACGGAGGCTGCCTTGCACTGTTTCCTATCACGATATTGTGGGCCCCCAAGAGCCTTGAATCGCACTGCCACAAATCCCGTCTATACGGAAAGTGCTGTACTGTGGAGGGGTTTCATCGGCAGCAGAGCTTCTATCGCAAGCAGTTTCAGAGAGCGAGAAAGGCTGCTCTCTCGGTCCAGGTTAAGCACACACACACACACACACACACACACACACACACACACACACACACACACACACCCTTCACTGCCCTTGGACCATCGCTTAGCAGGCCACTTCTACTGCATGTCTGCATTGGACAGAGATGTCGCAAAGGCTCTTAATTCCCCATTATTCCCCAGCTGGCCCTCTGCTTCTTACTCGAAGATTATACACTCTTCTTCATTTAGGAAGGTGCAGAATATTATAAGCCCGTGGATCAGGTAAGGACCATTCCTGTTGACTGATTACCTGTCATCTCGTGATGGTAACCCTAAGCTGGTCCTTCAGGTCTTCCCACAATGCACCCCCAGCTGCTGTAACTGAGTCAGCCCCCCGCCCCCAGCTGCTGGCCCACCTCTTCTCTTTCCTTCTCTTTCCCCAGCATCAGAGACTTCCCCAGAGAACCGGATCTTTGTGTACTGCATCCAAAGTAGAATTTATAAACTATCATTATTTTGTTATATGACTTTATCTATATCCTACGCTATATTTACCTAATCATTTTTATAATTTTACTATGAATAGTCACCAGAATTTCTCTCTATATATGCCTCTTAGGGGAATCACGCTATATAGCTTTTGGGTAATTATGACAGCTCTCAGAGGTGTTCCATCTTTCCTCTTCTTACAGGTTCGGCTGCTGTTATTGGAGGAGCTGTGACTGTCTGCTCAGGCAGCGCATTGTCTCTGCATCCACCCCCCAGGATGAAGGCAGGACCCCCCAAAGGAGGGATGGACTGGGAGGGCAGGGAGTTTGCCTCTTGGCCACCTGCTCTCCGGGGCACCCAGGGGCAGCTTCCCAAGGTCCGATCCAGGAGCTGAGAGACAAATCCAGGAAGGGGCAATGAGAGACCCCCAGGGGCACCTGATCAAAGCAGCTCCTGCCAGGACAAGGCAGGCTCAGGCTCTGCCTGGCTCCCTTCTTTTGACTCCCAGCGCTTTGGCAGAGAAAGAAGGGAGGGGGGCGTGCCCTGAGTCTATTGCTCTGGTTCCCAGAAGAATGGGGGGTGGGAGATTCAATTTTCCAGTCTGAACGGTGCTCCAAAAAGCATTGAGAAGAGATAGAATTTCATTTAATTTGCAATTAAATCAGATTAATTTCAAATATACTCTATGCACACATAACCATACAATATCTACTAACTTGGGCCTCGGTGGCGCAGTGGTTAGAGTGCAGTACTGCAGGCTATTTCTGCTGCCTGCCGGCTGCCTGCAATTTGGCAGTTCAAATCTCACCAGGCTCAAGGTTGACTCAGCCTTCCATCCTTCTGAGCTGGGTAAAATGAGGACCCAGATTGTTGGGGGCAATAGGCTGACTCTGTAAACCGCTTAGAGGGGGCTGTAAAGCACTGTGAAGCAGTATATAAGTCTAAGTGCTATTGCTATTGGAGTCTCTGGGTATCTCATTCAAGGCATACAGGGCCACACGGGGCCTGGATTGAATATCTCTGACCTCAAAGAGTGGTCAGGTATAAACCCAAGATGGGAGATAACAAGCAAGCAAAGATGCTGTAAACAAATTTGCTGTGTAGTGAAATCCACGGGAGGCTATTTGGCCATGGGGGAGGGGGGAGCAACGCCAGTCTTTTAAGTGATGGGGGGGGGCTACTCTTCTCCAGTCTTCTCCCCCTCTGGAAGAATGCAGGAACAGCAGCTGAAGGGGAGCTGAAGCCTCACCGAGCAGGTGACCCTCCACCTGCACATCTTTGCTGGCTTGGAGGCCGGGCACAGGGAAGGGGCTCACCTGACCAAAAGCACCAAGCCGGGACTCACCCTCTGCTTGTCAGGGTCAACAAAGCGGATCCCAAAGTAATCCTTCTCCAGGAGGTTCAAGTGATGGCACAGCAGGTCAAAGAGGAACTGGCCTTTGGCATCTCTCTGCAAAACAAGGGCTGCAGTCAGTCAGGGCAGCAGCCGGAAGCAGGCAGGCTGGCTGGGAGCCTGGAGCGGGAGGGATGTCTGAAGGAGGGATCTCCTTCTAGGGATGGACCCAGACAACGCGGCAGCCGCAGCAGCAGACACAACTTTCCCAAAGGTAACATGCATCCACCCACACAACCTGGCAAGGCATCAGGAGATGAGACAGGGAGTCCAGCAAGAGAGCCACTTCCGAGGCAGATGCAGTCCCCCTCTCCTCCCATTCCGGATGATGGTGGTCGTCTTCTGTGCAAAGGAGATTTTCCTCCAATCATGGCAGAAACAACGTTGGCCAGAAGCACCTCATGAATCAGGAGAACCTCTGCAGAACTCGTCCACCAAAGGACGAGAAAGGCAACCGCTGGATAGGACCTAAGGGGGGCGGGGTGATGTGGCCTCCCCCATTCCTCCCCCCTCTTGAATCCCTCAAACAACCTTTGGGACAACCATGACCCGGATGACTGAGAATCTCCACAGGCAGGTCTGAAGTGAAACTTTCTGAACCAGCCTTGTGGATTCTTACCCACCGTTCTCTTTGGAAAGAATTTGAGCCCTCCGGAGAGACTGGATGAGGCTCAAAGCTGTCCCTGCTTTGTCCCCAGGGCAGAGATGTCCCCCGGGGCAGGTAGCTGCCCTCTCCCTGTACCTGCCCTTCTGCTTCCCCTCCTGGCAAGGAGGCCGCTCGCCCAGGCAGCTCAGACCCAGAGCCTCCCTCCTCCATGGTCCTTGCCTCCCCAGCAGCAACTCTGAGGAGCTGAGATGGAGGGGCACTTGGGGGCCACTCAAATCACCCAAAACTGCTGCTAGGAGCAACCGGCAACAACAAGCTTTTCAGTTACATTCACATTCAAGATAATGTTTGCGGCTGAGGATCTGCTAACATCTCCCCACATCGACGAACCGTGATAAAAGAGCAACTGAATCCTGCAGACAGCCTCTCACTGCCTAACCCTTGCTTAACGACTGCTCTAAAAACAGTCGAAAAATCAGATCTGGTCACATGGGTGCCTCAACTTGTGACTGTCCTGACTTACGACTGAAATTCCAGTCCCAAGTGAGGTCATACATCCAGGACTACCTGTACCTTTTCAGCATTCCCTGAAAGTCCCTGCCAGGCTCCAAAAGCCAAAGATACACTGAGTTCCTTTCATGTTCCTCACCTACAGACAGAAATTTTGCCAAACTGAAGCAGACTCCTTGCCCCATTAAACACAATCTCTGGGAACTATTAGGGAGGAGCTCTCTTCATCCTTTTTCTCCCACACAAACTATCTAAGCTGCTCTGCCTCTTGGTCCTCTGGAAGGCAGCCCCTCCCTCCCTCCCTCCTGGGAATCCAGACTACTTTCCACCACAGTCTCTCTTCCTGCCTTGGGACTGAAAGCTCTAAACTTCCGCCCTGATTGTCAGTTGAAGAAAGATTAATGAGCCGACAAATGCTGCTAGGCCCCCTATGGCACTGAGGCTCTCTTGGCACCATCCTCCAGCCTCTCTGGTTGGCTTCACTGCTGTGTAGCAGTAGGGGTGGGTGGGTCCCTCCTGCTTGCATTGGGGCAGTCACGCCACGAGCCCTGCTGGGCAGCCGGCCAAGGGCTCTTGGTGAGCCAACAGGAGCTAGAAAAGAAAGGCAGGCCCACCTGGGCAGTGCGCAGACAATGGCCCTGCTTCCGACTCTGCTGCTCTGGAGAGCGGGGCCGGCCTCCCTCGAGAGCCCAGCTGCCCTCGCCTCCCCAGAACAGCCCAGAACAGCCTTGTTTGCAAACAGAAGCGGCTTCAAAGTTTTGCAAGAAGGACCCCCACAGCCGTGCCAAGAATATGGAAAATATGGAGGTTTCTTCTTTCTGAAGTCTGAAGAGCAGCTCTCAACTGACACCCCGGCTTCAGCTGAGAAGGGCAGCCAGAAGCCTCCGCACAGAAGGTGCAGCTCAGACATTGCAGAGTCCTGCCCCACATCAGCCGGGGTCTCGCTCACTGGGCCTCACCCTCCCTAAAGAGCCTCGCTGCGTCGTCAGCAGAAAAAGAACCAGGCGTTTCTCAAGTGCAGCAACATCCTTGTCTCCACTTTTCCAGGACTCCTTTGTGAGCAGAAAATCTCTGGACCGCCCAACGGCTTCATCTGCGTCCCCCTCCTCCTCCTCCTCCTCCTCCTGGAGCCAGCAGGGCAGAAACAGGTGGCTCCGGGGGCTTTTCCCTTTGGTTTAAATAAATATTCTGGGTGGGGGGAACCTGAGGATGCCAAACTGCTCCTCAGACCTGGCTGAGAGGGTCGTTTCAGCTCAGAGTGGCGAGGGGGGCAGGCCCAGAGCCGGGATCTCCATGGGAATCATACACAAACCAGCGGTGGGAAAGAAAGCCGAGCCCTGGGAAACCATGCCCAAGATCGAAATGACTGGGAAGATCAAAACATTAATGAACTTCAGTGGAGACAAATGCAAATAAATGCTGCTCTAGGATCGTGATAAAGCTTTGATTTGATTTGATTTCATTTGATCTGAAATACCATGACTTTGGGGCATCTAGAATTAGAGAGCTGACTCAATACAGGTACAGAAATCTAGCAGATGTAACCGAATCTGAAGGCAGCCGCAGCAGCAGCAGGTGAATGCCAAGCAAGTCCCATCACGGCTGGCACCCCCCCCTCCCCCGATCAAAAAAGGCCTCCGCCTTTACGCATGTGGGGTGGTGGTCGGCTTCTGCTTTCGTTTTCCTTTCATATGCAATTTTATATTTTATAGTTTCATAATGTTTTTGTGTAGGAAGTCATGTAAAGATATATGAAAGAAGAATAATCTAGTTTTTGTACTTTGGCATCTCCCCCCCCCCCAACCCCAATCCCAGTTCTACAGTGAGGTAACAGTGGCAGAAGCAGCAGCAGCAGAAATGAAACACGTATGAGCAAAATTTGATCCAAGGGAGAACACAATGAAAGTGGTTTTGTGCTGCATTTTCTGCTGAGCTCACAGCTGCAGCATAGAAGATTCTGTGTCTGCATCCAGAGAATCAGAATCACGGGACTAGAAGGGGTCTTGGAGGTCTTCTAGTCCAACCCCTGCCCAAGACAGAAGACTACATACTATCTTGGACAAGTGGTTGTTCAACCTTTCGTGAAAACCACTTCAAATGGCATTTCCTTTTATTGATTAGGGTAAACATTAGGGGAGCCATCAAAGATCCTTTCGATCACCAAATTTAGTGCCTTTAACTTGCAGTCACTCCATTCCCCCAAGAAAAACTCTGGAGGAAACTGACAACTCATTGATTGATCATCATCTGCCTAATTTAATAAGAATTTCTTGTACATTATTTGCATACTCCCAGCTCTAGATAAAGAACCCGTGTGGTCTGGGGATTAAGGCTAGACACACGGAGACCAGGAGTGCTAGTCCCACTTTAGGCATGAAAAACAGGGTGGGTGGGCTTGGGTTAGCCCCCTCGTCAGGGCAAATCCCTTCTGAAAGTTTTGCCAAGAAAACTGCAGGGACTTCTCCAGATGGTCAACACTGATTAGAAGGCAGACAAAAGAAAAAAAAAACCATCAAGATAATTCTGAGTGGTTAACATCCAGAAAAACAAACAAAAAATCCTAAACACTATAGCAAATAATCAGATGCTTGTGTGTGAGAGAGCAAACCATTAAATGCAAAGAGGCTTTATGAGGGGCTCCACCAATGGCAGACCCTCTGCAGTTTTCAAAAGGGCAGAGGCAGCTCCCTAGAAGGGGGCCTCACCCCCCTCCTCCAAGGAGAGGGTCCCAAGCACAGGCCAAACAGAGGCCACTGGGAACCTGAAGGTCCTGGGAGGCCTGTAGAGGTTGGAATTGGACTTGGAAACCTTTGGGCTGCCGAAGTCCTCCCCAGAGAAGCAAAGTCCTGTGTGTGTGTGAAGGCTCTCACTCACCCCTTGGTGGGCAGCTCCACTTTACCCCGGTTCCGGTTTCTAAGTCTGCTTCAAAGGAAGTTTATTCATTTTAATTACATTTATATGGCTGCCCGTCTCACGAAAAGCGATTCTGGGCAGTGTAGAACGATCCAGTAAAACAATAACAATATAAAACAGTCATTATCTAACCCCATTATGTAATAATTATTAGAAAGCATTACAAACTAAAAAGCAAAATTAAAAAAGGAAAATAATAGCTGGAGGAATATTAATAAGAGAGCCTCCTCACTAGTTCAGTCCAGCGTCAAAGTGGTGAAGGCCTGAACCTGCCTTGACATGGCCTCCAGCGGCAAACAGAGCCCACTATCCTGTCATGTCCTAAGCTGGGCAAAGCGTCTGTTAGTTTTGGCCCCTACCTGCTGATCAAGCAGAAAGCACCCGTCTAGGAGAGAGACCCCTCAAGCCATGGACTTGCAATGAGTAAAACCCATTGAAAACTAACAATACGAACCAACCAAGCGCCACATATTTTTTATACAAGTATAATTCTGCCTTCACAGAATATTAGAGATGGAAGGGACCTTGGAGGTCTTCTGTCACAACCCCCTGCTCAAGCAGGAGACCCTATACCATTTTAGACAAATGGCTGTCCAGTCTCTTCTTGAAAACTTCCAATGATGAAGCACCTACAACTTCTGGAAGCTGTTCCTCTGATTGTTTTCACTGTCACAAATTTCTCCTTAGTTCTAGGTTGGATCTCACTAGAGTTCAGTTTTAACTCGACTCATTTAGTCCTCCACAGCCTTCAGATACTTGGTTAGAAGTTTTACTAGATTTCTGTCCAGAGTGGAGTACACAATTGGGTACCATCCATGTACTGATGATGTATCACCCTGAACCTACAGACTATAATTTCTCTCAGTGGTCTCATATAAATGTTAAAGAGCCTAGGAGAAAGAATGGAAGTGTCCACCTGTACCTATTGAAGTCCTACTGACTGGGACTGCTCTCTCAGGAAGGAGCAGAACCCTCTAAGATAGTCCCACCAATTCCAATCCATGCAGGCAGTCCTAAAGTCCATGGACAACAGTACTGAATGCTGCTGAGAGGCATCCTAGGGCCTCAAAGGCTGCACTTCCCCTATTCAGTTCCCAATGCAGTCTCTTAGGAGGGGCAGTTTCTGCCCCATGCCCGGGCTTGAACTTTGACCTGAAGGGGTCTGGTGCCCCAAACGAGAGTGCTGGGGTTCAATCATGTCCAGCACTTTTATTATCTCTGTCCAGAGATCACAGAGCCTGCCTGTTCACTGAGAAAATCTCCAACTGCCTCCTGGAAACCAACCGGATCCATCAATCACAAGGGTGGAGCATCCTAATTGGCCTCCCAGCCCTGGCTGGTAGAGGTGACAACCTGAACACAGCAAAGAACTTAACAGTAAGGTCCTCCATATTCAATCAGGTAAGCCACCAAGTGAAGGTGAGATGGAATACATCAGGGGTCTCCAACCTTGGCAACTTTAAGACCTGTGGACTTCAACTCCCAGAATTCCTCAGCCAGCTTTGCTGAATTTTTCAATTCTGGGAATTGAAGTCTACAAGTCTTAAAGTTGCCAAGGTTGGAGACCCCTGGAATACATGACAATCTGAATGAGTGGGGCAGATGGGGCAGACCCAAGGTTCCCACAGAGATCTTGCATTCCCGAGCTTGCCCAGAACCTTTTCCCTGGAGATACTGAAATCCTCTGGCATGAAAACCTGGGGAGGCTCCGACAGGCCTCAGAACTCAGGAAGAGGCCCTGCTGCAGGATGGGGAAGCTCTTCCTTCCATTGCAAGGTTGAAAGAACCTCTGCAGAATTTTCTGCAGACAACGGACCCTGGGATTGTCTAAGTTTCCTTTCTCATATAGACTGAATAAAACGTCGCTTGATGGCTTTATTGGCAAGGGGAATTGCATTCATATTTTTGAGTACAACTGAACTCTGTAAAAATTAAAGCATAAAATAATGAGGTGCTGGTTGGTGTCACTGTGGTATTTCATACACTTCTGCCAGCCAAGACAGCGGGGGGGGGGGTGAGATCTCCTTGTGTGGAAGCCGCTCTCCCTGCCTGCCACCCAGGTCTGCCAGATCCACCCTCCTGACCCAACTGCGGCAGCCTTGCCAGGCACTCTGCTCCCCGCTGAGCCCCAAAGAGAGCCAGGCAGCACAGAGCAAACCCAGCTTTGCAGAGATTTCAGCAGCTGATGGGAGCCATGCCAAATCCAGAACTCCTGGCCTAACCCTCGGCATCCTTAAACAGGGGAGGGGCGTTTAATTTCCGAGGTCTCCAAAGCTGTAATCTCTGTGTCTCGTCTGCCTTTTAAATACTCTCAGGACATCCCAGGATGTTTACAGCTCCAAAGTTCACAAGCAAAGCAAAGCCTCCTTTTGATTTCTATTTAATTCAAACCAAGAATGCTGGTTTCCCCGTTGTGTGTATGAGCAACTCCTGCTTAATCCAAGTGAATCTAAGAGCAAAGATAGTAACTAAAAAGAAAAAGGTTATAGAGAAAGAAAAACCAATCTGAAAAGCTGAGATTAAAAGTTCTCTGCTGCCTAGGAGACCCTCTGTCTTGTCACTTGTAGGTAATGGCTCCTAAGTGGGACACCCATCTTGTGTGTTTGTGTGGTTTTTATTTCATTCCACACCCAATCAGAAATTCGAAGCAGAATGGATTGAGGCCGGCTTCTTGACTGTAATCACAGGCTGAAGTCTAACCCAGCATCTGCAAGACGGATCTGCTGTACCCTTTGCTGAAAGTGACATTTTAATCTCCTCCATTACAGAATCTTCAGCCACATGTTTATATAATCCTTCTGGAAGAGGATTTATGGAGGAGAAATACTTCTTCCTTAAGTCCTGAGTTAGACTCTTATCTCTTTAAAACTGAACTCAGGCCCTGGTTGTTAGGAATTGGCTCTGCAACCATCACCTGCAGCTAAACCAGCGGTGCAGAAGCCAAATTTTCCTTTTTCTCCTACACTTTTGGGCAAAAGCCCAGCCTGTCACTCTCTGCTTGCATCCTCCCTAAAACTGAGCAAATGAAGCCCAGTGAGGTAGGACTAGTACCAACAGGCAGCACAGGATCTCTTCATAACAAAGGAGTGATGGAGGAATGCAATCTAAAAAGGTTAGAGGGAGGGGAGGGAAGGGGAAGGGGAAGGGAAGAAAAATTTCCAGCCAGCTGAAGCAACTCAAGACTATCGGTCTTCTGTGCTTCCATCCAGGCCTCTGCAAGGGGAACCATCTGCTTTCTCCTCTTCACATCAAAACATTCTTCACATCAAACATGCCTTAATGAGCCACAATTAAGAACAAGTATGAGACATGCTTGTGTCAGAACAAACCACTTAACACCATTCAAAGATTCATAATGAACTGAACACAGAGGAATTCTCCATGATGCATTTTTGAAAGAAAAGAGCCCTCAACACACACGTGTGCAGCCTCCAGATGGCCTGCGCTGAGGGGCTTCTGGGGACGCAGCGGCAGCCATCAAGCTCAGCTCTATGAAAAGTGGGACCGGGAAGCATCTGCTCTGCTCTCCGATTAATCCAGGCTGGACGCCCCTCCTCCTCCCAAGTTGAAAAGAGAAGGCGAAGGGAGAAGTTCACCTTTGTTGGGAAGACGAGTCGCCCAAAGCCTCTGGCTCAGTGCTGGCCTGGTTTCTTTGGGATCTGGATAAAATCCTTACTGCCCAAAATAATTACTTCAATTGTGAATCCAAGAATCCTCCCCTCCACTTATGAAAAATGGCTGGGGGGGGGGGGGGGGGAGGTTCATAGCAAATTCTACACACCAGAACCGGAGTTACCTGAAGTTGTGAACACTTTGCAAGGACAGAGAGGAAACTGGGAGCAATTAAAAAAGAACTTGTGGCATTCACTATACTGCAGCCTCTCTGCCAGTCCGAATGCCAGACAGGGTCCAAATCTGATACACATCAACCTGGTAAGATCCGCCACTTGGCAGGTGGGCACCAAGAGACCCGCCCTGCTCCTCTTCTCTTTCCTGGAGAGGACAAAAGCTTTGTCCATCATTCCTGTGGCTTCAGGACTGACTGTCTGGGGGAAATAGAGATCCAAGCGAAGAGAAACAAGAGGAACGCCTGTTTCAAGAGAAATATTTCTGGGCAAATAGGTCAATGTTTTCACCGGGAGCACCTTTTCCAGCTAATGAATGTTATTAAAAGAGAGGAGCTTTTGTGAGCCCCGAGTGGCTGAGCTGATGGATAAGGATTTCAATTAGGTTGAGTGGGAGGGGGGAGATGGGGGGGGTATTCAGATGCAGGTTACAAACGGGGTGGATTGTAAGTATCTCATCAATCAATTAACAATTGTAATGTGTTAAAACCACTGCCTTTGTTGGGACCTGAGATTGCCTGAAACCTTTTTGCTGTGAGGTCAGCAACTTCTCACTCAGCGATGGAGTTAAAAAGTGGAGACAGAATCCCACAGGCATCTCCACCATGTCCTGCTTAAAGAGGCCGGATGCTGTCTTTTGCTCAAAGGGCATTGGCCAGGGGTTTCCATGGCGGATCAGCCACTTGACCAGCTGAGGAGGTGCCAGACGAAATCTCTGGGCTCTGTGGCCTGAGATGCCAGATTTTCAAGGAAAATTAACAGCATGTTTCAGATTGAAGCCCGTCTTCGAAGAGCTTTACTCTTCTCCTTTTGCTGTAGCCTTCATTCTCTCAAGCCCCTAATTGTAAGATGGGCAGGTGAGCAGAGGCCATTCTATCTCCTGTACTTTGGGTGTGGTGCTGGCTGCTCCCTGCCCTCCTTTCTCGAAGCCAGACAGAACCTGCAGCCTGTTTGAGATCCAACAGTACCTCTTTTACTCCACCATGACCCTTCCTGGATGCTGCCCACCTCACAGAGCCAAGCAAGCCCCTGTCGGGGTGACTGGGGCGAATCTCCAACTGCAAGGGGAGCCCCAATGCCAGTCCCTCCTTTCCCAGAACCCATCGCCCAGTGGAAGGAACAGAGGGTCAAAAAGAGCATCAGTCCCTGGCAGCCTTTTCTTCCCAATCATCTGCATTTGCTTCTCCTTGCCAGGCTTTGTAGCAAACTCTAGACCGGTGATGGCGAACCTTTTTTGGTTCACGTGCCAAAAGGGGGGGGGGCAGGGGGGGCACACGCACACGTGCCCACACCCATAATTCCATGCGCCCCCCCCCGTGCATGCGCGCGTGACACACACACACACACCCGCTCCCGGCATGCGATGGCACGCCCATTTTTCTCGCTCACCAGGCTTCAGAGCCTTTCTAGGAGCCTAGGAAGGGCGAAAACGGCCTCCCCCCCGGCCTCCGGAGGACCTCTGGGGGGTGGGGGAGGCTGTTTTCACCCTCCCCAGGCTCCTAGAAAGGCTCTGGAGCTTCGGGAGAGCAAAAAAACGGGCCTTCCCCACCCCCTCCAGAGGCTGGAAACAGCCTGTTTCCCGACTCCCAGTGGGCCCAGAAGGCCCGAAAATCAGCTGGCCAGCGTGCGCATGCGCGCAGGACCTGAGCTCGCGTGCCCACCGATATGGCTCCGCGTGCCACTTGTGGCACGCGTGCCATAGGTTCGCCATCACGACTCTAGACAATTTCATCAATATTAGAAGGCCAACTTGGCCTGCAGACTTGCAATCTCTAGACACACACAACACAAACACACACACCAGCTCTGGCCTCCTGCTGGAGATATTTTCAGTCTGAGCTTCTTACAAAAACCCCAAGCAGTGGGACAAAGGCGGCTTTCCTTCTGAAGCCCCTCCCCCAGAGGCCTTTCCAAGGCTTTCTGCCTACAGCTGGAGACCCACACTCCCCCCCCCCTTTTTGCTTATGGAAAGCTCCTTGTCAACCAGCCAACAAGGAGGACTCTTCAGCAGGCTGGTGCCCGGGGTGGGGGTGGGGGTCCCATGGCCCAGCTGCCCACGAAGCCCTTCCCTTCCGGCAGCTGGCGGGTATAATCAGCTCCTCCCCTCATCCCTCAGTTCTCCCATGAGGAAAAGACAAGATAATAGCACCAAAGATGAAGTCCCAAGAGAATAAAATGTCTGGCAACAACGGGAAGCCTTACCTGCAACAAGGATGCAGCAGTGACACAAACACAAACCTTGGGGAGAGGGGAGAGGAGCAGCACACACACACCCGGGACACTGTTGCTGAAACCCCAGGAAAGGTCCAGGTGCACCTGGGTGCCTCCCCTGGTGCCCTGGACCCTGTCGGGTGAGGATCCGAAGCAGTCCGCCCTGCAGCTCCGCGCAGGGTTCCTCCTGGACAGAGGCGGGATCTTTATGTTGATTTGGTTAAAGCGAAATGCAATGATGTAGCTACACAAAAACCTTTCTAAAAGCTGGGTGACTCCATAAAAGAAAAAAAAGGCCTGCAGACCTCTCCTCCTCCTCCTCCTCCTCGCCAGATCCTTCCCATACCATCTAAAGAAGCCATCATGGCTGGCAGCCTCCGCAACCAAGTAGGCTGATGAGATTGCAGTGAGCTGCAAGGCCTTTTGTGCAGAGTTTTGTGGTCTCTTTTTCGCGCCCTCTCCCCATCCCGACCAGCAGGGCAATCCGAGTCCTTCTGAGTCCCTGCACTGGTTTAAAACTGTCACCGAAACCATATTTAAGCTGTTCTTTGTCTCGCAAAGGAAAGCGTAGAATATGCTGTTAGAATATAGAATATGCTGGGCCCTTTTGTGGACGAGTGCCATTCGCACGCACAGGAATGCACCCTCTCAAGCGTGACTCTGAGCAGAGCCTGCCTTTCCACCCTCCTGCCTACTAGAACCCTCCAAACCCTCCTTCTGGCTGGTCAGATCCATCGAGGAAAGGGCAGGCTCAATATTTCTTCCCCCCTGAGATGAGCAGTTGAAATGCTCATCGAGTTTGAATGGTTTTTCCCACGTTGCTCCTCACCCCAATCATGCTGGAGGCTTCACAGTCCAGTGAAGTTAGCACCACTCCGAGTAAATGGTGTCATTGTCAGATCCTTCACCAGCTCCAGATTATGTACGAAGGAATGAAGGAGTCCATTCTGTGGTGCTAAACCAATTCTTTTAAAAAGAGCCCAAAACGGTGGAAGGGGGAAGGCAACGGGGGAGGGAGTCCACAGTCCAATAATCTGTTACACAAGGACACAGGGAAGTCCTCCTCACCTCAAAACCACTTTCTTCAATCATTTGTGAATGTTTTAGAACCTGCATTTTTAACAAGAATTCTTGGGATATGATAGACAGGAAAGGACAGTCAAAGCGGTTGTGGGAGAAAGGAATAAATTGATAATGGGCGATACTGAGAGGGCAAAACTTCTCAACTCCAATTCTATGCCTCTCTTGTAGAGGGAAACGGGGCCTCCGAGGGTCTTTACTCTGCCACTGGGGGAAGGGGGGATCTCAGCTCAGGACAAATGAGCCAAGGAAAAAAGAATTTAGCTAATGGAAAGCAACATTGCCAGGTGGAGTCTACCCCAGGGTACGGGAGGGAGGGAGGGAGG
>QLTV01000207.1:1452333-1492194 GCA_003457575.1 Thermophis baileyi
CGACTCTTACAGCCACTACTTTTCTTGCCTCATCTGCTTTGGCCGCTCGTTTGCCTTGCTCATTTTTCGGCCTGTTTTTGGCCCGTTTTTCGGGTCGTTTTTTGGCCCTTTTTTGGCCTGCCTTCCTTCTTTCTTTCCTTCCTTCCTTCCTTCTTTGCCTGCCTTCACCCCAGTTGCTCTCTGGCTCCTTCCCCGCTTGCCTGCCTTCGCCCCTGGCCTACCACGCGCCGCCGCAACCTAGCTGTCATGTACAGGGACAAAGGGGCCGGGTGGAGGCCTTCCTCCCCTCCCTCTAGGCAGTTTTGGAAAGAAACTGGGAACTTAAAGCCAGGCACGCCCTACAGGCCCTGCCTCACCTTGCCCACCCCCGCCGGCAGCTCCAGGCTGAGCAGCAGTTCGGCTTTCCCAGCTGGCCGTGCCCCCCAATCCCCGTCTGCCCTTCCCTTCCTGCCGCAGCTGGTGGCAGAGAGGAAGATGAGCCAGGTTGAGCCGCCGCTGCTCAGCCCCCTCCCCCAGCCCGCATCTCGCCCCCGCCTGGACTCACCTGCCGTGGCTGTCAGCAGAGGGGGGCAGCCAGGGGCTGCGAGGTTGCGCCGCCCAGATCGCCCCTCTCCCACCCGCCCATCTGCCTGGTCAGATTGTGGGAGTGCCTGGCCTCCCAGCCGCCCCCCACCCTCTGGAACGGCAGCATCGCCCGGCAGCAGGGAGGGAGAGGGAGAAGGGGGCGGCTGCTAGCAGAGAGGGGAGAGTGTGAGGTTGGTGCTTCTGGGATGAGGGGAGCCGGGAAGCGTCTGGGTCCGGTTCACCTGGCCTCTCTTCCTCTCACAGCCGCGTGTCCTCCAACCGGCATGGGTGGCAACTGCGGCTTCAACATGTGTTGCCAGTGCTTCTGCTAGTACGCCGAGGACATCGGCTTCATTAAGGTGAGGGGGGAGGCAGGCTGTGTAGGCCCCAGCCATGTGCTTTTGGTTGCCCACTGCTGCTGCCGGCTGACACCCCCTTCGTTGCCCAGAGTTCCTTGGCAATGCCCATGACATCTCCTGACTCTAATGGTCATGTGCAGGCTAGGTA
Source organism: Thermophis baileyi (assembly GCA_003457575.1). Lineage (NCBI taxonomy): Eukaryota > Metazoa > Chordata > Lepidosauria > Squamata > Dipsadidae > Thermophis > Thermophis baileyi. The sequence continues at coordinate 1,453,405 of QLTV01000207.1, forward strand.
AGTAAATCTGAAAACGTGTGTAATGTTCTAATGTACAGAAGTTATAGTTAAATGTATGACAGAAAGTGGACTCTGGGTGTGTGAGGTTGAATGTGTATAGTTTTAGAAGAGCTCTGTGTGTGTGTGTGTGTGTGTGTGTGTGTGTGTGTGTGTGTGTACACATTCACATACAGTATATATAGTACCTAATGTATCTTTGTGTGTGCCTATACACACTCTATACTATATAATGTGTATGTACACATATGGCATATATACCCTGTTTCCCCCAAAATAAGACATCCCCTGATAATAAGCCCAATCGGGCTTTTGAGCGCATGGCAATAAGGCCAAGCGCTTATTTCAGGGTTCAAAAAAATATAAGACAGGGTCTTATTTTCGGGGAAACACGGTACATAGGATTAAATAGTGTATTTTGGATGTTCAGTAGTAGTAAATAAATAGAGAGGGAAATTGTATCTTGTTGAGGCCTTGGAGGTGAGTGGCTGGGAGGCGGGGCTGGGTGTGATGAGTGATGTCGAGTTGGCCACGCCCACCCAGTCACATGACCACCCAACCACGCCTACCCAGCCAGTCATTTAGGGCAGAGAACCGGTTGTTAAATTATTTGAATCCCACCATTGGTTATTTTACATTACTCTTTGGGGCAGCAATAAAAGCAACCGGGTTTTTTTGTACCAAAGAAAAAAAAGAAACCCTGCCCTCCAATCCCACTGCCACTTTCTCTCCCTTCCCAAGTAAAGTGGCTCCACAAAGTCAAGGTCTGCATGGTAGGCAGAAACTCAACGCCTTAATCTCCTCATCTCCTGCGCCCCCCCCCCCCGAGCTGCTTTCCTGCCACCCACCTAATCCAAGCTCTTTTCGGCCTCAGACCTCCGTGCAAAGCCCTTTGTCCAGCCCCTTTTTCGCAGTCTGACTCCTGAGGCCCTTCTGCTGCTCAGCCACTGCACCTGCCCTGCACCTGCCTTTTCGCCACACAAAAGGGCCGCAAGAGTTGGTTGGTTTTGGAAGCTATTGAAGGCCACGAAAGGAGCACAAAACCCGGCCCAGCCTTTGCACCAGCACCGGATTCTGGCATGTTCTTGTCTTCTGCAGCAGAGAAAGCGATTCATTCCATCTTGCTGGTCTGAATCTCCTCCCAGAAAATGCTGAAGGTGCCAACAGGCTGGCTGGGTGGCTGGTTTATTGTGGGAGCTTTCAGTAATGGCAACTGGTTAACTGGAGCAGCTCAGCTTTGACCTTGTGCTGAGAAATTTCTTGGGACAGCTGAACAACTCATCTCCCCGAATCAAGAATGCTATTTTTTTCAGGAATGAAGAAGCGAGTGGGACTTACTGCTTTTTAACATATTGTGCACAATTCCCATAGATGGTGCTGCTGCCGCTGCCTTTCTCTGCAACGTTCCCACGTCTCCTTTTCCAAAGTCTCCACGGCACACAGCAGGACAACTCAGGTGTATTGCCCAAGAAGACACCAGACCAGAAAATTTCTTCCTGAAGGTCAGAAATGGCCAAGAGCTCCAGACCACACCTGCCCCAATGATGAAACTTCAAATGAGCTAATGTAAAAGGAATAGTTTGATTAACTATGGTTTGTTGAATAACTCTCAGTTGTAGCTATGGCATAAACCACAGCTTACCAATCGATTGTATTCCTACAGCACACTAGGCTAAAGCCGCACAAACTATATGACCTTCAAGCGTGAAGGTCAAGGCCCATCATCTGGAGAGGCTGGAGCCCAAATCTGACCTGGATTAAGCCACCCACTGCTGATCCCACAGCACCTTGCAGCAAAGCCAGAACCAAAGCTTGTTTGGGGGATGAGGTGGGGGACTGCCTACAAAAGAAGGCCGGCCCCATTTCCACCAGCTGCCTCAGAGCAGCATCCTGGCTGTCCTTCACAAGGCTGAGCTGTCACGGGATGTGACCGTCCGCTGGCCCCTTCCGCTGGCTCGCACGGATGCGCAGGCAGCCTCTGGGAGGAGGAGGAAAGGTTCTTGCTAGCGCTTCCTGACAGGGTGGAAATTCACTGCCATCAGGGGGAGCCACAGGCCACGCCAGGAGGGCTCTTTGGCGGCGGCTGTGGCACAATGTTCAAACATGTCACTTTGGATCACATCGCAAAGTCCATAAATAAACTCCGGTATCCACTTAAGGGTACAGAGCCTTCAACAAACTCTAATCTGAAGATGTTTTCCCCTAAAACCAGACTCAGAAAACATCAGACATCTTAAGGGTAACAGCCAAGACCAGATCTCCAAAAAGCAAAACGGGAAAGAGGCATCCTGCCTGCTTCCTGGTTTAATTCGGTCAGGGAGACATTGATTTTAATTACAGCAAAGGAGTTAGAGGGGTTTTGCCTTGCTTTCTCCCAGCTTTATGTAACTGAAAAAAGTTCACTAAAAACGAAATCAATGAAGAGAAGAGCAACTATTAGAAGTTAATAAAGACACACTTTCTCCAAAAGAAGCGGGAGGCAACTTGTTTTCTAGTTTACACTTTCTTATCTTCTCAAGTTCCAGGCGAGCTGAGAGAAGACACTCAAGCCAGATGTTGCTGCCCTTTGGAAGGCATAAAAAAAGGCTTGAAGCTGATCTAGGAACGGTGATTCCTTGAGGGGTTCCTCAAGTCCGAAGCCACTCTCCTGGGGGGGCTGAAACAGAACCTAACTGAAAGCCAAGCAGAGGACGAGGGACTGCAAGCTGCCCCCAGGGAAACCCTCAAGCAGGTCCTCCTGGAGGCACAGAGGAGGCCTCTCCGGACAGACCAGAGACATTCCCCAAGGGGCAGAAGGCCAAGGAAGGCTCAGGAGCATCAACCTGGCGCTCTTCAGGGGTGGGTTCCTCCTGGTTCGGACCGGTTCGCCCGAACCAGTAGCGACCCGCTGGTGACATCACGATGATGTCACCAAACCGGATCGGTCGGTGCCAGTCCGTGGGCGCCACCATCTTTTTTTTGAATTTTTTTGAATTTTTTTTTATTTATTTTTTCCTTCTGAGCATGCGCAGAAGCCAAGTTCCGGCACTGTACATGCAGTCGCCATCTTTTTTTCCGGCTTTGTTTTTTTGCCACGCGGCGTGGGAGGAAGCAAACCAGCAGCGAGGTAAGTTAGAACCCACGCCTGGCGCTCTTGGCACCTGATGGGCATGCCTGTGGTGGCAGCTGGGCCTTATGAGCCTGCAAAGGCGAGGGCTCACTTTCATGGCCAGGGCTTGTCCAGAGCAGCCAGAACCTGGAGCTGGGGACACGCTGGGTGCAATCAGCCCCCCCTCCAGGAACTGATGGATGGAGATGCTGCAGACAAACCAAAGAGCAGAGACCGAAGTCTTCCAAGGGCTTCGTCTTGCCAGATATCAAGCTACATTTCAAAGCAGCAGCAAGAGGACACAGCAATGTTTCTAATGCAGCTTTTAAAAATGTTTAAATCACTCAGAAATAAATACAAGATCCTGATAGTCCTGCTGGGAAATAATTAATCAGATTCCCTATTCTCTAAGCAACTGTTACAAAAATCAGAGAAATGAAAAGACTCCGTTCAACTTCCAGCTCAATGCAAAATTGCAGTGCAAGACAGCAATGAAGCATTTCTGTCAGATAGACAGGCAGGAATGGAGAGCTCAGCCCTTTTCTAAAGTGCTTACCATTCAGAAATTTCTTGTATTTAGCCCAAATCTGCTTCCCCGCCCTCGGCTTTGGAGTCACAGGGAACAAGTCTCTTCCAGCTTCTGCAAAAAAAAGCTTTAGAGTGGCCTTCAGGTCACTCCCTACTAGCTCCCCTTCCCAAGTGCCCTTCATTCTGTTGGGTGTCTGATTTGCAAAGACTATCCTCACTCCTATTTGCTGGGCACCTCAAGGTCCTTCTCCAGTTGGGCCATTACAACAGGAGTTGGGAGCAGCCCAACCGCAGGCTGCTTGACGCAGAACTGAGCTGGGATGCCCACAGGATCTGCCCAGGCCCCAGCCAGCAGCTACGTGCCTCTGACTCACTCGGGCACATCGCCAGAAGGGCCACAAGGCTGGGGGCTGGGCTGGGATGGCCGTCCAGGGCATGGAAGATACCAACTGGGGAGAAAGAGCAACACTATTTCTAGGGGAAAGAATGAAGGTTCAGAAGCTCCCAAAGGTTGCCTCAGCTGGGCTAGCTTCTATGCATGTGCAAATGAAGCTTTACATGCTCACTCACCACTCCCGTGGCCCAGTTCCCAACGGTCCGTGGACCAGTACTAATCTACAGCCGGGGTTTGGGGACCCCCTGGTTTATAGTAAAAACCTATGGCAGTGTCATTCCTTTTTCTTTTTATATTTACCTAAATGCATTCAAGAATGCTTTTTTTTTTTTTTGCATTTCTTTGCATTTCTATAGAGGTATAGTTATTTCTTATATAATATGTAATATATATATATTTCTAATAAATATGACTTCCACCTCTTCTTTTGTTAGGCCTGTTTCTTTTGAACAATTTAAATCCCTGTAGCTTTATGTTCCAGTCACAGATTTCATCCCACCAAGTTTTGGTAATAGCAACAATATCGTACTTGCCCTCGTGGACTAGGATTTGACGTTCACCCTGTTTGTTCCTCATACTTTGAGTGTTAGTATTTTAGGCATCTGAGTCCTTTTGGGGTGAACCTGCATTTGCTTCCTGTTCCTCCTGTTTTGTATCTGAGCTCCTCGTTTCTTACCGCTTGGTTGATTGCCCTGAGATTTATGTTTGGAATTGGCTCCTAAAAATTCGTCTCCTTCCCCCTCCAGTTTTAGGTTAAAGCCCTTCGGGTAAAGCCAGTTGGGTTCTAAAGACATTCTTCCTGGTTCTTGTGAGGTGTGGCCCCCCCTGCCCAAATCCCCCCTCCCCCCTGGCAGGTATTGTAGACCATGGTCTAAGAATCCAAAGTTCTCTCGATGGCACCATCCTTCAAGGCAGCGGTTTACTTCCAAAGCTCTGCGTTCCCCTATTGGATGCTTACCTTTCATTGGGAGTACAGAGGAAAACACCCCCTGTGCCCCCCTCTCTTTGGCTTTCATGCCTAGCTGTTTGTAGTCTCTTGATATTGCTTTCAGGCTCTTTGTTGCATCATTTGTCCCCACATGAAAGAGGAGAAAGCGATAATAATCTATGAATTATTTTAGTAAGTTTCTCAGTCGCATCTTTGCTCTTTGCTCTTTGCTCTTGGGAGACAGCAAACTCCCTAGATTGATTGTCCCGAGTAGTGAGTCTCCTATCACCAATACACACCTTTTTCTTCTTAAAGAAGTCTGCCCTACTTTTTTTCTGTAATTGGTGCACTTGGTGACGTCTTTTCTGCAGGTGTCTTCTAAACGGAGGTGACAATATTGATTGTTTAGCTGCTGGATTGGACAGGACTGGTTTTGTTTTCTTTTTCCTTCTATGAGTGACACATCACCAGCGGTCTCTCTCTAAAGGTTCATTTTCTGTGTTAGTTAATTGTGCCTTCCTGTGTTCAGTTTGGATACAGTCTTTGTCCTTTAATTGGAGTTTCTCATTTTGTTTTCCGAGTCTCAGAGAGGCTGAACTTTAAGAGAAAAACCCTTTGCTTTTTCCTCTAGGTTGTTAACTTTTTTCTCAAGTGTTTCAATTAATTTACATTTGGTACAGATATAATTTGGACTTCTGAGGGTATGAGTATATACATGGGACATAGTTTTGCAAATCAATACATTGTTAGATTTTTTTCCCCCATGTGTTTTTCCGTGACTATATTATTCTTGTTGTAACTGCTGTTATAAATGCTCCCAGTAGTTTCAATGCACAATCCCTTCTTTTTTAAAAAAAAAGTTTAATGAAGGGGTTTTTTTACAATCTTGCAGTTATTACGAAAGGATGAGAATATTTATCTAACAAATTAGGATTAGGGGTGACATGATACCTGTCTTCCGGTCCTTGAGGGGCTGTCACAGAGAAGAGGGGGTCAACCTATTTTCCAAAGCACCAGAAGGCAGAACAAGAAGTAACAATGGAAACTAATGAAGGAGAGAACGAACCTAGAACTAAGGAGAAACTTCCTGACATCTGAATGGGTTGCCTTTTTTTTTATTCTCAAGTCGGTGTTCACCATGTGATAATGAGGAAATCTTTCCTCCTTTGTGACAATGCCTGTTTTGCTCCACAACCCACTGGAGCAGCAGCAGTGACCCTGCTGGAGCAGCTCAGCGAAAGAAATGCAGCAGAAACTTTTTCATCAAGTATTCCAATCGGAAGGAGCCTTCCGAAGTCAGGAGAGGGCTGAAAACAACCGCGGGTCCCTCCTGAGCACCAGGTGAGACTGGAGAGGGCCGCTAACTAGTTGGGTAAGCAGCCAGAGGAAGATGCCTGACCTGCAGACCCAGAGATGTTTCCCTTGCCTCCCTCTGCCTTCCCTGGACACCAGACCCCTGGGGAGAGTCAGGCACCCGGCTCCGTTGCTGGCCTATCTTTCTTTGGGGACACAGTCAGCTATGAGGCTGAGGGGGCAGTATCTTTTCCTGACACCCCCCCCCCTTTCAAGGCACTTGATTTCTCTGCCTGGCTGGATTAGCGCTGGCAAATTCAAGATACAGGCTGAAAAACAAGCTTCTTTTTTTCACCTGCGAAATTAAATTGTTTTATTCTAATATCCTTTTAAATGGTTTGTTGGACTGTTACAGAATAATGTCTTTCCCTATTCTAAAATTCTTTTTAATAATTGTTATTTAACCCAGTTATTTAAAAATATTGTTATTGTTGAAATGCACATACACAAAAAGGGAGAAACTGCTATGTTGGTGACTATGTACTGTATTTATTTTCCAGAGAAAAGAAAAAAACAAAAGACCGAAACAGGTAAGTATGTTATGAGAGAGATGTAAAAGTCACTTGGTTTTTAACTTTGCTGGTTCTAAGACTGATCCAGATCCCCACATCAGCCGCCCTCTGGCTTCCTCTTCTCCCCAAAGGGAGCAAAAGATGAAGAGGGTCTCAGCCCCCCTAATGCTTGCTGAGATATCTGGGCTCTAAACCGGAAACTGCCTACTGGCTGGAATCCTCAGACTATTTCTTTTTCATCTTAACAAATCTCACTAAAGAGAATTCAGTGAATCTGGGGAATGAAAATTACTTTCCATTTAGGTAGCCACCAAAGGCCTGACCCTTGCATGCACAGAGTGCAGTGCTGGTCTTTCCGTTACGTCTGGAGTATTTCACACCCGGAATACTGCATCCAGTTTTGGTCAGCACATTACAAAAAAGATGTTGAGGCTTCGGAAAAAGTGCAGAGAAGAGCAACCAGGATGATTGAAGGTCTGGAGACAAAAACATATGAAGAACAGTTGCAGCAACTGGGCATGGCTAGTCTAGAGAAAAGAAGGACTAGGGGGGACATGATAGCAGTATTTGAGGGGCTGCCACAAAGAAAAGGGGGTGAAATTATTTTCCAAAGCACCAGAAAGCAAGACAGGAAACATTAGATGGAAATTAATCAAGGAGAGAAGCAACCTGGAATTAAGGAGAAATTTCCTAACACTGAGGACCAGTGGAACTGCTTGACTCCAGAGGTTATGGGTGCTCCATCACTGGAGGCTTTTAAGAGACTGGACAGCCACTTGTCTAAAATGGTATAGGGCAGTGATGGCGAACCTTTTTTTTGCTCGGGTGCCAAAAGGGTGCGCGTGCACACAATAGCGCGCGCGTGCCCACACCCATAATGCAATGCCCTCCCCCACACACACACGCGTGCACCCCCCCGGGCTGCCCCCCCCATGCATGCGCACAGGGCTCACTGAAGCCTCCGGAGCCTGTGGATGGCGAAAAACAGATTCCAGCTGATTTTCGGCCTTCCGGAGGGTGTGGCGGAGGTCGTTTTCGCCTTCCCCAGGCTTCAGGAAAGCCTCCAGAGCCTTTGGATGGCGAAAAACGGACCCAACGGCCCAACCGAAAGTTCGTTTCCAAACTTCCGATTGGGCTGTTGGGCCGTTTTTCACTCTCCCCAGGCTTCAGGAAAGCCTCCGGAGCCTGTGGATGGCGAAAAACGGACCCAACGTCGGAAACGAACTTCTGGTTGGGCCGTTGGGCCGTTTTTCACCCTCCCCAGGCTCCGGAGGCTTTCCTGAAGCCTGGGGAAGGCGAAAACGACCTCCCCCACCCTCCAGAAGGCCGAAAATCAGCTGGCCAGCAAGCACATGTGCGCTGGAGCTGACATAGGGCAACGCCTCGCGTGCCCTCAGATATGGCTCCGCATGCAACCTGTGGCACGCGTGCCATAGGTTCGCCATCATGGGTATAGGGTCTCCTGCTTGAGCAGGGGGGTTGGACTAGAAGACCTCAAGGTCCCTTCCAGTTCTATTCTGATTGATGTCCAAATGAGTCTACTCAAAATCTGAGACAGAACACAGAACTTCGAGCCATGTCAAAGTGTGGCGTGATCATTTATTTCCATAGCTTTTTCTCTAAGTAAGATCAAAGGTTGTCCTAAATTGATAAACATCAAATTTTATGTATGTATTTCCACATCACATTAACATCTTTGCAGCTTATTTCTCTTCCTATAATCCTCTCAACAATAATGTGAATATTAGACCCAAATCTGAGAACTATACAAGAAAAACCCATATATATAAATGTTCTCTTAAATGTACGACATCTTCAGCATAAAATGTCAATACCAAACCCTTTTGAGCATACAGTTATCCTACACATCTGAAAAAGAATCTTTTGATGAAGTAGTTTCTAAGAGCATAAAAATGTATTTCTTTAAATCATGATTCCATTGATTTGCTATAATGTTTCAATTCTTACTCTTTTGTAGTTTTTTCCCATAGATTATCACTATTTTAGTAACACTTCTCAGCTGTCTATAAAAATAAATTGTAGGTTAGACTTTCTCTTTCCAGATTCTCTCCAATATCTAAGATGAAAGAGGGGGGGGGGAGAAACCTTTAGAAACTTCTTTCTTTGCAATGGTTCAATTTGCCTAATAGCTTTCAGCCTCCTCAGATACATAACCTATTATCGAAGAAATGCAGAAATAGAGGATGATACCAAGAGATTTGACTGAAGTTGAAAATCTTACAATATGTAACTCAGAACATTTCTTGGGCCATATTTATAAACTGCTGGTGAAGAATGATTCAGAAAATGAACAGGCCAAAGATTAAATGGATGCAGATCTTGAATACAGTAATTGAGATGCAACGATGGGCATTTGAGTGGAAGAACATTCAATTTACTCTGAACCTTAGAAAAAAATGTAATCACTAGTAAATTACCAGTGTGGTTTTTTTTTTAAACAAATCACTTGGATTCCCTAAAAAAACAAACCAACATTTGCTATAGTTAAAAATACAGAGCGTTAAAATACTGAAGTCAAGACAGAGAAAACAGGAGGGGGCGGGTCGCCTGTCTCCTCCGGGTGTCTATCCAAGCCAGTTAGAGCCAACATGGTGGGCATACTATGGGTCCCCTTGATCTGGCTGTCCTCCCAGCCTTGGTGGGCAGAGGAGGAAACCCTCTTGTTAGACGTGCTTGTCATATGTTGCCTGTATTTTGAGGTTCTTCTTCGCATTTGCCATTCTGTTTATTTTCTATATGGTGTTTTTTTTTTAAATTGAAAAGTACTGAAGTTTGCAGATGATACAACAGTGATCAGTCTTATTTGAGACGACAACGAATCTGCATACAGACGGGAGGTTGAACAACTGGCCTTGTGAATGTGGCCAGAACAGTCTTGAATTGAACACACTTAAAACTGTAGAGTTGATAGTACATTTTAGGAGAAGCCCTCCTATTCTACCATCTCTTACAATATTAGACAACATGGTATCAACAGTAGAGACCTTCAAGTTTCTAGGTTCTATAATATCTCAAGACTTAAAATGGACACCTAACATCAAAAACATCATCAAAAAAGCACAACAAAGAATGTACTTCCTGCACCAACTCAGAAAGCTCAGGCTGCCCAAGGAGCTGCTTATATTCTACAGAGGAATGATTGAGTCTGTTATTTGCACCTCTATAACTGTCTGGTTTGGCACAGCAACCAAACAAGGCAGACACGGACTTCAACGGATAGTTAGAACTGCAGAAAAAACAATTGCAACCAGCCTGCCTTCCAATGAGGGCCTGTACACTGCATCAGACAGAAAAAGGGATGTGAAAATATCTACAGACCACTCACATCCTGGACATAAACTGTTTCAACTTCTACCCTCAAGACGACGCTATAGGGCATTGCACGCCAAAACAACCAGACACAAAGAGAGTTTCCCCCCCATGCTATAACTCTGTTAAAACAACTAATTCCCACAACACTGTCTATGCCCTGGGATGTCAAACCACCTAGTAGGGCTGTATTATTTATTATCCTAATCTGTCCAATTACCTATTTCTTTAGAATCTTATGACTATAACCTGTTCTGTCTCATGATTTATGTTGATTGCTTTTATTTAGTATCCTATTATGTTTTATGTTGTTTTAGTATCCTATGACTATCACTGAGTGTTGTATCTATGATTTATGATGACTGTATTTTAGGATTATGATTATCACTTGTTGCTTGTATGTACACTGAGAGCTTATGCACCAGGGACAAATTCCTTGTGTGCGTTCAATTGCACTTGGCCAATAAAGAATTGAGTTCTGTTCTGTTCTGTTATTTGCATTTTTATTTTATTATTGTGAGCTGCCCAGAGCTGGTCTGAATTTGGGCAGAGATGAACTTGATATAGAGAGATGATAGATAGCCCTATATATTACTAAAACTTCTCGTGACCTTTAATTGGGCGAAATGGTGCATGACCTTAGACTAGTCACTCTCTCAGTCCAACTGCCCTCACAGGGTTGTTCTTGTGGGGAAAATAAGAGGAGGGAGGTATGTTTGATATGTTTGCCATTTTGAGTTATTTGTAAAAGTAATAAAGGTGGAATATAAATAAACTAATAAATCCTAGGGCAACAATTTTTGAACTAGGATACCACAAACGGACTTACAGATTGTGTCCAAAATCCAGGGTATACCCAAGGATATGAAATGTGGGAAAGCTGGGCTGCTTCAGTGCTACTGGCTGCTGCGGTCATGTGATCTTCATTTTCATTTTCAACATTCTCAAGTTTCCCAGCCACTTTTGCAATCCTTTGCTTTCTCCCCCACCCAGCAGCAGCCACTTACTTGCAGGATAGGAAGGGAAGGGAAGGGAAGGGAAGGGAAGGGAAGGGAAGGGAAGGGAAGGGGGAAGGGAAAGGGAGCTTTCTGACACCCCTGCCAGATTCCCACAAGGAAACTCAATGGGGAAGCTGGCAGGAATTTGCTCCTGCTCTCATTCCTTCTTTGCCCAACCACCGCCATTCTGTTTGTCTGTCTAGGTAAGGAAACACCTCTGAAACTATGACCCAATGGCTATCCAACCCACAGGTTGTCTAGTAGATAGCCTGCAATTTGGCAGTTCGAATCTCACCAGGCTCAAGGTTGACTCAGCCTTCCATCCTTCCGAGGTGGGTAAAACGAAGACCCAGATTGTTGGGGGCAAGAGGCTGACTCTGTAAACCGCTCAGAGAGGGCTGTAAAAGCACTGTGAAGCGGTATATAAGTCGATGTGCTATTGCTATTTGTGAAAAAGATCTTGGAATAGTGGTTGCATGCAAATTGAAAAGGAGCCAGAAGAGTGATCTGACTGCAAAACATGCAGTTTTAGGCTGCAACTATAGAAATGCAATTAACAAATTGGTGGAAGTAAGTATTCTATTATACTAAGTTCAGATCCGTGAGCCACACTATCAGGAGGATTCAGAGAAATTGGCACAGGGTGAAACAAGGGCAATGAGGAACATCTGAGGATTGATACCTTAAGTACTACGGAGAAAGGCTGTGTCAGAAGCATCACAATTAAAATAAGGCATACTGTGTGACATAACATTCAAAATACAAAATACAAGATTAAAACATGTACAAATTAAACAGATCTTGCCCAGAAACTAGCAATGTTAACTGTGTTCCATCGGACAGAAGGCAAGCAAGGCAGGGAAGCCCAGGTGGCTTTGCTGCTTCCGCTCTGCCATGAGCAATCACCTTGGCAAGACGGAGACTCCTCTGAAGAAATCAAATATGGCCACAGGGAAACATTCCCATCTGCTGTTGCTAGTCGGCAGCTGAGTTTACATAGCTGAAGCATTCAACAAAGACGACAACGGCAGCCCTTTCTAAGCGGGAGCCTGAAAACAGAGGCAGAGCCCGATGGAATAGCTGGCTTGCCTTGAAGGACCACCTGCCTGCATTCCGCCCAGCTGCTCTTGTTCGGAGGAGGAAGGAGAACCGGAAGGTCACCAGCAGCAGATCGAGCAAACTCACAGGGAGGGCTTCTCTCCTTGGGGGTCTCCTCTCTCTGCCCAGGGTCTTCTCCCTGGAAGAGCCATCTCCCCCATGCAGTTCAGCAAAGGCTCTGGGCAGGTGGGCACAAGAAATCTCTCTCGTTCAGCTTGATTGCAGAAAATACGACTTCTGCAATAGAGTAGTAAATGTCTGGAATACTTTACCTGATCCTGTTGTTAGTTTCTCTAATCCCCATACCTTTTACCTTAAACTGTCTACCGTGGACCTTACACGTTTCTTAAGAGATCCCTAAGGGGGCGTGCATAAGCGCACCAGCGTGCCTACCATCCCTGTCCTACTGTCCCCATTTGTATGTACTCGTTTTATGTGTTTATGGCTATGTTTTGCTTCTTTATATCCATTTATTTGTGCCATTTTTTCATGTGTCCTATTTCCTTGCACTTGTTGACAAACAAACAAACAAACAAATAAATAATCAAGCTGAAGAATATATTCCCATCTTAGTATTGAAATGCACACTCAGGAAATCAGGAGTTGCCTGGGATCAGTTCAGCTTTGTGGCTTTTGCAAAGAAGAAGAAAATGGGGGGGGGGGAGAGATTTAGAAATGAGTAGACTTCCATCATAATTGGTTCAGAGTTAATGCTCTGGCAGTGTCCGAAGAAGGTCTCTTCCGGCTGCCATTCAAACATGACCACCTGGTGAAGATGAGATAACCAGATCTCCTTGACCACCTGGCCAGAGAAGATTGAACAGCACTCCCAAAGGGTTGCAAGGATGCAAAGGGCCCAAAGGCCTCCTGGATGCCAAAGGGGCAAAGGTCTCCCTGAGGGAGCTGCCCTGAGGGAGCTGTTGTCCTCTGAAGGCCTCCCTCGTAGCCATGGAAACACATGGAAGTTCAGCCATGGAAGTTCAGCTACAAAGTGGAAAGGCGCAAATTTCATCAGACAGTTCTGGCTTCTATGAACTCTCCGGGGTCCCGGTGTTAATGGCTGAGGCCTTCTATTCATCCAGAGTCTTTATTGTCTCTTTAATGAGTTCTCTAAGTCGGGAGTCCCCAACCCCTGGTCCGTGGACCAGCCCCTGGCCACAGCATGCCTGAAACCGGGCCGCGCAAACAAGCAAAGCCCCATCCGCGGGATGCTGGCAGTACACAAAACCACGTCCCCTCCGATCCACGGAGAAACCTCTCTCCATGGAACCGGTCCCTGGTGCCCAGAAGGTTGGGGGCCCCTGCTCTAAGTAACCCTAAAGGAGACTCCCGCCGGTTTGCCAGCCATTGATTCCTTCCCAGACACACACACTCTTGCAGAAACACATTGGCTTGATTAACTATTGATAACCCTGGCTTGTTCAAGCACTCATTTGCGGTCTATTTTTGTGCGGCTTCCTTTTGTTGCAAATGTCCAACGCTTGTGTCGATACAAGATCCCTGCCGGGGCCGGGGGACTAATGATGCATTTTAAGATGAGCAAAGCAAACCATCCGGCCCAGGGTGCCTTTCGGGCCTTCTCTCCTTCCCTGGCCTCAGACGGCATTAACTTTGAGGGAGGGGGTCATCTTCCTTTGCACCCCAGGAGTTTTGGCGGCTGTACTGCCCTGTGTAAATTGTACATTCAGTTAAACTGCTAAATTTCTCTGCAATGAATGCAGACTAGCCATTGAAAAACCCTTTATTACAATTGACAATTTAATTTTAGATGGCTTGTGCCACTGATGAGGATCTTTTTTATCCTGAAATTTACCAAATGGGAGTACAAAACCACGTGGAATGACACAAACATGTGTTTTTAATGCATAGATACAAGAAAGGGTTTATTGTGCACTCTCTCTTTCAGCCTCCGATCAAAAAATAACTTCTTGCTCCTCTTAGCATGTATCCTACACAAGCATAGGTTGTGTTAGGTTTTGGGTGGCCCTTGTCTAGTTCGCGCAGCCAAGCCATTGATGAAATGATCTGTTTTTTGGCCACTGGGTGCTGATTTGGAGAGGGTGGTCAGAAGCCCCCAGGCAGTTTGGGTGGCCGAGGGGGAGTTAGAACCCGGGCCTCCTTACTCCTACTTTTCCTTCTATGCCAGAGTTCCCCAATCTTTCCGGCTTTGCGGACTGGTGGGAGGCGCCACTCATGCAAATGGAGTGTGTGCGCCTGCACTCGCCCGATGCTCGTGCGAGTGGGGATGTACACACGCACACTTGCCTGCCATTTCCACGGCCCAGTTGCAAATAGCTCACAGCCCACCAGTAGGCCGTGGCCCAGAGGTTGGGGGCCCCTGTTCTATAACACTCCGGCTCCCTCAATGGAAAAACAAACCTTTGTCTCACATACCTTTAGGAACATATAAAGAACTCTTCCCATCTATCTGTAGGCTCCATATATATGGGGCCATCAGGTCAAGCGCCTCAGCTGCACCTCTTTGCTTGCAGCACATCCTTCACCTGAGCCCCATCGCCGGCCTTCCAGGAGCCCGTTCCCTCCGCCCCGGTCCCAGAGGGGCCCTGGAGCCCATTTGCTGCAACCTCTTTCATGCAAACCAACTGACACGGAGCAGGTGCACACCGCAGAGAAAAGGCAGGCTATGCAGGCTAGTTTAGCAGAGAAGCAGCAGTGAAAAAGATACAGTTGTGATTCACCACTTGCCTTCTAGATGTTCCCGAGGGCGAGGCGAGGCAAGGGCAAGACCTCGGAGCTTTGTCAAGGGGGCAGAGAAGTCCTGGCGCCCAGGGTGGCACGGAGGCTTCCTCAGTAGAGCCGCGTCCCTTCCGGATGCCACCCAGAGCCACAGAAGAAAAGTCCTTGGCTTTTGCCATGGCAACAAATGGATTTTCCAAAAGAGGCTGTCAGAAATGCTTGACATTTTGAACAGAAATAATCACCAGTTGCCGAGATCTTACGGGCGCTTAGCAAACCAACCAGCCAACCGAGCGAGCGAGCGAGCGAGCGGTATTTGCAAGGGTGTGCTGGGAGGAGGGGAGGAGATTGATATAAGCCCCCTCTCCCGCGGGGATTATCCAAGCCTCTGTTTTTAAAAAAAGTTCACTTCAATCCTGCCGCTTCTTCCTCCTGGTGACCCAATGTCCCCTTTTTGGACAGCTGACCAGTTGGCCCCATGCACGATTTTTTGGGAGCCAGAATGGCCCACTGTGGCCACAGCAGCACCAACCTCTGCTGACCATTACATAGCTGCTGCTTCCAGGGCAGCAGGCACCTGCCGTGGCTGGTCCACTCTCTGCCTCCCCTCCCGAAAATTACCTTGTTCCTCCCCATTTTCCTTCCCTGGGGTGAAATCAGTGACCCCATCATCCCCCCTGGAATATAGCAACCCACTCCTGGAGATTTGCTTGATGAAATAGCCCAAATCCAAGAGCTTCCCAGAGACTATGCAGGGGTTTGCTTATTTAAAAATGCAATATTTAAGCCACAGGCACCTGGGGGATCTGAGTCCCGTTCACTAGGAGGATTTGGCCAGACACATCTCAGCAACTGAGGCAGAGACGCCTCTGGCTCCCAGCTCCCAGTCAGAACAAGATCATCATGTCCCTCTGGAAAACTTCTTCCCCTTTGTTAATTCCTTTCCCCTCCATAGGGCCGCAGTGCCGCTTTTCGGCTGTCGTGCTATGGAGCTAGCGAAGGCGCATTGTTTCCAGCCCCCAGCAGCCCCCCAGAGACTCTCATCAGGTGGGATCAAGACCCTCCTGTCTGAGACTAGACTTTCCAAGGAAAAGCTCCCGCAGCCCCTCCTCCAAGCCTTCTCGTCCCCTCTCAAGCCATCCAAGGCAAGGCAGACAACATCCTGCAATGGGAAATCCCATCTCGAACAAGGTCATTTGTTCACCGTCTCTACACTCTTCCCAATGCCAGATGCTTTCTGGAAGGCAGAGACCAAAGCTGCATACAGGAATTCCTGGGGGTGGGGGGTGGGGAGAGGGGGCTGCATCAGTTTGAAAGCAGCTCCAGATCGCTGGGTTGGAGAACTGAGTAGACTTGTTTCTGGCCCGTCTAAGGAACAGATGCCACCCTGTAGAGCAGGAGCCGTTCGGCTTTGGGTTGTGAAATGTGGGCACCTCCTTTCCAGGCTGAGCTTCAGGTCCTGCAGGAGAAGCAGGACCTCAATTGTCTGATGCTCCCCCTCAGTAGCCCAGGTCAGTGAAGGTCAGTGAGCAGAGCCGTCAGCTCCCAGCTCTTCTGCAAGCAGCCTTTCAATTCAGCAAAGGTGAAGACTTCAAACAGCTTCGGAGGTTTGGGGAGTGAAAGCGCTGCTAATGCGGAAGCTCTCTAAGGACAGGCCCATCGTGCACCTACACTGAAGCATTCAGGTGCTGGATTCTACTTTGTAATAATCCTTCCTAAAGGAAGACTAATGCAGAAGTTCCACGCCAGCCGCAGACTTAATTAACATTTTCCTAAAATGTCAACATCCTATTTTTCCTTGGTTATCTATCAAAGCTCAGAGCTCTCCGAGATTCGCTGGCTCAAAAGATGGGATTCTGCATTCAGACGAGGCCGGCACGATTCCTAGTCCTTTCCTATAAACATTGCCATCTTGTGGGAGTGCCTTTTCCGGGGGGGGGGGCTCCCGCCCACTGCAATCCCCCTTCCACTCTCCTGCCTGCTGAAGACCTGGCTTTTCCCCCCAACACCGGGATAGACTGAGATCAGTAGGAGTTTCTGTGGTGGACTTCTTGTGAAAGGTGATGACGGAGTTTTGATCGATACAGCTAGATATTAATTCTACAAGGATGCTGTTTGAACTGTTGATTGGGAGCCACCCCAAGTTCGGTATACGATAGGTGGCCATATAAATCTTATAAAAAACAGTTCATTTATGAGTGTGCTGACTTTCAAGTAAGCTAAAATGCGACAATCTCAAAAACATAACACAGGTAGTCCTCGACTTACAACCACAATTGAGCCCAAAATTTCTATTGTTAAGTGAGACATTTGTTACGTGAGTTTTGCCCCATTTTAGACTTTTCTTGCCACAGTTGTTAAGTGAATCACTGTAGTTAAGTTAGTGACACAGTTGTTAAGTGAATCTGGCTTCCCCATTGCCTTTGCTTAGGTCATAAAAAGTGAAAAACATGACTCTGGGACACTGCAACAGTCATAAGTATGAGTCCTTATTTTGATCACATGACCACAGGGATGCTGCAATGGTCATAAGTCTTTTTTTCAGTTGTAACTCTCAGTACAGTTGTAACTCTGAACGGTCACTAAACAAATTATTGCCAGTCAAGGAATACTTGTACAAACATTGGCAAACAAAAACCTGATGGAAAGGGAATTGCTTCCCTCTGTGTCACAGCGAACCTAGGAGAACCAGCTGCTGGTTGGTTCCATTCATTCATTCCTGGCTGCTCAGGATGAAGCCTCGACTCAGAGACTCCTTACAAGAGCGAGGTTGATTGGGCCAAGAGACCCGGAGAAATGGACCACACAGATGCCCACTTTCCGCCTTCTCCAAAGCAGAAAATCGGCCGAAGGGTCCCAGAAACTTGAAACAACACGGCCAGGCCAAATCCTGAACACTACAAACCCCTGTAAATCTCTGGCCATGAAGGAGAGTTTAATCAACTTAATCTTTCTTGGGCTCAAATCCAAAATCCTGCCACCTCCCCTTTCCCTCTGTGCAAATGTGTTGTTGCCTTGCGTGTCCCAGGCCTGCTGAAGGTGCCCGTGGAATCTCCCCATTGCCCACGTTCCTCCCCTGGGAATCCCTAGCTGCTCCCGGCCCCTGGCAGCTGCTGGCGTTAGATGCCAGTTTGCAAGCCCTTCGCTGCGCTGGCTTTCATACCAGCAGCCCCCGCCCCCACCGGACAGCTTTCTTCTCCCTGGGTGGGGAAGATCCTGGCCCAGCTCTCTTTTCTTCTCTCTCATCATGGTCACTAAGGTTGCCCCGAGGGAGGCGGCTGCAGCGGGGTCTTCAAGGCGGGCGCTCTTTGGCTGTCTAGCGTTTCCCAGGCTGACTCTGACTCCCAATGAGCGGGACTAAGCTGCGCCTCCTCTCCCACCGGCTCACCGAGGTGCTGAACCCGAGCAGCCCTTGGCTCGGCCAGCAGCTTCAGTTCCTGGAGGAAAGGCTGTCACACTAACTTGCAGAGAGCAAGAATCACTTGGCCCACAATTTGAAATCCGCTTCCAAATAACAGAGGCAAGAATGGACCAAAAAATGCTTGGGCTTTATGCTGTTAGAACCACATTTTAATGGAGAGCAAGTCATTTGGCAGGCTGTGGAAGGAGTCCTTCCTCGTGTGCCTTCTGGCATTTTTGGAGAAGAGCTTCTGCCGCAGGAGACGGCCTTCCAGGAGTTCCCCCACTTGAGCCAATCTCCAGTCCCCGAGGCCAAGAGCGACTGGGAGGGCAGGAACCACTGCTTTATGGCCACTCCTGGCCTGCTGTCAACAGTCAGAGCAGGTCAAGCAGGCTCTTCTTGGGGCCTTACGAGTAAATGGCCCAAGGTCCTCTATCCCTGGCAGTGAAGAAGTAAAGAGTTCCGGATCTTGATGGAGAGGAAAGAGCAAATGAGAAGCTCCTGGGAGTCTGTTTAATGTGCTTATTTCTTTAAAATAGAAGTGTGTGAATAGATATCAAGAGCGATATCTATCACATGTAAGTGCCCCTGGTGCGCTTTCCTCACAAAGCTCTGACTTGAGCTCCTGCAGAGGCCCAACAGGCTGCTCCCTCAGCAGACACTCCTGGTGTCTCTCTGCATTGCAGCAGGAACACAAACTGACCTACTGGAACCTGGTGGAAGAAAGTGAGACTCTGCAGGATCCCTCTTCATTGGCAAACATCTCTCACAGATTCCTGGCACAGTCCATCCAGAAGACCATCCTGCACAATAGGAAGAAATCCTCCTCTTCAAGGCTGCTGCTGGACTGAGGAATCCCACAGAGCCTTCCAAGACCTCACCCAGCACGGTTCCTTGCAAATTCTTTCAACAGACAGACTCCAGGGACCCTCAAGAAAGAAGAAATGCTCCTTCAGCCTATCAGAAGAGGGCAGTGCAACCAGCAACTCTACACAATATAGAAGAGGCTTCTAAGGAAGAGGTGGGCCAAGCAGCTCTCCCACTCTGAACACACCTGAAGGTTGTCTTGTTTCACTGGCATTGAAATGCGGGATGGGGTGGCAAGGGCTGAGGAAACAGGCCTAAGTCAAGCCAAGGAACAGGACCACCAAAAGCCCTACGATCGCCTGCAGCCTCGCATTTAGAAGGCAGAGGCCTTTAGCCCTGCTGCAATTCCCCTGTGCGGTTCATTACTATGAGACATGGTGGGGGCCACTAAATCGGATGACTTTAAAAGAGGCTTGCATAAATTCAGGGAGAACTATAAGTCTTAAGACTCCTAATTGGAGGGAGGAGAGGGGCAAGCCTTCATTTCCTGCTTGAGAGCAAACAGGGGCATCTGGGCCACCTCTGTGAGAAACAGAATCATAGAGAGGCTGGACTGATGCATTTGGGCTCTCATGCGCATTTTCTAATCTTCTTGTAGTTGTGCGAAGATGGACATGTCCGTATTCAGACACTCTGATTTCTCTTCATGTGGAAGAAGAAACAGCACCTAGGAAGGCTACACTAGAATTCCTATTTGGTCAAAGGAAGCCAAGGTGAGGTCCTCTTCTGCTGCTTCTACGGGTGGATTCTGAAACCGGGCCAGGTGGCCAGGGGAACAGGAAGACGAAGGAGACCGTATCAGAAGCACAAATGGGCCCCTCAGTCACTTAAGACCAGCCCCCTGCCCAGTCTTCATCACATATGTACCTTTCAAAATTGAGAATGATAGTGAAAATATGTTAGGGTAACAAATTCAGCACTTTGTTGAAAGGGAAAGCAATCTATCTCTAAGTTTGGAGAAGGAAGGAACATCCATCTTGAGTTTATGATGTCACATCAATAAAAAGAACAGGCTGACTTGACAGGATACAACGGAAATGCTTTCAGCAGTTGGAAGGACTCAGAACTATAATGGAAGGAACAGACCATTTTATCCTCTGTTAATTAAATGAATCCAAAAATGGCCATTCTTCTTCCTGTCCTGGTTTTTAATATATTTCAGCCCTTACTGACACATCTGCACCTCCAGGAGATGGGAGCTCTGGTCCTTCTGCTTCAGCACTGTTGGGCCATAAATCATTCTCCAGAAAATGCTGCTGCAGAACAAGCCAAGCCATGATCTGAGAAGGCACCATCATCCAACCAACCCACGTTCTGCCCTCAGGCCCTGCCTCCACCACAAAAGGAGGTTTCTCCGCAGTGCCTTTTTGGTGGGAATGTGTAGAATAAGGACCTGGTCACTTCTATAAGGGGACCTGTAGCCAACTGAGGAAGGTCACTGAATAAAACCCTGCAAAGTAGGAGGTTGAAGTGAGAGTCCATCCTCTGATAGATTACAGGACTGTCAGGAAAGAAGCAGCAAACCCAGAACTGAAGCCCTAATGCGGATTGATGTCACCAGGTCTACTTGCTCAACCACAGACGTTTCCGAAGGAAGGAAAAGCAGGGTGGCATTTGTGGGGTGAGGAAATAGCTAAGAAGTTCAACCACCCACAGCGAGAAGCAGGGAACGGGGCAGGGGCAGGCATCCTGCGCCTTCCCTGTCAGAAAGTCCTGTTGCCCAAGGGACAGGTGGGAGCTTGGTCCAATCTTCCTTGCTGAGGGTTCCAAAAAGTGCCACAGGATAAAGTTGGGCCCAGGAATTTATGGAACCTGTAACCATCCATTCCTTCAGCCATCAAGGGGGTCCACCCACCCTCACAGCACTTCCCCACTGCTCTGGGGGCCTCAGCTTCCATATCATGACTGAAACGCAGCACCAGGTCTGAGTTTTGTAACATACCCAAAGCAAAACTCTGAGTCGCATTTCTTGTCCTGGCTCAATATCAAGTTTCCTGCCAAACAATTTCCCAGAAGGGAAGATAAAAAAGCAGAACAGCTACAGACAAAAGTCTTTCAAAACTTGGCTGGTTCTTCAGCCACCTACCACCATGCGTCTCCACTGTTGCTCCTGGCAGACCTGCAAGACCCTCTCAAGTGTCGGCTACCATCCTTGGTTAGGGGGTGGGAGAGAACGGCAGACCTGGAGGTGGAGTGAAAAGAGGACTCAGCCTAGAATCCCTATGTAGCCAGAAGCAGACTAAGCCCAACCTTCCTGGAATTATGTTCCCTTATCTAACCGCAAGCACGGGTTGACCTTAGTTAAGAAGATTCCTGTGCACAGGCTTCTAGCAATAAATCAGTTTAATGAGACCTTCACATGAGGACCTGGGCTTTGGCACCTGACAAGTGTAGACCTTCCACTTCCCAGAGTACTTGCACTCTCTCCAGGAACAGAAGAAACCAACGTGAGCCAACCAGAATGAAAGCCCTACGTGAGCCAATTTATACATTGAGGTAACAAATCTGATTTGAACTTTTGCTTCTGAAAATGTCCCATTGAGAGGACAGCAGAATGGATAATCACAGAATCCTGTTTCTGGGAGGGGCCACAGAGTCCAACCTCTGCTCAGGGCAGGAGTCCAAATCCAAACCACTGAGCAGACCCACTGAAGAGGGGCTGGAGGTTTTCTTCTAGCATTCAGTCAAGAGGCTGCCTCCCTCTAACTTCAGCCTCCTGCACTCCAGAACAACAGATCCTGGGAGGTTTTCACAGGACATCTTTTCAAGTATCTGCCAACCACGGTCATATTTTCATCTGGTGTTGTTGTTGTTTTTTTTAAATCTCCAGGCTAAACCTCCCTTCAAAGACCTTAGTTCCAACTCCTCAGTAGTCCTCATCATCCTTCTCTGTGTTTCTCTAAACGCTTCTTAAACTATGGCCACCAGGTGGCCCATGTAAAGAGGGGCAACCAACATTGCCTCCCCCCCCCGCCACAAGCCTTCACAAAGCCTGGAACAGGACAGACAGTTCAAGGTGGAGCCTGACCAGAGTGGAGCAGAGTGGAAAGGTGGCTGCCCACGGGAGAGCAAGGGTTCTGTTATATGCTTGGTTTAGTTATAGTTCCTGTTTCCATTTCATACCATTCCTGATTTTAAAAGATGTTTTCAAGGTGCCTTTTCCAAGTATTAGCAGTTTTCTATTTACTGTAATCAAAGAAATACAGAAAGGGCTGAACTTGCTTGCAATTGTCACCATGGACTCCTGGGACAAACATAGAGTCATCTTCTCTTGAGCTCTGGCTCAAAGCCCTCAGCGGGAGTGAGCAACCAGAAACTCTGGCAACTTGCATCTTCTGAAACAGCCCAGAAGTTGCCACCCGACTATCCTAGAAACAGGAAGTTAAGAGGACATCAAGCACCAATACTTGCCCCGTGTGGATTCCTGGGCCGTATCTCTGATTCATGACCAGCCTCTATTGGAAGCTCTCCAGTGAGGTAGAACGTCCGCATCATGGAGCAGCCACCTGTTCTATGTCTAGCAGTTTCTATACTCAGGGAGTTTCTCTGGACATTGAGCTCGAACCTACTTACTTATGCTTTAAACCCATTGGTTCTGGACCTGCCCTCTGGAAAAACAAAGATTAACTGTCTCAAGTAGCATTCAGACATTTGAACATTGTATCAGTCTTCTCTTTGGTAAGCTAAACAGGTCCAATTCCTTCGATCACTTCTCATGAGGCTTAGTTTCCACACTCTTTGTCATCCTGGTAGCCCACCTCTGAATTCCAACTTGCCACTATCCTTTTTGAACTATGCTACCCAGAACCGCACACTTTAGTCAAAGTGGGGCCTGACCAGGCCAGAATAGAGGGGAACTATTATTTTCCATGAACTGGAATCTATGTTCGTTCTTTTTCTGCATACCGAGAGTTTCTTCAGCCATCACATTGTTGTTGGCTACGTTTAATTTGTGGTTAGGGGAGGGAAATGAATCCAGGAGCCTATAGACCAATCAGCCGGACATCAATACAATGCATCTGCAAACAACTTAGGAACAAGCAAAGCCAACATTTTTGCTTCCAGCAGATCATGCCCAACAAACCTTACTGCATTTGTTGACAAAATGACTAAGTTAATGGACCAATAAAATGATGTGGACACAGTATATTTGGATCTTACTTTGTCAAGGCACTTGACAAAGTAGGCCACTTACCAACTTCTTGGTAAGTTAGAAAAATGTGGGATAGACAGCATCACCAACTGGCTGACCAACCACACTTAACATGTGGTCCTTAATGGAACTACATCTACATGGAGGGAAGTAAGCAGTGGGGTACCCCAAGGTTCTATCTTAAGCCCAGTCCTCTTCGGTTAGATGAGAGAATAGAAGAGAAACTCATCATGTTACAAAAAAGAAGTTGAGACTCTAGAAAGAGTGCAGAGAAGAGCAAGAAAGATGATTAAGGGACTGGACGCTAAAACATATGAAGAAAGGTTGCAGGAATTGGGTATGGCTAGGCTAGTGAAAAGAAGGACTGAGGGTGACATGATAGCAGTATTCGAATATTTGAGGGGCTGTCACAAAGAAGAGGGAGTCAAACTATTCTTCAAAGGAGCTGAGGGCAAGACAAGAAGCAATGGATGGAAGAGAGATCCAACCTAGAACTAAGGAGAAATTTCCTGACAGTGAGAACAATCAATCAGTGGAATGGCTTGCCTCCAGAAGCCGTGGCTGCTCCATCATGGAAGTTTTCAAGAAGAGATTGGACAACCATTTGTCCAAAATGGTAGCGGGTCTTCTGCTTGGGCATGGGATTGGCCGAGAAGACCTCCAAGGGCCTTTTCAACTCTGATATTCTGTATTGAGTAAATCCTTTTCACATTCACTGCTGCCAAGCCAGGTCTCCATATCCTATTCTTGTACCTTTCATTTTCCACGCTCAGGTGTGAAATGTTGTATTTCCCTGTTAAATTCCATTCTATTAATTTCAGTCCATTACCGAAGCCTGTCTAGACTTTGTGGCACTATTTCTTTCTTCTCTAAAGTAATAGACACTTTAGCAGGCAGTACAACATTGCAATAAATAAGGTTAATAAATAAAAATATAAATTCTCTCTTGCTCCAGTTTTGAATGCAGGCTTGGATGGATGGATGATGAATGGATGAACAGTCATTCTTCCCAGTTCTGAAGACCTGATAAGCCTCAAATTGTTTGATAGAGTTGAACAACAGAGAGCCCAAGACTGAGGCCTGTTGTCCTCCCCAGAAGACAGAATAACAGAGTTGGAAGGGACCTCGGAGGTCTTCTAGTCCAACCCCCTGCTCAAGCAGGAGACCATATACCATTCCAGACAAGTGGCTGTCCAGTTTCTTCTTAAAAGCCTCCAGTGATGGAGCACCCACAACCTCTGAAGGCAAGGTATTCCACTGGTTAAATGTTGTGTCAGGAAATTTCTCCTTAATTCTAGGTTGGATCTCTCTTTAATAATCTTCCACTACTTCTTGTCCTGCCTTCTGGTGCTTTGGAAAACAGGTTGACCCTCTCTTCTTTGTGGCAGCCTCTCAAATATCGGAATACTGCTATCATGTCACTCCAGTCCTTCCTTTCACTAGACTAGCCAAATCCAATTCCTGCAACCGTTCTTCGTAGGTTTTAGCCTCCAGCTCCCTAATCATCTTTGCTGCTCTTCTCTGCACTCTTTCCAGAGTCTCAACATCCTTTTTATAATATGGTGACCAAAACTAGATGCAGTATTCCAAGTGTGGTCTTACTAAGGCTTTATAAAGCCTTTGACTGCTCTCCTCCCATCTTTTGGGACCCCACCAGTCCTCCAAGGAATGTTCAAAGATTAAAGAGAGAGGTCACCTCTGCTAGTTCCTTCGGTATCCTAGGCGGGGATTCATCTGTCCCTGGAGATCTTAATTCATGTCTCTCTTACCTTCTCCTTGGCTATCCTAAGCAACAATCCCCCTACCCACCCCCACAATGACAAAACCACAGTCATGGGAGCTTCATTTCCATTTGAAACAAAATTCAAGCAATCATAACTGGCTAATCTGCAGTTTCCTTTAATTTCCATTTAGCAGAAAATTCACATGGTGCAGACATCCCTTCCTCTTCTTTCAATACGAATCAAAAACCCTTTTTTAGCACACGGTACAAATCTTTGCAGAGGAAACATATAAGCCTCTTTCTAAAACCTTTTTCCAGCCGGGCCTTTTGCAAAGACGTGAAAGAGCCCCTGATAAAACACTAAATGTCCTAAATGTACAAAAAGCTAGGAAGCCACTTTCAGAGCACATGACGCACAATGTACTGATTAGGCATCCTCCATCCCTGACCTCTGTAAAAACCTCAAGGATTTTTTTTTCTCAGCTGAGTCAAATGCATTTGCCTGATTAGATTATTACATTCATTTTTCACTGCATGGTTTTCTGGTGGTTTTCAAATGTCTCTATTTTGCTAAAAAAGGTTGACAGATGCTGCATTCTGGGAAACACATATCAGTGTTAAAGATCTTGATGACAGGCAGCAAGCGGAGAGATGAATGCCAGTAGAAACAACTGAAAGAGCAAAATCAAAGGCGCAAAGATGGGATAGAGAGTCCATACTGGGCAGCAGCAGAGACAAAAAGAATCTGGATATTTTGGTGGCTCACAATCTTGAGCCAAAAAGGCAATTCAAGGGAGTTTAAGATGAAATCAAGAGAGGAAGTAATAATAGATGGACAGAGCTGTCATGCTTTTCCCATTTACAGTTATCAGAAAGATTCAAAATGGATAAAAAGACTTATGGGGATGGGGCAAAGCAAGATAAAATTTGAAGTACAATTGTGCACCAATGACAACATGTAATTGCTAAAAAGTACACATGGTTTTGACGGTTAGATCAGCTAGATCAGGGGTGTCAAACTCAAGGTACTTAGATCTGGCCCGCGGTGCCGCCCTGGGAACAGCGAAGGACCGGCCTGCAGTGCTTCTGCCACGCGGCCCTCCCGAGCTCCGTTTTCACTGGCAGAGGGTTGCAGAAGGCCGTGGCAGCCGAAAACGGAGCTCGGGAGCCCGTTTTCGCTAACAGAGTGCTCAGGCCACCACAGGTGCCCCCGACATGAGTATCATCGAGCTGGCTATGCCCACCCTGGCCAAGCCCACCCTGGCCCCCTGAGGTCAAACACAACCCTGATGCGGCCCTCAATGAAATCGAGTTTGACACCCCTGAGCTAGATTATTGAAAGTATTATGATGTAACTTTAGAGAGAGGGTTTAAAATATATTGTCCTTTACTGCTGCAAAGAATATAGCAATAGCACTTAGACTTATATACCGCTTTACAGCCCTCTCTAAGCAGTTCACAGAGTCAGCCTATTGCCCCCAACAATCTGGGTCCTCATTTTACCCACCTTGGAAGGATGGAAGGCTGAGTCAACCTTGAGCCGGTGAGATTTGAACTGCCGAACTGCAGCTAGCAGTCAGCTGAAGTAGCCTGCAGTGCTGCACTCTAACCACTGAGCCACCTCGGCTCTCAGAAGCTTCTGCTTTGTATCTTTTTTCTTCCTTTTCTATTTTTAACTTTTTTTTATTCTTGCACTTTTTGCTTTGCTTTCTTTCTTTTCTCCCTTACTTAGTATTAATTTGCATTATTTTTTATCTTCTTAAAAAATAATTAAAATTATATATATTTGTGTGTGTGTAAGATTCTGCTCAGGGTGGGCAAACAGAGACACAGTCCGAAAAAACACAGATCCAAATATTGAATCTCCAGGCATTTGACAGAATTCCCGCAGGTCGGCACCAAAATTTCTTGATTAAATATCAACATGGAAATGGAAGAGCTTGAGATGTAATACCGAGGGAGAAAGGTATAGATAGAGTTTTCCCCATCAGAGGCCTTGAGAGCTCGTTTCCTTCACACACACACACACACACACACACACACACACACACACACACACACACACACACACACACACACTGCAGTCTTTTGTTTCTTGCCAGGGGTGCATTCCCACTGCTACCCGAGCCAAAATATCCCATCTTCAAATGACCAGCAATATTGGCAGTTTCAGTTGATAGGAGGTGATGCGCACAACTGGCTGCGAGTGTTCCTGCCCCTTTCCGGCAGGCGCTCTGCTCCTCAGGGCCCGTTTGGGAAGAGTCTTCTGGAGGCAGCTCCTCCTGAAGCCGCCCAGA
The DNA here is from genome assembly GCA_003457575.1 of Thermophis baileyi. NCBI lineage: Eukaryota > Metazoa > Chordata > Lepidosauria > Squamata > Dipsadidae > Thermophis > Thermophis baileyi. Next base: position 1,480,768 of record QLTV01000207.1, read on the forward strand.
AGGGCAAGGCTGGCACCTCACAGCTGGGCTCTGGGGTGGCTTCTGCCCTGCCTCCTCCCAGGAGTGTCCTTGCCATGACCCAGAGACGTCTCCAGGCTGAGGGAAGCAACCCAAAGCCCAGAACAGAGCCCCTTCACAAGAGGCTCAGTGCTGCCCCACAATAGCCCCTTGTACTAGGCAAGCTGCCGGACCCGGCCAAGGGGCAGCCTTGACACCACACAGCTCCCACAGCTTAGGCCGCAAAGGAAGCCGCCCTCTCAGCACCTGCCTGGCTTCAGCCCCAGGCCAGTCCTCTCCTGCTCTGCCAGGTCCAATTTTTTCCAGGCTTGGATGTCAAGCTGATTGGTGTCAACCATCCCATTTGGCACATCCAAAAAAGGAAACTCCTGGCATGTAGGAACTACCAAGAGTAAAACTTTATTAAAAGATCCATTTTAGGCACAGCAGAAGCAAAGTCAGCTCAGAGGTTTTCCCATGAAAACCCACATAGGTAAAACCCCATTTTCACCCGCGGGCCGCCCACAGTTCATTGTCCACCAATTATACTCAGTACTTTTGTTTGGGGAAAAGAGTCTGCACTGGCTGGTAGCTGAGAACTTGGTCTTGGTGGGTATCTCCTCTCCGGTGGCAGAAGGCTCTCATGCATTCCTTAGCCTCACCCCACCCTAGGAATTTACCAACCAACCACCCTTTTCTGTTTGGCAAACTGCGAGCTGGAAGTTGATGCAGGCAACAAAGAAAGTAAGTCAGCTTGGACATGCCGACCCTCCAGAGGAATGATAGCCCTAGAAAATAAACATAAAGGTGCTCACCTCATTAGACATTATTTACTTCCCTCCTCACTGGGGCCGACCCAGATATTCAGCATGAAATCTACGCACTAACCTATCCACCTTCGCATCTGTTGCAGCCACCCATTCTGCATCAGCTAAAAGATAGCCCCTCTATAACATCAAATATTGCAGTTTCCCCCTATGGTACCGGGAGTTGAGAATCTCCTTGATTTCATAGTGCTCCTCTCCTTTGACCATGATGGGAGGGGGAGGCGCCTCCGTAGCCTGCCTTAATTCTGAATTATGGAAAGTCTTCAACAGACTGCAGTGAAACACTAGCTGCACTCGTCTGAGGCTTTTTGACAGCTGCAGCTCTACAGTAACCGGATTTATGATCCAGATAAGCTGGAAGGGGGGGGGTCCTATGTACTTTAGGCCCAGCTTCTTACAAGGCTGCCTCAGGTTAAGGAACTTGGTAGACAGGCATATTTTATCCCACACCTTGGACTCCCCCTGTGGGGCTCTTTTCTTGCCTGCCTGCCTCTTCTGCATTTCCCTAGCTTTCTGCAATGCCCTGCGCACCACTACCCATGTTTAATGTTTCCATCCATTCAGCCAAGGATGCTGAGCATGGCTACCCCTATGGGATTTCCAGCATGGGTGCAAACTCTACTCCACTAGCTACCCAGAAAGCGGTAAACCCTGTACTACTGTGCACCGAGTTATTGTATGCCACTTCTGCAAAGGGGAGCAGTTCAGTCCAATTGGTCTGTTGGTAGTTGACATAACATTTCAGGTACTGCTCCAGAACTGAGTTCGCTCGTTCACAGGTTCCATTGGTACTAGGATGATAGGTGGAGCTAAGGCCCTGTGAGGACCCAATCAGGCTGAGGAATTCCTGCCAAAATTTTGACGTGAACTGCACCTCTCGGTCCGAAATGATGCATTTTGGGACTCTATGCAGCTGATACATATGCTGCACAAACATCTTTGCCAGGGACCAGGAGGAGGGAATCTTTGGGCATGCTACAAAATGTGCCTGCTTGGAAAATAAGTCTGTGATGGTCCAGATTACAGTATTCCCTGCACTTTCTGGCAACTCCACAATAAAGTCCATAGAGTCCCAGGGCTTCATTGGATTGGCCACTGGCTGCAATCGACCGGGGGGGACTTCCCCAGTAGCCGTTTCATTGAAGCACACCCAGGGCAGCTGGCTACGTAAGTCTCTATGTCCTTTTTCATCTTTGGCCACCAGAACTGCCTCTTCACTAAGTGAAGAGTTTTTATGAACCCAAAATGTCCTGCTGCCTTTGTGTCATGACTCCTCTGCAAAATCGAGGTCCATTGGTTGGCCAGGACATATAATTTTGTCCCTTTCCATGCCAACCTTCCTTCAGGGATAGGTCGTCTTTGTGCTGTTGGAAACACTCATTTCTTGCCAGGGCGTCTTTCAGGGGTTGCGCTAAGTACTGGGCTGGCTCCGGTCAGGACGCTGCCTTGTTGTCTCAGTGATGGCTGGTGCTGCGCACTGTCTAGATGGGATGATGGAAGTCACTACTGACTCTCGGGTACAATTGTACTGCGGCATGAGAGAGAGGGCATCTGCGAGGAAGCTCTTCTCTCCAGGCAGATATTGGGAGGGTGAAATTGAACTGATTAAAATATTAAGCCCACCGGACTTACTTAGGGGACAGCTTCTGGAGGGGTCTTCAGCACTTCTGGGTTCTTGTTCTTCCATCCAGACCTCGAATGGGATCTTGCTACCCTCCAAGATCTGTCTCCACATCATGAGAGCCCACCTGATGCCTTTCAGTCTCGGACAGCTTGCAGGACATGTAGGCGCAAGGTTGAAATTCCCCTTTGGCATTCTTTTGGAGCAGGACTGCCCCTACTGCTACATCACTGGCATCAGCCTGTATTACAAATGGCTTCTCCAGGTCAGGGTGCTTCAGGTGCTCTGCAGTGAACAGGCATTTCAGCTTTTCAAAAGCAGCTTGGCAGTCAAGGGACCAATCCAGGGGTTGGTTGGATTTTGATTTTGCGCCCCCCCCCCCTGGTTTTCAGCAGATTGGTGATCAGCAGGGCTATCTGGGCAAATGTGGTAATGAATTGGCAGTAAAGTTCGCAAAACCTAGGAAGCTCTGTAACTGCCTCCTGGTTTGCGGGGGCTCCCATTCCAGTATGGCTTTCACTTTGCTGGGGTCCATTTCCACTCCCTCATATGGTACCCCAGATAGTCTAAGAGAGTTTTGTGAAACTCACACTTGGACAGCTTCATGTAGAGTTGGGCTCTTTACAGTTTCTTTAGTACTGCCCTGACTAGCTTCACATGCTCTTCAGGGGTTTTGGTGTATATTATTATTTTGTCCAACTACACCAAGTCCCCTTTGTATATCACTGTGGCTCTCATAAAAAGTTGGACCCGCTCGGGTGGCAGTTGGAGTTCCCTCTTCCTCACTGGACTGAGGAGAGAACTCGATGACCTGCTGCCCTACACGTGTCTTCTTTGGCTTCATGGGGGGGTCTCTTCCTTTTGGGCTGACTGGCAGGTGGAGAAGGGACCCCAGTTGGTGCCGCGGCCATGGGGGCCTCTTGCTGCCACACCAGGGAAGAGATGGTGAAGCCCACTGCCACTGCTCCTTGCACCGGGGACCCAATCGTCCTGGCAGGTGCTGGCACCACCAGCTGCAGGATGGGAGGAGATGGGGTGGTTAATGATTTCATTCCCCCGTCCCAGCCACCACTGCTGCAGCACCCGGTGATGCTGCTCCTTTGATCTCTAGCCTGCTGAACTTTTCCCCAGTTGCTCCACTGATGGGCTGCGGGTGGCCACTGGAAGTTTCCACTCGATCAGCTCGTACTAGACCAGCCACTTCGCTTTCCACTTGCTCCCTAGGATCATGTTGACTTCTAAGGGGATTAGGGGGTCCTCAGCTTCCGCCGCCTTCCCTACATTCGTGGCCGAGCGGGTCTTCAGTCCCTGGTAGGGGGCATCTCTCCACCACTCCCTTAAGCTCATTGGCTGTGGCTCCAGCCTCTCGGCTCTCTGTTTGGGTCATGCACCCACTGGCTGCATCCCTACCCCGGTCTGCAATACCACCGGGGCTTCTTGAGCCAAGGTTTCTCCCAACTTCTGCTTCTCCTCCAGCTCCTTGTCTATTTCCAACATCTCAGTGATTCTGACCTCCTGGTGGGGTCTAGGTAGACACTATTGTGAGAGCTGACTTAATATCAACCTTCCCATTTGGCACATCCAATAACTTGGCCTTGGTGGGTATCTCCTCTCCAGTGGCAGAGGCTCTCATGCATTCCTTAGGCCCCACCCTAGGAATTTAACAAACTCCCTCCGGTTTCTGTCTGGAAAACTGCGAGCTGGAAGTTGATGCAGGCAACGAAGAAAGCAAGTCAGCTTTGACAATTGGTCTGTAAGCCCTCCTCCTCCTCCTCCTCCTCCGCTTTCCCCCTTTTGAGCCTTCTGGGTGCGCTATCATCAACTTGAATGCAGGGCATCCACACTTCCCCAGGCCCCAACTGTGTCCCTGCCCCCCCCACACGGAAGCCCCTCCAGCCACCCAATTGCTCAGTTTGAGCAGTTTGGCAGAGTCTGCATTTCCAGCCTCCTCTTTCCAGAAATGGGAGGCCTTTGAAGACCTTGGCCCCACAAACCGAAGGAGGCAGGCGGAGGTGAGAGACAGCATCTTGCTTAGGCTGAAAATGGCCATATGCTTCAGTTCATCCACTCATCCAGAGAGCAATGCCTTTGGCGTTGAGAGCATTGGAGCATTGTCGAGGAGATGCAGCGGCCATTTATCCTGTGTTTCCATAGTAATGCTCAGCCCTCTGAGCCACACAAAGGCCCCTCAATAAAGACAAAGGAGCAGCCATTCCAGACGGTACGCCGAGGGAAGCCGAGCCACCGACAGGCCTCCCAGAGAGGCAGAATCTCGTGTGACTTCTTCTTCTGGAGGTTTACAGTTCAAAACTGTCAGGGCTCTGCACCTTTTCCCTTGCAATGGCATCCGAGGGCTGCCCTGACCCTGCGGCTGACGCCTCCTCAACCCTTTCCAGCTCCCAAGACAGCTGCTAGATCAGCTCAAATCAAACTGGAAAGAATGTAGAGATCTGGAATATTGCATCCAATATATAAGGGAGGGTGCTGAGGAACATAGTTGGTGAGGAAGTTGGAGGCTAAACCCTATTGAAGAGACAGGGGAGGGGATGGGCGAGAAGGGGAAAGGAGTCTTCTGTATAACCATTTGTCTTGGATGGTCTGAGGATTCCTGCCCTGACGGAGGTTTCTACTAAGACCCCCAAGTCCCACCCATGCCTTTCATTTGCTGTTCTCCACGCTCAGAACTTCAACTGGTATTACTGGACATGGATTCCAATCCAGTCACAAGGGGGAACTTGATGTCCCTGGGATCAGTCATCATTGTGACTAGATCCTTAACATCTATCAACTAAAATAATTTTGTATAATTTGAGTAGAGGATAAAAATATCTTTGAAAGATCAAATTTCATTCCAATCCCCTTCTAACGTAAGGATGTGGTTGGGATGCTGGCCTAGAAATCAAGAGATTGTGAGTTCTAGTCCTGCCATAGGCATGAAAAACCATCTGGGTGCCTTTGGGCCAGTCCCTCTCTCTCAGTCCAAGCCATCTCACAGGAAAAATAAGAGGAGGAGGAAGGAGTATTAGGTATGTTCGTCACCTTATTTACAAAAAACAAGAAAGGTGGGATAAAAAAAATCTAAAATTAAAAACTACTAGTAACAAATAAAATGTCTCCCCTCACCTCGGTAACTGGACAAGCAGCTGTGCTCTTACGATTTTACTGTAGGACAATTTAAGGGCAATGACTGATGAATTCTTCTGGCATCGTTTTCACTTACAGCCAGCCTCACCAGCCAGAAGGGAAAAACCCCACAACTTACCAATTGCTTTCTTCGTTAAGGTGGCCTGAGGGACAAAGGCTTAGCCTCTTTTCAACTGGCCAGGTTGCTGGTGAGGAGATGCTCCTCACCACTAGATGGACCATCTCTGAACAAAGTTCCTCTGAAAGAGCATCCGCTCTCCATCCAAATACAATCAAGTTCACTGGTTGGAGGGGGACAGGAGGGGATGTGGGGTGAAGCAAGTTCATAAGGCACATTGGGAGAATTTCCTTAACAAGCCCTGAGAGTTTAGAAAACTTAAGAAACAAGAACCTCAGTTTGTGGAAAGATCTATGATACTGGTAAAACAATGAAACAGAAACTTGAAGATTTCTCAAAGAAATTCTCCAGATCAGTGTTTCTCAACCGTGGCCACTTTAAGATGGGTGGACTTCAATTCCCAGAATCCCCCAGCCAGCATGATTCTGGGAGTTGAAGTCCACCCATCTTAAAGTGGCCACGGTTGAGAAACACTGCTCCGGAGAATTGATATTTTGTGTAATCAAAGGCGGCTACTCTGAGCCTCTGTTTCACATTGCCCCCTGACCTAAGGAAAGCTTTCGGCGATAGCTCACCTAGTAATGGTTTGCTCCGTCAGGGCCTGTTAGCCATTCTATCACATCATCTGACCAGCCTTATCCCAGGCCCATCCTCCATGCCATCAACTTCTTGGCTGGTCTATTTTGGGACACAGATTTCCTGCTCTTTCCGTCACTTGGACAGATGCTAACCCAGAGTCTGGAGACTATAAGGAATTAGATGACAGCAATCAGATTTGCATTAAATCCCTGCCAGATAGAGAAGCTGCTCATCTGGATCCAGTCCAATTCCAGGCCTTAGTGATCCACAGGCCACTTTCCTCTACCAGCATCAGAGGATACGTGCTTCTGACCACCTCCTTCGAAGGGATGGAGCACGCAACAAGCTTTTCCACCAGCGGCTCCAACATCTTGGAATACTCTTCTCTCTGATGGCAGGAGGGCCTGCCCTGCCATCTCCTTGGGAAAAGGGCGAGGCTGTCTCTTCTCCAGGGTCTGGAGGTACGTCAATGCAGAGGATGCTGCTGTTTTAGGTCTACATAAAACATTTTTATATTGATGTTATGCTTTTTATCTTCTAAGGCATGTTTTATATTGATTATCATGATAAGCTCTTTTTTTTTTTTTGTTATTGTTTTCATATAATTCTTTATAATATATTATAACAGTGTTTGAGATTGAATCTACAAAACAAAATAACAGAGTTGGAAGAGACCTTGGAGGTCTTCTAGTCCAATCCCCTGCTCAGGCAGGAAACCCTAAACCATTTCAGACAAATGGTTGTCAAAACTCTTCTTAAAAACCTCCAGTGTTGGAGGTTTAAAAACCCACAACTTCTAGAGGCAAGTCGTTCCACTGGTTAATTGTCCTCACTGTTAGGAAATTTCTCCTTAGTTCTAAGTTGCTTCTCTCCTTGATTAGTTTCCATCCGTTGCTTCTTGTCCTGCCCTCTGGTGCTTTGGAGAATAGAACTGACCCCCTTATCTGTGGCAGCCCCTCAAATATTGGAACACTGCTATCCTGTCACCCCTAGTCCTTCTTTTCATTAAACTAGACATACCCAATTCCTGCAACCGTCCTTTATATATTTTAGCCATACAACGGCTGTCAGGGCAGGATGGATGAAGCAGTCTCACAAACAGAAGTTGCCTTCAGAAGTTGTGGGAGCTTCATCACTGGAAGTTTTCAAGAAGAGACTGGACTGCCATCTTTCAGAAATGTAGGGTCTCCTATTTGGGATGCGGGTTGGACTAGATGACCTACAAGGTCTCTTCCAACTCTGTTGTTCTGTTCTGTTCTGTTCTGTTCTGTTCTGTTCTGTTCTATTCTATTCTATTCTATTCTACTATATGGAAACTATGGCCCTTTTACGATCTGTGAACTTCAACTCCCAGAATTCCTGAGCCTAAGAGGGTGGTATAAATCCACGAAAATGAAGGTCCTTGCAGTGGCCACCAAACTCGGAATAAAACGGTTCCAAGTGGGAGATGGTGGAGAAAAGTAGGAGATGAGGAAGGAGGGGATGTGAGCCCAGTCATACCCAATAAATCACCTGCGGTGCTTCACTTGGAGCCTGGATCACCACCTCCTTCAAGGTAGCTCTTCTCCTCATTTGAACAAATACCTGTATCAGGAAGTGAAATGGATTCATGTCCTGAGCCGGCCTGAGTGGATGAGCTGGATGGACATGCAGGTGGCGGCAGAGGAAAGAGCCCAATTCCGCATCTCCTTCAGTTTTTGCAAAGGTTCCTGTTAGGGCAGAAAAGTGGGCTTGCAAACTGCCTCTCGGTTGCAGACAACGGGCGAGCTTTTCAAGCACAGTCCAGGAAAACGCAAATGCCCAAGTTTGTCTCTTCAGCTCAACCGTTCCCGTTTTGCCCCAGCAATTCCTTTGCAAGGATTTTGTCTGGGAGCAGAGGCAGCCATTTCAAGCCCTCCCTGCAATTTTTCAGCTTTTCTAAAATGGATGCTGCATGCCTTCCTGTTATCATTTCATTTCTTATTCTAAGCAGAATTGCTTGTGATGGAAGCAGATGGGACACAGCTGTCTCTTAATTAGGCCAGTTCATGTTGCCACGTGGATCCAGGTTTCCTTGGGGATAAGGCCAAAACAGATTCGTGGGTAGTGATGTATCTAATGGCCTCCAGCAGAAACCCCTGGGATTCAAGACACTTCCAATCAAAATACTACATGCTCCACCCACCAACCCCCTGCCCCATTCTCTCCTGAGGGCTTCTACACAACCCTTCTTCTGCTTGACATGTTGACACACTCAGAAAGAGTCTACAAGAGGTTTCAGGTACATCCATGACCTGGTGGGCCATGACCTAGTTTGAGGAGAACTGACCAAAGAGATCGCTGCCAACTATGCTTCCCTCCCATAAACCTTGGTTTGGTGTGGAACAGGAGGGCGCCTCAACGCCTAGGCAAGGTGTGGGCCAGAAAGGTCCCCCATGTCTTCTTCTGAGAAAAGTGAACTACCCCAATTTGTAGTGGCAAAGCAGTGAATCTTGTCATGGGAAGGCCAGACTGAAAAGTGAAAGGCAGGTCAGGAAATCCCAAGAAATGATGAACTCCGAGGGCTCTCCAGCCAAGGGCCTTCTCCTCACCTGTCCTCCCCTTCCTTTGGGGAAGGTATAATTGACCTTCCTTCACTTCAAAGTAGCCCAGGTGATCCAGTGCTTCCTTTTTAATACTTCTATGCTGCCTTTGTGAAAAAAAGCACAGAATCGGAGAAGACACAGCGTCCTAATACAGAGCCCTAACTGTAATAAAAAGCCACACGTAAACAGATTTAATTTTGAAACGACTGCAGAAAAAAACCACCTTCCTTGTCCTTCAAGACAGAGGAAGGCTCCTCAAAAGAAACCCTCTGCAGGTACAGGTACACCCTGACATCACCTATTCCTAAGCAGACTTAAGCTTCTAAAGGGACATCTGGCAACCAGTGCGGGTCTTTTGATGGGGGCAAATGCCAAGCACAGAACACAGGCTGACCTACCACACTTTGTGGCAATGGAAGCTTCCAGAAGCTCTCCCAAGAATAGCCCTACTCAGAGCAGACCAAGCCCGATGCAACCAGAGCACGGATAACAGGAGCCACATCAGAGGAGGGTCAGAGCTGGTGCACCAGCTATAATTCTGCCCGTGCCCATCTTGCTTCCTCCCGAGAAGCCCTGAGGCAGCAGAAGACCAAGAGGCCTTCCAGGCGCCCAGCGTGACACGTCAGAAGCCCTTCTGGAACATTCAGTCCCAGCCCTTGGATCCGCCTTGCTGCGGCTGAAAAGCGCCTCTCCTTCTGCAGGTTGAACCAGAGCACCTGACCGCCCCAAGGCAGGAGAAGACAACGGCGGCGGAGAAGTCAAGAGCAGATGCCACAAAGCCACGGTCTTGAGAGGGGGACAACCCACCAAAGGAAAGCCAACCGGCCTGGCCAGTAAAAAGACCCTCCCTTGCCAGAAGAAGCAAGGCTGCTCCCTATATCCTCCGACCCCCGCACTCACCCCCAACTCAGACCCCTTCTTTTGGCTGGAGATTGGCACCCCTCCCATGAACAGCCTGGACTCTCGCTGCCCCCATTTTCATAGTATGCCCAGGGGGGCAATGGGAGCCCAGAGGGTTTTCTGGAAAAGGGGATCATGGAAGCAGCTGGCACTCTCGCACTACATTCCAATTTCAAATTTGAGATTTAGAACCTATTAAACGTAATGGCGAGGGAGGGGGCAGGGAGCCAGGAGGGCCTTCCTGCCTGTGTCCGTAGGCGCAGCGCTTCTCCTGCCGACAGCTATTCCGCTGCTCCTTGGAGGCCGAGGAGAAAGAGTGAGAGGATCACCAGCAGCATAATAATGGCTGCTCCCTTCAAAGCAGGCAGGCAGGCAGGCAGGCGAGCGACTCGCCTCACCCGCCCCAGCTCAGCCCAGACAAAAGCCCTGGGGGTGAGGGACAGAGGGAGCTGGCGTGTCTGGAGGCCCCTCACGCAGCTGGCTGAGATTCAGTCTCATTGCTAGGACGCCTAGACCTAAAGACCTGGTATTTCGTCTGCAAATAGATTACACTATGCAGGAGTTGAATGGGGCCATTCAGACCACAAAGCCCCGCTCCTCTTATGCCAGTATCCAAAGAGCAGCATCAACTTAACCAATGGCTGCCCATCCTCCACTTGGACACGTCCACTCACTGGAGGATTTCAAGCAGAAAAGACTGGATAACCATTTGTCTGGGATGGAATAAGGTCTCCTAGAGTTGGACTAGAAGACCTCTAAGGTCCTATTCCATTCCATTCCTATTCCTATTCCTATTCCTATTCCTATTCCTATTATTTCTATTCTTCCACTCCATTCCACTCCACTCCTGTATATTCTAATTCTATCTTCTATCCTGTCCTGCTCTTATTCCTATTCTTCAGTTTTCTTAAAAGGATTTGTCCACTGTGGCTCACAACCCTACTGTGCATAGTGACAGAGTGGACACCTAAAACAGGGCAGGACTTCAGCTGTGCCTGCCACCCTGGACCCCTTTGGAGCATTGCAGAGGTTCCTGGATGGCTTTTCTCTGAAGCGGTTTATCACTTAAGTGACACGAAAGGAGTTTCTGGGTCCTCTCGCCAAGACCAGCTCAAAGCAGCCACTGCCAAGGGCTGCATTCACACCAGCAGCTCTTTGAGGGGAAAAGATTGGGTGCAGGGCCTGGCAGGTCAAAAGGAAAGGGGCTGCTTCATATCCCAGTCACTCAGGAATGTACAACGAAAGCCCCCACAAAGGGCAAACTCTTCCCCATGCGGGAAGACTCATCTCAGAAAAACCAAACATTTTCCAGACCTTTCCGGACCCCAACGTATGAGACCCATAATATCACCCTGAGCATGACAATCATCTGCAGTTTCTATATGTCTGAGTCCTGATCCAGAACTCCCCCCCCCATGGCATAAAGGGGGGGAGGGGGAGGGAGGCTGGCCTGGGGATGGGAAGGGGGAGCAATGCAAGGCCGGCCTCCTGGCTGAATCAAAGAACCAGACCCAACAGGAGCCAACCAGATACACACGCTGGCAGCTGGCGGGGGGGGGGGGCCTGCAGGGATTTGTTTCAGAGGTCTGCATTCACCCTCCAATCCATATACGATCCGATCCCACAAGATACCCGCGCAGCCATATTCATCTACTAGGGCAGTGGTTCTCAACCTTT
>QLTV01000207.1:1505214-1516850 GCA_003457575.1 Thermophis baileyi
CGGGGGGGGGGCTTGCCTCCAGAAAACTACAGATCAATCAGCCTGACATCAATACATGAGAAGATCCTGGAAAAGTTAATCAAGCAATGAATTGCAAATACCTAGAAGCAAGCAAGGTTATTAGTAGAAGCCCACTAGAATTTGCCAAAAATAGATCATGCCAGACAAATCTCAGGACATTCTTTGACAAAATGAGTAGCAATAGCACTTAGACTTACATACTGCTCCATAGTGCTTTACATCACTCTCTGAGCAGTTTACAAATGTCAGCATATTGCCCCCAACAATCTGGATCCTCATTTTACTGACCTCAGAAGGATGGAAGGCTGAGTCAACCCTGGGTCAGTCAGGATCAAACTCTTGGCAGTGGGCAGAGTCAGCCTGCAATACTGCATTCTAACCACTGCACCACCAGGGTTCTTAAGTAAATGAGTGGACCAGCAAAATGTTGTGAATTCTTACTTGGAATTCAATAAGGCATTTGATAAAGTAGACCACAGCTACTTCTTGGTAAGATAGAAAAAGATGGGTTAAACAGCATCATCACCAGATGGATTTATAACTGGCTGACCAATCATATTTGAAGAGCTTCTTAAAGGAGATACCCATATATATATATATATTTTTAATGTATAAAATAAGGCTATAACTTTGCAGGAACATGATCTGAAATAATTCCAGCTATTTTATCCATCACCTATCTCTTTTTTATTGCTAAGGAATGAAACACCACCAAATAATGGAAATGCAAGTTGGCGGGGTCTGTGTCATAGGATGATAAAGTGGTCTTCAGTACAGCTGGACCCTTTCCATTTCCCTGCAGTGGGGCCTCTTGGTGACTTCCCCATCGAGCCCTCAGCTGCAGAATGGTCTCCCCTTCAGATGGCATCTCTCTTATTGTGGAAACATTAAACACGGTTGTCCATCTGCTGCAGAGCGTTTATAGGAAAAGAAGCTGCCAGTCAAAATCCCAGGCAATTTGCCACTTAGAACGCCATGGATTTTCCCATGTGGCCTTTTCATAAAAGCTGCTTCTCATTAGGAAACGTAGCAGCGAGTCTTTTGCAAAACAAAACCAAAAAAGTGCCATTTCAGTTACCATCTTTTTGAAAGATTACTTAATATCTTGTCGGTACTGAACTGCAGACTATGAGTGACAGCAAACCAGGGGTGAAATGGGCCTCAGCACTCAGATGCTGCACCTTCTGGAGCCAGCAGCCAGACACGAGTAGGCAGGACCCCCCGATCTGTTTCATGCTGCAGTGCCATCATTCCGGCTTAGCTTGGTTGACTTGGATGCATCTGCTGGAGGTGCCAACCTTTAACATTCAATGCTACAAAGGACCATCCCATAAAATACAATGAATGTTAGAAATGGGGAACAAATAAAAAGGCAGATGCTATGGTCCTCCTGAGCAATGGAACAATTCCCCACTAAAAGAAATTCTTGTTTCTAAATTCTCTTCCTCCAGCTGGAAAAAGATTGAACCTCAGAGAATGTTTAGCTCATCTAGCCAAAGTAGTATTTGTCATGCCAGATTTAATATGTTGATAATAGTACAATAAATGTATCTGTGCTGTGACTGCAATAATATGCTATATTGAATCATGGAATCATAGCACTGGATGGGGCCTTGGAGGTCTTTTAGTCCAACCCCCAGCTCAAGCAGAAGACCTTATACCCGTGATGGCAAACCTATGACACGTGTGCCACAGGTGGCACGCAGAGCCCTCTCAGCTCCACCGCGCATGCCCTCGCGTCTCCCGCCGGCCAGCTGGTTTTTGGGTGTCTGCCACGCATGCGTGGAGGGTGGGGCGCATCCCCAGTCTCCGGAGGCTTTCCTCGAGCCTCCAGGAGGGCGAAAACGGCCTCCCCGGGCTCCGGAGGCCCTCCGGAGGGGGGTGGGGAGCAGGGGGGTCACGCGTGCATGCGCAGGGGGAGCACGGGGGTTGCACGCGCATGCGCGGGTGGGTGGGGTGCAAGGGGGATTGCACGCGCATTGCATTATGGGTGCTGGCACACGTGCGCACGCGTGTTGTCACACACACACACGCTTTTGGCATGCGACGAGAAAAAGGTTAGCCATCGCTGCCTTATACCATCCGGGGAAAATGGCTGTCCAATCTCTTCCTAAAAACCTCCAGTGATGGAGCACCCACAACTTCTAGAGGCAAGCCATTCCACTGATTAATTGTTCTCACTGCCAGAAAATTTCTCCTTAGTTCCAGGTTGGATCTCTCTTTAATGAGCTTCCACCCATTGCTTCTTGTCCTGCCCTCCAGTGCTTTGGAGAAAAGATCACCCCCTCTTCTCTGTGACAGCCCCTCAAGTACTAGAAGATGCTCTAGTACTCCAGATCCCTTATCATCTTTGTTGCTCTTGTCTACACACTTTCTAGGGTCTCAGCATCTGTTATGTATCATGGTGACTGGAACTGGATGCACTATTCCAATTGTGGCCTCACTAGTGCAGTATAAAGCGGTACTATCACTTCTCGTAATTATTAGATTAACAGAGTTGGAAGGGACCTTGTAGGTCATCTAGTCCAACCCCCTGCTCAAGCAGGAGACCCAACACCATTTCTGACAAATGGCAGTCCAATCACTTCTTGAAAGCCTCCAGTGATGAAGCTCCCACAACTTCCGAAGGCAACTTCTATTCCATCGATCGATTGCTCTGTCAGAAAGTTCCTTCTTATTTCTAGGTTGAATCTCTCCTTGGTCAGTTTCCATCCATTATTCCTTGTCTGGCCTTCAGGTGCCTTGGAAAATAGCTTGACCCCCTCCTCTCTGTGGCAGCCCCTCAAATATTGGACCGCCTCTGCACTTTTTCTAGAGTCTCAACATCTTTTTTATAGTGTGGTGACCAAAACTGGATGCAGGTGTGGTCTTACTAAGGCTTTATAGAGTGGTATTAGTACCTTACTTGATCTTGATTGTATCCCTCTGTTAATGCAGTTTAGGTTTGCATTGGCTTTTTTGGCTGCCGCTGCACACTGCTGGCTCTTATTTAGCTGGTTGTCCACTAAGACTCCAAGATCCCTCTCACAGTTACTATTAAGCCTGGTTTCACCCAGTCTATATGTGTACTTTGGGTTTTTCTTGCCTAAGTGTAAGACTTTACTTTTCTCTACATTGAATTTCATCTTGTTAGATAGGGCCCAGTGTTCAAGTCTGTCAAAATCCATGTGGATTTTGAGCCTATCTTCTAGGGTGTTGGCTATTCCTGCCAGCTTAGTATCATCTGCAAATTTGGTAAGTTCCCCTTCTATTCCCTCATCTAAGTCATTTATGAAGATATTGAAGAGTACTGGGCCTAAGACAGAACCTTGTGGTACCCCACTGCTTACTTTCCTCCATGTAGATGTAGATCCATTAAGGACTACTCGTTGAGTACGGTTTGTCAGCCAGTTACGAATCTATCTGGTGGTGATGCTGTCTATCCCACATTTTTCTAGCTTACCAAGAAGTAGGTTGTGGTCTACTTTGTCGAATGCCTTGCTGAAGTCTAAGTATATTATGTCCACAGCATTTCGTTGGTCTACTAATTTAGTCACTATGTCAAAGAATGAAATAAGATTGGTTTGGCATGATCTGTTTTTAACAAACCCATGCTGACTGCTAGTTATTACTTTACTCGTTTCTAGATGTTAGCAGATCTGTTTTTTTATTATGTTTTCCAGTATCTTCCCAGGTATTGATGTTAGGCTGATTGGTCTGTAGTTTCCTGGGTCTGTTCCCCCCCCTTTTTTGAAGATGGGAACCACATCAGCTCTTTTCCAGTCCTCTGGTAGTTCCCCGGTGCTCCAGGATTTTTGAAAGATGTGGTGCAGTGGTTCTGAGATGACATCTGCAAGCTTCTTTAGAACTCTGGAATGTAATCCATCAGTTCCCAGTGATTTGTATTCATCTTGATGCTATCCCTCTGTTGATGTAGCCTAGGACTGCATTGGCTTTTTTGGCAGCTGCAGCACACTGCTGGCTCATGCTAGTTGATGTAAGTTAGTTAAAGTCCCCCATTACTACCGTGGTGTGTTTTCTGCACATCTCAGCTAACCAATAAGCATAGAGCTCATCTATTTCCTCTGGTTGGTTCAGTGGTCTGTAGTACACACCTATAGCAAAGTCATTTCTTTTTCCTCTAATATTTACTCAAATACTTTAAAGAAGGCTTTCATTCTTGGTATTGTGTATTTCTATAGAGGTGTAGTAATTCCTTAATATACAACGAAACTCACTGTTAGCCATGGTTTGTTTAACCATTTTTAATGTATCAGTTGCACTAAGATGCAAATCTGTTTACAAGAATTGAGTTGCCACATTAGGCTAAGCTAAATCAAGGCACATTATGGCTTTCTGAGACATGAAGGCACTTATTAGCCAAACATCTTTGACTCTGAGCAGTAATAAGAGCCACTTTGGCCTAGTGGTTACAGAAGCAGGCTAGAAACCAGGAGGCTGTAAATTCAGTCCCCCCTTAGGCACAAAAGCCGGCTGGGTGACTTTGGGCCAGTCACTCTCTCTCTTAGACCAAAGCACCTCACATGGTTCTTGTTGGGGGGAAAATAGGAAGAGGAAAAGAGTTATGTATGTTTGCCAACTTGAGTTATCTATAAAAATAATAAAGGTGGGATATAAATAAATAATTTCCTCCTGTCCTACCAGTTTCAGGTAGCGAAATAATATAAAGGGGTGAAATACTTCTATTAACTTGCCCATTTTAGAAATAGCCTTTATTGTAATCCTTACAATTGAGTGCAAAAATTTCAAAGATTGAAACTGATTAATTAGAGCCGAGGTGGCGCAGTGGTTAGAGTGCAGTACTGCAGGCTACTTCAGCTGACTGTTCAGCAGTTCAGCGGTTCAAATCTCACCGGCTCAAGGTTGACTCAGCCTTCCATCCTTCCGAGGTGGGTAAAATGAGGACCCAGATTGTTGGGGGCAATATGCTGACTCTGTGAACCGCTTAGAGAGTGCTGTAAAGCACTGTAAAGCGGTATATAAGTCTAAGTGCTATTGCTATTGCTATTGCTAATGTAAATCTTTCTGGCTTTTCAGTTCTTGGCAGAAAAGTCTAAACTGTTAGATCAGTTTTCCTCTTCTTCATTGGCTTCAGAAATAAGAGAGTGTATGATAAAGTGAATAGGCTTGAATTATGCAACCTCTTGCGTGAAGCCAAACATGATGGAGAGAGTGAAGCATGTCTGAGAATAAGAAGAGACAAGGGAAGGATGTGTGCTGTGCTCTGGCTTATTTAACATATTTATGGATAAATGTGTAAGGAATGAGTGAGGATGTTAATCCTGTTGCTTGGGGTGTGAATGTGCATGGAGTTTTCTATGCAGGCGATGCCAAGGAAGCGTTGCTGACCGAGAGCCCAAAAGATCTGCAGCCACGGATAGACTGTGTAATGCAAGAGAGGGTGTGCAAAGTGGGGTCTCAAAAACCAAGGCACTTGGAAGGGAAAAGGGAGCCAGGTCTGTCAGGAAGCAGGTAAGAAGAAATTGAGTACCTGGAATACTTAAGAAAAATGTAGTAAAACCGGAAGGGAAGAAGAAAAGAGTGATGAGCCAGGAGTGCCAGTTCAAAAGTGGCAGGTTTTGATGGCCTGGTCATATTGATAGCCCACTATGGAAGGAGGGTAAAGGGGCCAGCCAGGTCTCGTTGGCAGCATCCTCAGAAAGAGAGGCGTGTTTTGGAGAGAAGCATACGAAACAGTGGATAGATTTGGTGGAAGCAAGAATGGTTTGTGAAGGCTGAGAGGTTCCAAGAAGCATAGCAAATCGTATTGCTTAGTTTTAGCTTTGTTCTCTTTTATTCTTTTTCCCTGTGCCTTTAATACCTTCTGCTTACAATTTTGTATCCCTTTCCTGCATCACACTGCTCATTCTGAAAGGGAACAGCTTGGCACAGATGTATCCAGTCACGCTGACTATCAGAGTTTGTTGCAGAAAATTACATCCAGAAAGCACACACAGGCAGACTGTTTCAGCTGGATTCATTAACTTCTTTATAAACATAATAATATATATACAATACCACAAGTAGATTATTTCTTCAATGTAGCAACAGTTACAAGCAGTTTCATTTCCAGCAGCAGACAAGCTTTCAGTTCAGAGTTCAGGGCAGACAAACACAGAGTGGGCTGAGCCGCGCCCAGCCTTCTAGCTTCAGTTTTGATTCTCTGCACAGACTCAGATGTGTTTAGCTCCCATTGGCTGACTTGGTTGCTATGCCTATTCATTGGCTGACCTTGTTACCATTGGCTCTGCCAGTTCATGAATAATCTGACACTGACTAATTTGGAACTCAGGTAATTGGCCATTAAAAAAGGGCAAATGACCACTCATAAGGAATGACTGGCTAACCAGATAAAACCACAGTGTATACTTTACATAGTTTTAAAAATGTGCATTGTGGTTTTATATGATTGTCCAAATCATTTGCTAGTCCTGGGCTCCCAACTTCAAGCCATACGGTAAACATGAATTATTGTGATGTTTAAATCTGGTTTTCCCCACTGCTCCTTACTACAACTTATCACAGTGAAAACATTAACATCTAGCACAGGGGTCCCCAAACTTGGCAACTTTAAGACTTGTGGACTTCAACTCCCAGAATTCTCCAGCCAGCTATGCTATGCTGGCTGGAGAATTCTGGGAGTTGAAGTCCACAAGTCTTAAAGTTGCCAAGTTTGAAGACCTCTGATAGCATATTATTCACCTCGTGGAGGAAGACCAAGGAGGGCTCTGTGGCCCAGTCTGCCTGCAACTCTTCAGGAACCATGGTTAGGATGCCCTAAAGTCCTACGCAGGGTCCCCCCAGTTTCTTTCCTCCACTCAGTGATGCTCAACCTCTATAGAAATGACTCACCGGATGGAATAGAAAAGATGCTTATTCATATACAGATCATACCAAACAGGGGGATTGGTTAATTCATTACAAATCAAAATTTGCATATATTATGTAATATGATAATTATATGAAAGGTAAATACCAAGCCCTTCATGTGGTTTGGAGAAAGGCACACATTCCTCTTTTGAAGTTTTTCAGCTAAGGCTTGAAATAGTCACATAGGGTGTTTTTCGTGTCTCAACATAAAACAATGGCAGTTCAGATCATCCATACATGGTTTCCTTAAGAGCAGATTAAACAAATCAACAATTACATCTTTAGATGTAGAAGACTGAATTATGCCAAAGTTGTGGGACATTGGGACTCTTTTTTATATCTTCCAACAGAAGCAATAGAATACAGAATAACAGAGTTGGATGGAACCTTAGAGGTCTTCTAGTCCAACCCTATGCTCAAGCAGGAGACCCTATAGCAGTGGTTCCCAACCTTTTTTTGGCCATGCCCCACCTAAGCATCTCTAAAATCCTGATGCCCCCCCCCCGTGACATATAATTCTTACTATTCAAAAAGTGAACTCCTACTCACATGGAGGAAGCCTAAAAGGCCATTAACTTGGTTTAAACAAGTTCCAATTGCCCCCATTAAAAATCAAATTGCCCCCCCTGTGGGGCATGGGCCCCACGTTGGGAACCACTGCCCTATAGCATTTCAGACAAATGATTGTCTAATCTCTTCTTAAAAATCTCCAGTAATGGAGCACACACAACATCTGGAGGCAAGTTTTTCCACTGATTAATTGTTCGCAGTGTCAGGAAATTTCTCCTTAATTCTAGATTGAATTCCTCCTTGATTAGTTTCCATCCATTGCTTCTTGTCCTACCTTCAGGTGCTTTGGAGAATAGGTAGACCCCCTCCTCTCTGTGAAAGCCCTTCAAATATTGGACGGCTGCTATCATGTCACTCCTAATCCTTCTCTTCATTAGACTAGACATATACACAGTTCCGGCAACCATTCTTCATATGTTTTAGCCTCTAACGCCCTAATTATCTTTCTTGTTCTTCTCTGTCTCTTTCTAGGTTCTCAGCATCTTTTTTGCATTGTGGTGTGTAAAACTGGATGCCATATTCCAAGTGTGGTCTTATCAATGCAATATAAAGCAGTACTAACACTTCATGTGATTTACATTCTATCCCTCTGTTGATGCAGCCTAGGATTGCATTGGCCTTTTTGGCACCTGCAGCACACTGTTTGCTGATACTTAACTGATAGTCCACTAGGATTTCTAGATCCCTCTCACAGTTACTCCTTTTGAGCCAGATACCACCTATTCGACACCTGTGCATTTGGTTTTTATTGCCTAAGTGTAACCTTACTTTTCTTATCACTGAATTTCATTTTGTTGCACATGACCCAGCATTCAAGTCTGTAAAGATCCTTCTGGATCTTGAACCTATCTTCTAAAGTGTTGGCTATTCCCACCACCACCACCTTGGTGCCATCTGCAACTTTGATGAGTTCCCTTTTCTTTCTCCTCATCTAAATTGTTTAAGAAAATGTTGAAGAGCACTGGGCCTAAGACCCACTGCTTCTTTCCCTCCATGTTGATGTAGTTTCATCAAGGACTACACACCAGAGGTGGGATGCTGCTGGTTCGGACCGGTTCAGGCAAACCGGTAGTTCCGACCACCGGCTGGGTCCACCCACCCGCCCTGGCGCTCTCCTGTCCTATATATCTCACTCTCTGGCTCGCTCACCCCGCCCATGCAGCCCAGCTGATTTCCACGCCTCGCCCACTCTACTCACCACGGCTGCCCGAGAAGGTGTGCTGGAAGACGCGCGCATGAAATCACCATGTGTTTGAAGGTGCACGCAAGCGCACACTCACATTTTCAGTTCTGCACTAGGCGAACCGGTTGTTAAATTATGTGAAGCCCACCTCTGCTACACACTGAGTGCGGTTGGTCAGCCAGTTACGAATCCATTTGGTAGTGATGCTGTTTAGCTCACATTTTTTCTATCTTACCAAGAAGTAGGCTGTGGTCTATTTTGTCCAATGCCTTTCTGAATTCCAAATACATTATGTCCACAACATTTCACTGGTCCACGAATTTAGTCACTTTGTCAAAGAATACAATAAGGTTTGTCTGGCATTGTCTATTTTTGACAGACTTATGTTGACTTCCAGAAATAGTTTTGCTTGTTTTGGGGTGTTTGCAGATCCATTGCTTGGTTGTCCTCTGAGTTCCTTTCCCACCCCCCACTTTTTTGAAAATGGGAACCACATCAGCTCTTTTCCAGCCCTCTGGTAGTTCCCTAGTGCTCCAGAATCTTTGAAAGAGTTTGTTCAGTGCTTCCAAGATTATGTCTGCATCATGAGTTTCCACTCATTAAGTAAGGTCACCAAGAGTGGGCACACTCCACCTCCTGTCAATTAAGCAGTATCATCTTGTGGGAATTAGGAAATGGGTCTTCTTGGTGGTGCTTCTGCCTCTGAAATGCTACCCCTACCAGCTCCCACCATTTTGACTTTCCTAGACTGTTAAAGGCCTGGTTGTGGTTTTCTTGCCCTTACCTCCCTGGCTTCCAGTCAATTACTTTTTTCCTGGTATATCTTATTTTCTTTTCATTTTTATCGGAAAGCTGCCAAGAATTGCTATGGAGTTGGTGACCTCAAAGCTCAAATAATAAACGAAATAATAAGGAATTCAAACAGACATATAACAGTCCAGACTTCACAATTGTTGATAAGAAAGACAAAAAAGTCTGGATAGTGGATGGGGCAGTACTGGAAAGAGCAGAGTAGAAGAGAAAGAACTGGAGAAAATCACAAAATACTTGCAAATAGAAAAAGAATAACGTGGCAAAAGAAAGTAAAGATAGTGTCAATAACTACAGGTGCTTTGGTTGCAATCCCAAAACAACTGGAGCACTATTTGAATAACATCAGCATTAACAAAACCACCACCAGTCAATTGCAAAAGGCAGCTGTATTTGGAACATTTTACATCCTGCGAAGATACCTTTAACCCCATCAACAACATCTGCCTGTGCCAGGGTCCTTGGGAAGGACTCGATAACAGTAAAAAAATGCCAAATCCCATCTAAACATCTGGCTGACTGTGCACTCCTCTATAATAATAATTCATATTACTATACTGGGGAAAGAAACACCAAGAAATAAAATTGTAGTATCTATGCAGGATCACAGAGCATCCTACCTTGTTGAAAAAAATCATTCTGTATAGTTTCTTGACTAAATTTGAATTTCTTAAAAGTTGTGGGACTGCAGGCAGCCCTAATTTTTAAATCTAGTTTTCTTTTTCTTTTTTTCATCTGCTTTTATACTGTAAAATGATGCCTGCTTTTTCTTTGACTTTTGTTGTTTATTTAGAACTCTTATCTTCTGCCATTTCATTTTTGAAAAATGATATATTTATTTCTGAAGGTCATACTTGGATTCCAGCACGGATGCATCTGATTACTGCATTTGGACTGTGGGATACTCTGTTAATCATTAGAAACTATTGCAATAGGCAGGTATTTATTAAAAACTAATTATTTTATTGTTGGACTAAATTTATTAATTTAGGTATACTAATTCCATATATTTTTCAAATGATTATATTAAATTATATTAAATAAATTACATATACAGGTATATATTTGGATATTGACAGAGGGGTTTATTAAGTCTTGCCCTTTGAGACAGGTAAATGTGCTCAACATGAATATTATTTTTAAGATATGTTATTTGTTAGTTTGTTTATATCCTGCCTGTATTATTTTTACAAATAACTCAAGATGCCAAACATATCCAGTGCACTTTCTTCCTCCTATTTTTCCCACAGCAACAACCACGTGAGCTAGGTTTGACTGGGAAAGAGCAACCAGCCCAAGCTGGCTTTTATAGCTAAGGTAGACTTGCATGGTCCCCCATGCTTCTAGCCTGGTGCCTTAACCACTGCTAGACCAAACTGGGGCTCTCTATGTATTAATAAAATATAATATATAATATAAAAATAAAATGTATTTTTCATGGAGTTCCCTTGCCTGGATAGATGTTAAAAGCTCAATATACTGTTCTATAAATCCTTGTGAACGTCTTAAATTCTGAAGGTATCATTTTAATTGTTAGTTAAGGGGTGGAGGTTTTAGTTTCCTGAATCTGACACTATATCCTTATGTTATTGGTATTATGTTATTGTAAATAAAAGTAACACTACTTGTGCTGGCTTATCAAGGGTTTAGCCTAGAATTAAGAACTGTCTCTTTAAGACATAGCATTCTGGGGAATGTAGTCCATGCCATGTAGTCCATGGCATGTGATCATAACTGTGTACTCTTATTGGTCATTGAAGTATGCCTGGGGGGCGGGAGTAATTGAAGTACGCTATCCCAAAGGAAGTCACTTTCAAGAATCTACCGGGAAAAGATGTAGCAACAAGGAGATGGGGAAGCGTTAATCCTTTTTTACAATATTCGTGATGGTTCCAGATTATGACTGTAGATTCAGAAGAACTTCTACATAACCGTGAGTGNGTCCATGGCATGTGATCATAACTGTGTACTCTTATTGGTCATTGAAGTATGCCTGGGGGGCGGGAGTAATTGAAGTACGCTATCCCAAAGGAAGTCACTTTCAAGAATCTACCGGGAAAAGATGTAGCAACAAGGAGATGGGGAAGCGTTAATCCTTTTTTACAATATTCGTGATGGTTCCAGATTATGACTGTAGATTCAGAAGAACTTCTACATAACCGTGAGTGTTGTCAGAGGATGC
>QLTV01000207.1:1521171-1536762 GCA_003457575.1 Thermophis baileyi
GATGAGACCGGCGCCCTTCCGCCCCGGCAGGTGCTGAAAGAGCCGCCCGGCCTGCCCCATGGTGGGGTTCGGCAGCAACCGAAGGGGCGGCCGCCTCCCCTCCTTCCTCTTCGCGGCGCTGCTGCTCGTCATCGCGGCGCTGGCCTTCAACTCCTGGAGCTCGTCGTCCCGCCAGACGGTCCTGCAGGAGGAGGTGGCCGAGCTGCAGGGCCAGGCCAAGCGCGGCGATGTGGCTCGGGGCCGCCTGGAGAAGAGGAACTCGGAGCTGCTGCTGCAGGTGGAGGCCCACAAGAAGTCCCTGGAGCGGAGGGAAGCCGACCACAGCCAGCTGAGCGGCCAGCTCCAGGCCAAGGACGGCCAGGTCCGCAAGTGTGAGGACGGCAAGGTGAGGGGTCCCCCCCGTTGGCGCGACTGCGGTTAGTAGCAGCTGCCTCCGGCTGCCCTTTGAGAAGAGGAAAGGGAAGGAAAAGGCGGAGGGCCACAGATGCCTTGATGCCTTCCTTTCCCATACCGAGAGTGGCTTCCCCGGAGGAGGATGCCAAGATTCCTCCTCTTTATCTAATTGATGTAGCCCCCACCCCAGAAGCAAGTGGCCACTAAAACGATGTCTCAAATCATTACCAACAATACAGACAGTCCTCAACTTACAACAGTTCATATGCTTCAGAAGGATGAATCAACCTTGAGCCTGGTGAGATTTGAACTGCCAAATTGCAGGTTACCTGCCAGCTGCCTGCAATTTGGCAGTTCAAATCTCACCAGGCTCCAGATTGACTCACCCTTCCATCCTTCCGAGGTCAGTAAAATGAGGACCCAGATTGTTGGGGGCAAGAGCCTGACTCTAAACCACTTAGGGCTGTAAAGCGGTGTATAAGTCTAAAGTCTAAACAAACTAACTTTGTTGCTTGTATCCTTACAATTTACATTGACTGGTTCCTAATATGATTTGATTGCTTATTTGTACCCGGACTATCATTAAGTGTTGTACCTTTTGATTCTTGACAAACATTTCTTTTCTTTTATGTACACTGAGAGCATATACACCAAGACAAATTCCTTGTGTGTCCAATCACAGTTGGCCAATAAAATCCTCTTCTCTTCTCTTCTCTTCTCTTCTCTTCTCTTCTCTTCTCTTCTCTTCTCTTCTATTCTATTCTTATTCTAAATGCTATTGCAATTTAGTGACCATTCAGAGTTACAGTGGCACTGAATAAAGTGACTTATGACTGTTTTTCACAGTTACGACCTTTGCAGCATCCCCACAGTCACGTGATCAAAATTCAGAGGCTTGGCAGCTGATGCATATTAATGATGAATGTAGCGTCCAGGAGTCATGTGATCCCCTTTTGTGATCTTCTGATCAGCAAAGTCAATGGGGAAGCCAGATTCACTTTAACAACTGTGTGACTCACTTAACCACTTCAATGATTCACTTAACCACAGCAAGAAATGTCATAAAATGGGGCAAAACTCACTGAACAAATGTCTCACTTAACAGAAATTTTGGGTTCAGTTGTGGCCATAAGTCGAGGACCGCCTAATTAAAATGCTATAAGCAAACAAAATTAACAGGAGAAGGGAGGTGATGCAGCTGCCCCGCCAGTTCCCCAACCCCTGGGCCCCCCAGCCTTGCTCACCTAGTTCAGTACATGCTTCAGTTCCTTCTACTGAAGCAAAGGTGGGTTGTGGGATTTCAGTCCATGCTTCAGCTATAGGCATCTGCAGGGAAAGCACGCTGTCTTCTGCAAATTACTTCTCGGGCACAGCAGGGTATGCGGTGGTCGCTGCCCTGATCAGTTTAAAATACCCGCCTCCTCTTAAGAGGCAAGCCATAAAAAAATAGCTGCTTTCTAAGACAGGGGTCTCCAACCTTGGCAACTTTAAGACTTGTGGACTTCAAGTCCCAGAATTCCTCAGCCAGCTTTGCTGGCTGAGGAATTCTGGGAGTTGAAGTCCACAAGTCTTAAAGTTGCCAAGGTGGGAGACCCCTGTTCTAAGACCTCAAGTGAAATACTTTTGTTTAAGCCAAAGAGAAAAAAGGGGATCAGAAAGTCTCATCCCTCCAGGGAGGTCTTACATTCTCACCCCATCTCTGAGGCGCTCAGAGTGAGGCCATAGACAAGGGAACCAGTTACTGGAACCAGTTACCTCCTGAGATCCGGACCGCCCCCACCCTGTTGGCCTCTCTAAGCGGTTCACAGAGTCAGCATATTGCCCCCAACAATCTGGGTCCTCATTTTACCCACCTCAGAAGGATGGAAGGCTGAGTCAACCTTGAGCCGGTGAGATTTGAACCACCGAACTGCAGCTAGCAGTCAGCTGAAGTGGCCTGCAGTGCTGCACTCTAACCACTGCGCCACCTCGGCTCTTTGTTTTTATTATGTATCTTTTTAATAAGCTTTCTATATTTTAATAAGTTTTTTATATTTGCTGTAAGCCGCCCAGAGTCCCTTGGGAGTTGGGCGGCATAGAAATGCAAATAAAAGTAAAAAGGAAAGTAAAAGATGGCCTGCCCCTAATCAGAGCTGCTTTCAGAATCATTCGTTCTAGAGAATTTTATTCTCGGAGCAGGAATCTCTACTACTTCACTACTTATTTTTTGTTTTTAGGTCAAACTTCAGAGCAACATATCGTACCAGATGGCAGACATACGTCGCTTAAAGGGTAAATGTTCTTGGTGCAAACATGATTTTATAGCTGAATAACACGGAGCAGTAAAATGTAATACCAAGTAGGCAACTTGGCTTCCAAAACTCTTGACGTTTTGGAAGGCAGCTACAAGTGTAACCTCTCCTACTTTTTGTGGACTATTGTAATTTCTCTTTTAAATATTTGGCTACATAAATATTATAAATTTACTAGAATATGAAACATTAAAAATAGGCAGCATCTCTGAAAAATATCCATTATCTTCTGGAGTCTTTTTAATGGGCCTCAAATATAAAAGCAACAGCCTCTATTGTTTTGTAACAAAGTAGCTATGGAATAAGGATTCAGAAAGGTATATTTTGTTTTATTTTACTTCAGTAACATATATATTTATATGTGTGTGTGTGTGTGTGTGTGTGTGTGTGTGTGTGTGTGTGTAAAATTACCCAGCCAAAGACAAAGCTAAGTTTAAAGTATGGAGCACTTTTTAAAAAATTGTTCAAATGTTTTTATTTCTGCTTAGAACAACTTGCAGAATTGCGTCAAGAATTCCTACGACAAGAGGACTATCTTCATGAATACAAGAAGAACAATACACAACTTCTTAAAAGATTGGAGTATGAAAGGTGAGAGATGAAATGTGAATAAAAGTAACCCAGTTATAAGACACTTTATTGTTGCCAGGTCAGCTCATTTGTTTATGAGCTTTAGGGTCAGTGTTGAGTATTATTTTAACCATAATCTTTCGCGATTGTTGTATAAAATAGGTTAAGATGTTTAGCCTCAGCCGTGTTGTTTGATGGTCAATACAGCTTTATAATTATTAAGGAGGAGGAGAATGGAACACGTTTTGCTTTGCTTGTTTGTAGAAATAAAATCTGCAAGGAGATTGCAGTTCTCCAAAGTCAATAGACAATGTAAAACGGTCAATTTACTGGTGTTTACAGAGAGTGCTGCAGTAGTGTGCCGCTCTACTTGGGTTCATGACTGATCAAGATTTTTGTGAAGGAGTTCCTCAAAAACGTTAGAGACCCCGTCTGTCTGCCTCACAACGCTCCTGTTTGCCTGTGACCTTTATCTGGGTGAAACAGTTTATCAAAGGGCAACAATTTTTGAGCCAAGATACCTCACGTTGGGCTAACTTACAGAATGCATCCAAAATCTGGGGCCTATGACTCCCATCAAATTGAAATTTGGCAAATTTTTATAAAACATTTTTATGATGTAAAACATTATAAAACATTTGATGACATAATGCAAAATGTCAAAAAACATTCCCTGCAGTCAAGTGTTGATCTTTGTGCTATATAGTTCATCATAGCCTGTTTTCAAGGCAGATACATCTCTCAGTCTCCTTGAATTTTGAAAAGAACTTTTCAAGTATACTAGGACCTCTGCCATTTTTGAAAGCCTTGAGGAATCTGGTAAGGAAGTATCTCTGAAACAATGACCCCATGGATATCGGGTTGTCTGCTTTCCTATAAAGGCCTTTTCATATATTCAGTGTGTTATGCAGAAAAGAACTATACTAGGCAGATCATAAATGATACGGTGGGAAGCCTAGAAAAACTCTCAATCTCGGCTCTAAATTCCACTCCACCTTGGTTCTAGTTTTCAGTGTGGGCAACAAATCAAGGAACTAAGAATACAACATGAAGAAGATATGAAAAAAATGGAGGAACAAGTTCTGCAGGACCAGAAGGTACATCGTTCTCTTTGCGAGGGGTGAATCCAGCAGTCTTCCGCCTGTTTTTGCTCCCTCCCAACATGGGTATAAGATGGGACGAGCAAGGAGCAGACTTGGCACAGACACTAGTTGCTGTATTGGGGTAGAGTTTTTATTTTGTTACACTTGGGCTGTAGGAAGCAGGTGAGGCAAAGGGGAAAAGAAAGACCGATGATTTCTATATGTTGATCCCAACAATGAAATATAAAGCATTGGATTAACTGAAAGATAAATTAATGTTTTCCTTGCTAGTTTAGCTTTTAATGCTTTAAGGAACATTTTCACAGCAGGCCACCCACGGGAGCCAATTCACCAAAGACATTGAGAGAGGATTGAGTGAGAGTCCAAAAGTAGTGAAGGCAACTCAAAAACTGAACGAAGTTAAAAACGAAGCACCATCGACCAACAACATATCAGATGGCAAAGGTCTGTGTGGGACAACTGTGGTAAGGCATCAGGGTCCCTCTGGCACTCATGGGAGGATGGCAAATTCTTGCCTGGCACGTTACGTGGCCAGGCTACAGACCTGGTGGCACTGCACAGTTCAATCAGCAGAGCTTGGGGGGGGGGGTAGTTAACCTGACTGCAGCAGGAGGTTAGGCGAGGTAACTTTCCTCTGCTACAACTCCCTTCCCTGGAACAGTCTGAAGGCCCCTAGTCTTAGAGCTTCAGTGGATGGTGCAGCAAAGGGGAAAATATCTTGTTTTGACAGAAAAGATTAAACTCGGAGATGACGCAGGCATGCCTGGAATAGAAGAGAATGACCCTGCCAAAGGTGAAGATACACTCACTGGTTAGTATCTCAAATCTAATGTTGGCTGTCTCTTGCATTTCTCCTCACTCCATAGACAGATATTTGAATTGATAAATGGGACCCAGGATACTTAAAAATACTACTCTGATAAATAAGATTGGTGATGTTTTCCTTACTCATGCAGGAAAATACACTTGCAGCATTGTTTCTGGGTTCTTAATTATGTTGTTTTTCAGATGGTGTTCACAGTTGGCACTAACCGCTTAATGTCCCATCCTGATCTGAAATATGAGAGAGATGGGCTGTAAGGCAGAACTTCTTCATGGAAGTCCTGACACTGGCTAGGAAATGTTCTAAGATCTTCCTTTTTAAATGGGTTGTAGTAAGAAGAAGAGCCTTTTTAGATACTTTTTTGATCCTTAAAACTTGTGAGAGATTGCTATGTTGACAGAGGACTTCTGTGTACTGTCCGGTCCCAAGTTTGAGGCAATGTATATTTGTTAATAAATGCAGTGTTTTTTTTTACAAATCTGGAACTGCACATTTTTATTCCTTAGTTGTTAATGCTGGTAGATGCTGTAATCAGCAAACCCTTCAGGGCTACTAGGGTAGAGACGTGATTCTCTGATTTCCCTAGGAACCGGCATTATGACCGTTATAACTAGGGAGGCTTATGGTGAACATCTGCATTTGCTTAGAGCAGCGGTTCTCAACCTGTGGGTCGCGACCCCTTTGGGGGTCGAACGACCCTTTCACAGAGGTCGCCTAAGCGCGTGCTAGCCCGCTGCTCCCCCTTTGTCACCATCGCGCGCGGGGAGGGGGTTGCGGCGGCAGGGCGGGGGTCGCGGCGTTAGGAAGGTTGAGAACCACTGGCTTAGAGCCACAGCTGGATCTGTAACCGTCTGTCCCCTGTTGCAAACATTGGCCTTTAGCAGGATGATTTGTTTGGCCTCTTCGAGCCAACTGCTAAATAATTGCTTTGTAATACGTTTAATTAGTATTTACAGATGTGAGTCATGGTATGGATTTGTGTTTTTAGCTTTGAAGAAGCCACTTTTTTCAACTTCTCAAAATCAGCATCAGCCTGGTGGAAATGTTTTCACAGAAAAAACCCGTACAGGTGAGATCATGTGTCCTGGGTGAAAGTCTTGTTGATTTGCCCTTCATCATGAGCTTTTCTCTGTGTCCTTGAACTCTGGCTTTGTATTTTTGTCTGCTCCAGGTGCAAATGAGGGTAATACTGACATGGTAAACCAGGTACCACCAAACTACCTTCAGCGGGCAATTCCTGATCACCCATTGGACATTCAGAAAACCAAAAAACAGCTTGCAAAACAGACTTCCAAGGAGAGAGTCAACGACTTTCAGAGAATGAAGCAAAGTGAGTCAGACCATCCATGATAATTGAACATAATTGCATGTGTTCTCTCAAGTTCATTAAAACACCTAATATCTACCAGCTGGCTGTTTTAAGTATATTTGTATTCAGATGTCTTTGTTTTTAAAAATCTTAGCCATTAATTGCTGCACTATAAATCCAATCTTCTAGCATTCCTACCCAACATGCTAGGGAAGCTCATGGTCCACCACAGTGGTATGAGGTTTGTGAATCCATCATCCTGCAGTGCTGTGATCAGAGCTTCATGTAAGTCCTATCCAGAAATGGACTCTGATGAAACAAAGAAAGTGTACTCTGTAGGGGTTTATGTCTTTATGGAATGCATACAGCTAACATAAACTGTCTTTGCTTGAAAAAGTATGGGGTTCGTGCTCTATAAACAAAAAAAAAAAACAACCACCTCCCATCTCACATATTGATTGCCTTCTTCAGACTCTTGGGTTCATGATGTAAATTTGTGGAAGCTGCAAATCTACATCATGAACACACAGGATCTGCAGACCACTTTTACGTTGCCTGATGTCAGTGTCCATGATACCATGTGCCATAAGAAAAACCCTGAATGAGAGCGGTGTGCATGGGAAGATGCCATGGAGGAAGCCACCAGACTCCAGAAAGCACATTGCTATTCAGCTCGAGTTTGCCAGAGAGCACTTGGGTGACCTAGCCGGTCACTGAAACGACGTTTTGGGGGCCAATAAGGAAAGAACTTACTAAATGCATTGGAACTGAGAAACTTAATGTTTGAAGAAAACAAAAACTGCAATTCAAGGAAAGAACCTTATCCTGGCTGTGAGGTGTGGGACTTGGAGAATCAAAGCCTGGAACAGCTTGGCAAAATCAGCAAGATTTTTCAGTGGGGACAAATTGAGAATCTAAGCTTTGGGTTGGAAAAAACTGCAGGTATAAAATGAAGAAAGCCCTGTAGGGCAGGAATCCATATCAAAAAAATATCTGGTTGTTTTGGTGGTTCACAAGCTGAATATGAACTAGCTGTGTGATTCAGTTGCAAAAAATACAAATGCAATATTAGGCTATATTAACAAAATTTAGCATGGAGATTAAGAGAAGTGATTCTGTGTTGGTGAAATTTATTTATTTACATCCCACCTTTATTATTTTTACAAACAACTCAAGGCAGCAAACATATCCAGTACATCTTCCTTCTATTTTCCTCACAACAACAAACTTGTGAGTTGGACAGAGAGAGAGTACCTGGCCCAAAGTCACCCAGCTGCCTTTCCTGGCTAAGGTGGGATGTGAATTCACAGTCTTCTTACTAGTCTGCAGCCTTAACCACTAGGCCAGACTGGCTAGATGTTTGTCTAGACCAGGGGTGTCAAACCCAAGGGCTGAATCCGGCCCACAGGGTGCTTAGATCTGGCCCACGGGGCCGCTTTGGAAACAATGAAGGACCGGCCCGCGGTGCCTCTGCCAGCGAAAACGGAGCTCGGGAGGCTGCGATGGCCTCCTGCAACCCTCTCCGTTTTGGGCCACCACAGGCGTCCCTGACACGAGCGACGTCGAGCTAGTCACGCCCACCCTGGCCACGCCTCCCCCCCGGCCCCCAAGGTCAAACACAACCCTGATGCGGCCCTCAATGAAATCGAGTTTGACACCCCTGGTCTAGACCTGTGATGGCGAACCTATGGCACGCGTGCCAGAGGTGGCACACAGAGCCCTCTCTGTGGGCACGTGTGCCATCGCCAGCTCCTCTTCTGGTTTCCGGCGCACGCATGCGTGCCGGCCAGCTCTTCTTCGTGCATGCGGAGCGCCGGAAACCGGAAGACCAGTTGGCTGGCGCATGTATGCACACCGTCCAGCTGGTCTTTGGGTTTCTGGTGCTCTGGCGCGCACATGTTCCAGTTTGGGCACTCGGTGCCGAAAAGGTTCGCCATCACTGGTCTAGACTATTGTACCCCATTCTGGGCACGGCATTCAAGACTTTGACCAATGGCAACATACCAGGTACTGAGCAGCAAGGGCGGTAAGGGAACGTGGATGGGAAAAACTTTGGAGGAATGGTTGAAGGTGTTGAGTATAGCCTGGAGAATACTATGCGGAGATGTGATTTATGTCTTGAAGTATTTTAAAGGGGTGTCAGCAATAGGTACCAGGAAGAGTTTAGTCACCCACATGACTGACCCAATTTTTACAACCTTGTTTACAGTGGGGATTAAGCGAATGGTTTGCTGTGGGTGTGTTTTTGCTGAAAACCAAAATAAAGGCCTGTTTTCAGCAAAACCAGCATAAAACATGGTTATGTGACCATGGGACACTGCAAATGGCCGTAAATGAGGCCCAGTAGCTGAGCATCAGAAGTGCAGCCATGGGACCACATGATGGGGGGGGGAACCGTGGGAACTTTGAATCCAGGCCGTAAGTACCCCAAGAGAGGTCTGTCATAACTTCAAATGTTCGCTCAATGATTGGTCATAAGTTGAGGACTACCTGTAAGTCCTGTTCAGCAATGAAAAGAGGGTGCCTATTAAAGAGAGGCCTTTAAAGAGAGCCTGGAGGGCTCCCTCTTTGGGATGCTGCAGAAGTGGATTCCTGCACTTGAGCAGAGAGTTGGATTGGATAACCTCTGGGTCCCTTCTGCAATTGCATTCTGATTAACAGGGCTTAGATAAAACTGATCTGAAGCTCAGTTCTTGAGACTTTTTGTACTGTACCATCTTTGAAACATAAAATGCCGTTTTTGTATACTTCAGTAATAGTAATAATAAGGTCCTCGGGAAGGACTGAATAGATGGACAGAATTGCCAAATCCAGTCTGAACATTTGGCTGACTATGCAACGAACCATAATAACAGAATACAGAGTCGGAAGGGACCTTGGAGGTCTTCTAGTCCAACCCCCTGCTCAAGCAGGAAATCCTATGCCATTTTGAATAAATGGCTGTCCAGTCTCTTCTTAAAAACCTCTAGTGGGATAGGGATAGGGGATGGAAAGGAATGGAATAGGAATGGAATGGAATAGAATAAATTGGCCAAGTGTGATTAGACACAAGGAATTTGTCTCTGGTGCATAAACTCTCAGTGTACAGACAAAGAACAATGTCATACTCATCGATCATAAATCACAAGATACAATCATAATCATAAGATACAAAAACAAGTGATAAATCATAAGATACTGTACCAATAGAAGAAGGTAGTAGGAAAGATGAGAAGGTGAGAAAGTTGAGAAGATGACAAGGGTAATAGCAATACAGCCTACTACATGGGTAACTTTAGGCATAAGACAGTGCTGTGGGAGTTGGGTGTTTAGCAGAGTGATGGCATATGGGAAGAAACTATCTTTGTGTCTAGTTCTTTTGCCATGCAATGCCCTATAGTGGCATTGCATGCCAAAACAACTAGTATTGGAGCATTCATAACTTCTGGAGGCAAGTTGTTCCACTGATTAATTGTTCTAACTGTCAGGAAATTTCGCCTTAGTTCTAGGTTGCTTCTCTTCTTCATTAGTTTCCATCCATTCTTCTTGTCCTGCCTTCAGGTGCTTTGGAGAATAGCTTGACTTCCTCTTCTTTGTGGCAGCCCCTGAGATATTGGAACCCTGCTATCATGTCTCCCCTAGTCCTTCTTTTCATTAAAGTAGACATACCCAATTCCAGCAACTGTTCTTTATATGTTTTAGGCTTCAGTCCCCTGATCATCTTTTGTAACTGGATGCAGTATTCCAAGTGTGGCTTTACCAAGACATTATAAAGCGGTACTAACACTTTACGTGATCTTGATTCTATCCCTCTGTTAATGCAGCCTAGGATTGTGTTGGCTTTTTTGGCTGCCGCCACACACTGCTGGTTAATATTTAAGCGACTGTCCACTAGGACTCCAATATCTCTCTCGTAATTAGTACTATTGAGCCAGGTACCACCTATTCTACACCTGTGCATTTGGTTTTTCTTGCCTAAATGTAGAAACCTTATTTTTATTACCGTTGAATTTAATTTTGTTAGATAGGGCACAATGATCAAGTCTGTCAAAATTCTTCTATACCTTGAGCCAATCTTTTGAAGTGTTGGTTGTTCCTGCCAGCTTGGTGTCATCTGCAAATTTGATGAGTTCCCCTTCTATCCTCTTGTCTAAATCATTGATGAAGATATTGAACAGTACTGGCCCCAAAACAGAACCTTGGGATACCCCACTGCATCCTTCCCTTCATGCAGATGCAGTTCCATTAAGGACCACACCTTGAGTGCAGCCAGATACGAATCCATCTGGTGGTGATACTGTCTGACCCGTATTTTTCTATATTATCAAGTAGTAGGTTGTGGTCTACTTTATCAAATTTATAATAGTAAATTAATAACAACAACAACAATAATAAATGTGACAGTGATACCCATTGTCATCGGGGCACTTGGCACCATGTCCAAGAATTTTACAAAGTACATCAAGAAATTGCAGCTTCCTGCAATAACACCAGCGGAACTGCGAAAGACTGCGCTACTCGGAACAACATACATTTTAAGAAGATACTTGGTCGATACCTAGGATGCTGGCAGCAACCCGTATCAACCATCAGAGCCAGCCAGTGATATTTGTGATACATTTTTAAATGTTCATTTGACTGAGTTTCATGTTTAATGAATAAAAGTTTATAATAATAATAATAATCATATCATCATCATCCCAGGTCTTTGGGAAACTGAATAGGTGGATAAAAATGCCAAATCCAGTCTAAATATCTGGCTTACTGTGCGAGAAACCATAATGTATATAACCAACATAATTTATTTCTTCTAAACCTCCAACCTCCAATCAAGACTGTTTCTTAATCTGAACTCTTGCATATAATTTTGTATTTCTTAGCATTATCTAACACACTGATGATTTTGAATGATTAAATTGATAGAGACATTAATTCAAACATATTGTGATTCTTTTGCTTGGGTTGGGAATATCTGATGATTAAATGGCTTATATCATTAAGACTTGAACACACTTCTCAGAAATGGAGACTTGAGTCATGCTCCCATGGGATGGAAGAATCCTTTCCCTTCATTTAAAAAGTACTTTGCGCATTTGCAAATATCCTGCTGTAGTTTAGGACATAGAATGGTAGAGTCTAAAGAGGGAATGAAATCTCTTCTTAAACCCTCTTTAATTTTCAGCTTTTGTATTCAGCCTCTCCTTGCATTTTCAGTCAGTTGAGGAATCAACAATTGAACATCAGAGTCTTATAAAAGGCAAAAGTAAATCCTGGAAGTGCAAAACAGATACAAATCGTCAAGTCACTCAAAGGCACCATTAACGGCTTTCTTGCTTGGGCCCTGGAACAAGAAGCGCAGAAATGATGTGTTCAGATTCACTGTTCCAGACAACAATATTTTCTAGGAGACTCCTGTTTCTTTTTCTTTTTTTAATTTTATTTAAACACACAAAAACAACAACAACATCAACATAACATATTACAAACAATAGAGACATTAATAGTCCCCTATCTCTAATAAGCTCTTATCGGATATACATAGTGCTTTCAATCATTATTTCTTATTAAACCATAAGCATATAAAAACTTTACTTAAATACTTAACTTTACACCATTGAACTTTTCTATTATTTATTACTTCTTTCTTTTAACCAATTATAAAATTTGTTCCAGACTTTATAGAAATCAGAATCTTCTTCTTCTTTTAATTCTCTGGTTAACATATCCATTTCCGCACAGTCCATTATTTTCTTTATTATCTCCCCCTCTTGTGGAATCTCTTTATTTTTCCAGGAATGTGCGTATGTGATTCTTGCTGCTGTTAGGATATGAATAGCGAGGTGCTGTATTTCCTTCTTATATATCCTATAAGGAATACCCAGTAAGAACCATTCTGGTTTTTTTTCTATATCCATTTTCAAAATTTCTTTTAACCATGTAGCTATCCTATTCCAATATTTTTCCGCCTCTTTGCAGGTCCACCATAGATGATAGTATGTACCTGTTTCTTTTCGACATTTCCAACATTTTGGTGATGTGTTTGGGAGCATTTTAGATAGTTTCAAGGGAGACATGTGCGACCGGTAAAACATTTTGCATTGATTTTCCTTGAACGCAGTTGATTTTGTAATTTGCCAGTTTGTTGTCCAAAGTTTTTCCCAACTGTCTAGGGCTATTGGATATCCAAAGTTTCTCGCCCACCTGATCATAGGTTCTTTCACTATCTCCTCCTCTGTTTTATAACTAAGTAAAAATTTGTAGATTTTACCAATTAATTTTTCCTCTGTGCCAATGAGTATCCTGTCAAGGTCGCCATTTCCCATTTGAAAACCGTATCTTTTGTCATCTTGTTGAAATTTAGTTTGTATCTGAGTATAAGACCACCAATCTAAATTTATACCACTTTCCGCCAATTCTTCCCTAGGAGGAGACTCCTGTTTCTATTCCTGCCCCATTCCCCCCCCTTTCTTTTCCCCAAGGTGTCAGTGTTGCGGTTAAGTATTTTTCAGAAGTAGCTTTTACTTACAAATCATGCTCAATTCTGCGTTCTAGGATCCTCATAAATACACATGAATCTTGATGAAACCAGCTTTCTCCTGTGGGGAGCTAATAGAAGCGGATGCATTTCCTGGGCTCTAGTGGGCCAAGCAGCTTCTGTCAGCAAGTAGAACTTCTTATAAAAAGCTCTCAAAATATTCTTGGCCCCCAAAAATGAACACCACTCAGAGCTTGCCTTGTTTGTAAGGTTAAACTACGGTAGTACTGAAAACTTAGAAAGCTAGCAATTCTTTGCTGCTGGTATTTTTAATTACAGCTCTTTGGGTTTCAAAAAGCGGTTGGAGTTTGACAATTCTACTTATCCAGAGCTTCCGTACATGCACCAGTTTGCCCATTCCTTTGGCTGGGTTCTCAGCCTGCCATCATTAGGCAGCCCATCTGCTCTCACCTAGAGGATGAACAAAACGTGATCCTCCCTAGGAAAGCAAAAAGGATTCCCATTCTTATGCAGGACCTACTAAAAGAGAGCATGTTCAGTCCCGGAAAGAGCATCCAAAAGACACGAACCTTTTTAGTGCTTCCGCTTTTGGGGCCCACCTGCTTTAGGCCGGAGCTAAATACCCCAGCCACTCTTTCAGAACGGGACTCGTCTCAGCCTCAAAACTCAAGGCAGGGGGCTGGCGGTGGTAGAGCTGCAGAAAGAGGCAGGTAAAGTCTTTTAACCTTTCGTCCTCATAGCATCCCATCAGTGGAAGCATCTTTCCTCAGGTTTTGTTGTTTTTCCAGATAGTAAACTGAGAACTTGCATAGCTTGATTGGTTTCTATCTTTGTAGATAATTGGAAATAAGAATTACATTATATTTTTTTACCACAAATTTCCGTACAACATTTATGAAACTCATAACATGTATGCCCTCTGCTTGACTGTTTCTGTATGTATGTGAGAAAGGGGTTGGACTCAATTAAGTGCTGAGTTTGTGAGAGCTGCTTTGGAGGAAACCCTGGAAGGATTTCCAAGTTGGTTTTGTAAGCATTCCCGGCCTCCTCTGGTGTTCTTTCACCATCTGATAATGGGCATTGGGCTCCAGTTCATCCACGTAATATGGAACCGGATCTTGCCATTCTTGCAATGTACGAGAAGTAGTTTTCTTCAGCTTAATTTGTTTTCATTGTGAAATTTCGTTTCACAATTCATACTTTTCTAAAATATTGGGAATTTTTCTGTAGGCTGGAGTATGTTACTTATTGTAAATTTAGCCCAAGTGACCAGGCGTTTCCATCAGCTCAGATAAATGGAAGTCAAGGTATGCTTAAAAAGTATTCAACCAGTATAAATTGGTTACTTGCCTTCATTTAAAGCAAGCATTTAAAATCTCTGCATGAAAAACACAGCAAATTGAGCCTTGGAAAATAACCATTCTGTGCAAAAATAGGAGTTGTACAATATGTGAGATTTTGGACACATCTTTCTAGTTATTTAGCCAAGAAGGCGATAGTCCTTTTCCTCGCAACAGAAGTAAGGATCGTGTAACACGAAGTAAAATGTCTACTCTTGACTCATATTGTGATTTTTTTTTCCTATGAAGTTCTGTATAACGAATACTCACCTTTCTGGGGTTTCTGGTGCTGCAAATTCCCTTTCCACAACTTTCCGGACAGGTGACATTGAAGCCTCCCCTTCGATGCCTCCCCCCTCTCGCTCTCCCTGCCCCCCTCCCCCCTTCTCCTGGCTTCTGACTGATCCTTTGCCTACTTCACAGGCCGGTTCTTTGATGAGAACGAGTCCCCCGTTGATCCTCAGCATGGATCTAAACTGGCGGATTATAATGGGGATGATGGGAACGTGGGTGAGTATGAGGCAGACAAGCAGGCTGAGCTGGCCTACAATGAGGAAGAGGATGGTGATGGTGGTGAAGAAGACGTCCAAGGTGAGCTTGGGCCTTGTCTCCATCCCATTCACTTAACTTCATCATGTAAAAAACTCTTGGGATTTGTGTAGTTCCATGATTTAGCTGATAGGAAAGGACTTTCGGCACCTGAGATTTGACTGTATCTTTTTTGTAGTACTTTCGGGGTGGAATGTTTCCAAAAT
Organism: Thermophis baileyi; assembly: GCA_003457575.1. NCBI lineage: Eukaryota > Metazoa > Chordata > Lepidosauria > Squamata > Dipsadidae > Thermophis > Thermophis baileyi. Next base: position 1,536,231 of record QLTV01000207.1, read on the forward strand.
TGAAGCTGTTTTCTTGAAACTGCTTTTTTTGAATCAAATTTATTTATGAAGTTTGGCATTGTGTGTGAAGGGGCAGATCTAGCAGCTGAATCTTAAACTGGAGTATACAATTGAATTTACAGTACTCTGCTCTGGAGAAACTAGCTGGGATTTTGAGCCCACTCTAGCACAAACGATGTAGACTGTGATCTTTCAAAGCAAGCAAGGGCTTGTCTATGGAGATTCTCAGTCATCCAGGTCATGGCTGTCCCAAAGGTGCTTTTTCAAGAGGCAACTGGACTTTCTGGTTTTTCTTTGAAGACATTTCGCTTCTTATCCAAGAAGCTTCTTCAGCTCTAAGCTCTAAGCTGAAGAAGCTTCTTGGATGAGAAGTGAAACATCTTTAAAGAAAAACCAGAAAGTCCAGTTGCCTCCTCAAAAACCACCTTTGGGACTACAGAGAGAGTCCTGCTCTGTTCATAGCCACCCCAAGTCTAATATTCTAGAAGGACTTATTAGAGAAAAACAGATATAAATAAATGGTGTATCTGAG
>QLTV01000207.1:1541666-1578873 GCA_003457575.1 Thermophis baileyi
CCGAGCCCCGGAGCAGCGCTCTTGCCCCCCGGGCGGCGGGGGGAGCACTTGGGACCGGGGAGCCGCCTTTGTTCCCCGCGGCGCAGCGCCGGGGCGGCGGTTGACACAATGAGCCTGGAAGTCGGGGCGCCGGGGGGGGGCTTCCTCTCGGCGGGCGGGCATCGCGCCATCCCGGTAGGCGGGGAGCCCGAGACCCCCGGAGGTGGAGCCGGCGCAGAGTTTGCCCCTCTCGGGCCGCGCCACCTGCTCGCCGTCGGCCCAGTCCGTGGTTTCAGAGCGGTGTCTCTCTCGGTTGCAGATTTCAGTTTTGTCATGGCTACTTACCAATAATACCTGGGCATTTCACTCAATACACAAATACGGAAAAACTGACTCTTTAAAATTTGGCACAATAGAAATGGGGAAGAAAAGTGTAGACCGGGGAGCGAAGTATGATTGAGGCTTTGTGAAGACTTCGGTAGGAGAGGGATGCGGGGTGAGTAAAGTGTGTCTGGAGAATGAAGAGAGAGATGTGTAGGGAGAGTTTAGCTTTTAAGATTTCTAGGGCTAAGGAAGCAGCGCTTCCCTTGGTGTGTAAGCACAGGACAGTTTAAAGACTCTTCTAAGGTGGTTTTCAAATCTATTTGCTCATCAATTATTGTTTGCTTTTACCGGACAAATAATTTAATCTCTGTTTTCCATTTCTCCACTAGTAAAATGGGAATAATTCATCACAAACTGCTGGTGCTGCAAGGGTTAATTACTTAATGTTAATAAAGGGATTCGAAGATTAAAAAGGCCCTACAAGTAAGTTACTGAAGTTCATATTAGCCATTGAAGTGTAATAGTGATTTTTATTCATTCTATATTTGAAGAAATGGAGTCACCACTCACTGTGATGAATGTTGTTTTTGGGTGGGAGAAGAAGCAGCACTGTGTGTTTTGCCTTTCCTGTTCATCGTAAGCATAATTTAAATGTTGCTTTAGTGACATGCATGCATTACGCCTTCTCCTGAGCTATTACTTAACGCTTCAAGGAATGGTTTTTATAAATGTAGTCATCAGGGGTTTATGAATTTTCACTTGGCACGGTAGCTGGCCATAATTTGTGGCCATGAGTAATCCTTCCTCACCACCATATCCTCTGTGTATGCCAGATAACTGGGAGTCTCTCAGTTTGCTCTGGGCATTGGAAGAGAGAGAGGCTGACTAAAGCTGTTGTAGTTTGTGCCTGCTGTCAAACTGAATAGAAAAAAAGCATAAGCTGCTGCTGCTGCTGCTGCTGCTGCTGCTGCTGCTGCTGCTGCTTTCTCTCCTAAACTTACTTGAGTTCTGTCAGTGATCCCTTGGGTCTAGTCCAGGTTAGCCATGCCCCAGTATCCCAGTGGAGGACACAGAAGGAAGGTAGTCCCCTCTGAAAGGGAAGTGAGGGAGGTTCATAATGAAGGAAGGCAACTCACCAAAAAAGAGTGATAGAGTCTGCAGATTGCAATGCAGAAATGCTGGATGTCATAGTGGCCAAGGGATCCGAGGGTTGTAGGACATATAGTGCCACATCTTTTGAGGCCCCAGATGGGGGAAAGCTCCAGTGGACATGAAAAAAATTAGGTTTTTCTCCCCCAAGAAGGAAATTAGAAAAAAATAAACTTGGAAAGTTGTGTTATACTGGATAATTTACCTCAGTTTTATTGTTCTGACAGGCAGTGGCTCTCCAAAATCAAAATGGCAACTCTTTTCCATTAACTGCTATGCAATTATTTTACTTGGCAATTAACTCCTAGACCTTTTGCATGTGCCTCTGTCACAGTTTGGGTAAAAGATTGGTGATGTGAATTTATACTTTGAGGGTGTTGTGTGTTTCCTTGCTGAGCACATGTAAAGGACAAGGGCACTCTTTATTTGCTTTCTTACAAACATTTGTAGCCTAGCTTTCTGTACCTTGAGGTACCCTGTACTCTTAGAGGCTTGGCTGCTGGACTGCATGCCAATTAGTTCAATTAATCAGGGTAATTGCTTTGATTCTTTAGATGTTTTCTTCTTTGCTAGAAAAGGAAACAGTCTTAACTTTTTTGAAACTCTATGGGACACTTTATTTTAGTTGGTGGATGGTTTTATTATTATTTAGAAGTGACTGGTACTGGTTTGTGAAATCTTATTCTAGTTCAGCTTTTTTTAGTAATGATGTACTCCATTAATGTACTTAATCATGTCAAAAAATAAATATACTCCATGTAAAGTTGCTTTCTGTTTTTTAAGAGAAATATTTTTAAAAATATCAATATTTTATCTTCAAAGTATATAAAAGGCAAAGATAATATACAGGCAGTCCTCCACTTACAACTGTTTATTTAGTGACCCATCAAAGTTATAACAGCACTGAAAAAAGTGACTTATGACCATTTCCCCACACTTATGACCATTGCAGCATCCCCATGGTCACATAATTAAAATTGGATACTTGGCACCTGGGCTATATTTATGACGATTGCAGTGTGTGGGGTCATGTGATCCCCTTTTGTGACCTTCTGACAAGCAAAGTCATTGGGGAAGCCAGATTCACTTAATAATTGTGTTACTTAACAACTGCAATGATTAACTTAACAACTGTAGCAAGAAAGGTTGTAAAATGGGGCACAATTCATTTAACAACCATCTTGCTTAGCAACAGAAATATTGGGGTCTATTATTGTTGAGGACTACCTGTAATAGAAAAAAAAAAAGAAACACTGACTTTGCAATCGTTCAACAAAACATTAAGAAATATGCCATTTTGTTCTGTAGAAAAAGAAAGCAGACTCTTGACTCTGATACCTGATTGCCCCTTTGGCAGAAACAGCCTTAATAGGCAGACTTGTTGCTGGAAAAAAAGGGGGGAAAATAAACTTGTGATTTATGGAGTTTGATGATTAGAAAGAGTAAACAATGAACAGAAGGAAATTATGTAGGAGTCCATGGCAGATTTTACTCCACTAGCCGTAGCCGACTTTAGGGGGCGGTGCTCATCTCCGTTTCATGGCCATTGAGTCAGTGCTATCTGAAGATTTTTCCACGGTCATGTGGCCAGCATGACATCACAGAACACTTGCCTTCCCACCGAAGTACTACCTATTTATCTACTCGCATTTGCATGCTTTCAAACTGCTAGGCTGGCAGGAGCTGGAGTGAGGACGGGAGTTCACTCTGTCACATGGTGCTTGGCTCTTGAACCTGGGCTGGTGACTTTCCAGCCGACAAGCCTAGCATATTAACCTCTGAGTCATTGTGCTGACCAGGTAATCTTAGAGAAGGTAAAATATAAATGTAGCTGCTATTAAGAAAAAAACCCCCACTTCTTTATAACTTAACTCTATTCTACCCCTTTTTTACATTTTACTTGCTAATTTCCTTTGTTTTTTGTTACAAAATTTATTTAATGCAAATTATATATAAGAAAAGAAACATCCATAAGTTCTTAGTTATAAGAACTTATGGATGTGTAGTTAGTTATAATTCTTATAACTATCTACCAGTCTCTGTCATGCACTAGGAGGAATATTTTCCCTTTCAGTGCAGAATTTTTTCAACTGTGCAATGTTTGAAGGATCTCATGAAAGTAGAGACTAGCATGTAGGTAATCATGCTTAACTTCTGGCTCAGACCAAACCGTTTTTCCCCTCGGCCTTGTCCCAGAGACTATGAGGGATGATTTTCAGTCCACATGAAAAAAAGACAGTGGCAAACTAAAATCTCATTCCTGGGCTTCTACTCAGCATGGGACAAGAGCAGGCCAAAGCACTCATTAAACAGCATGTAGCAGACAGAGTGCCAAGTGGACCTAGCCAGGTCCCCAACCTTCATTTGCCAGTGAGCCCAACCGGTTTTATATCTTCCTGCTGCTCTCGGAGGCCAACCTCCTATAACATGTGGTGTTGCAAGGGTCTGTGCAGCAGCAGTTTAAATATGTCAGAAGGTGACTACAAATTAGTTTTAATGAGTATCTAAACTGTTGCGGAGTGTTTTGTATTATGGTAGGTTTGGTTTGCATTGCTCCCCTACGCTCCCCTACTACGACTAGCCCTCCTTTTAAATTCTTTTTTTATATTTTTGTTTTTATACTTTGTAGACTTCTATGTTTAATTTTTATTCTCTTGTATCTTTTATGCTTTTTACCCCACCCCTTTTGTGCTGGTCTTTGACCGTAATAAATGTTTTGATTTGATTTGATGTTTCTCCAGACAGATGGTCTTACATTCTCCTCCAGCACCCGCTGGTACAACGATGGATTCATAGTGAATTCTATGATAGTGAGTTGTCCTGATACAAAGCTTTGCCTTGCCTTGTCTTGTAGTTGGTATCGGATTCCTCTGGTGAAATGCTGTTTTTGGTTTTCCCAGAATGTCAACTTTGATCAAATAACTCTATATTTGCCTTGTCTGTCCAAAGCCAGCATTGTCTTTTCTTAGGCGTTGAGTCTCACTTTGAGGTTCTTTCTGGTCAGTAATGTTTCCTCCTGGCAGTCTTCCCATGAAGATCTAATTTGTGTTGCTTTTTCTAATGGTAGATTCATGCCTTTATCATCAGTAGAGGCAAGAGCTCCCTGTAGGCCACATGATGAAATTCCAGGATTCTTAGGGCATCTTGGTCTCTTCTCTGAGGCTAAACTGGTTGGGACAGTCTAGCCTGGTCAAGTTGACAGCTTGAAATCTTCTTCACTTGTAGATGATCATCTGGACAGTGGAATGATTGCTATCTACTTTTGATAAACGCTCATAATCCCTTACTGGGCATCTATAACATTTCTGAAGGCTTAAGAGAGCTCTTTTGAACTAAGCATGATGATTGTTGTTGTTGTTAGTCCCAAAGTTGTGTCTGACCCATCGCTACCCCACGGACAACGTTTCTCCAGGCTTTCCTGTCCTCTACCATCCTCTGGAGTCCATTTAAGCTCACGCCGACTGCTTCAGTGACTCCATCCAGCCACCTCATTCTCTGCCGTCCCCTTCTTCTTTTGCCCTCAATCTTTCCCAGCATTAGGCTCTTCTCCAGTGAGTCCTTCCTTCTCATTAGGTGGCCACAGTATTTGAGTTTCATCTTCAGGATCTGGCCTTCTAAAGAGCAGTCAGGGTTGATCTCCTCTAGGACTGACCGGTTTGATCGCCTTGCAGTCCAAGGGACTCGCAGGAGTCTTCTCCAGCACCATAGTATGATGGTCTAGTATCACAGCATGATGATACCATACACTAAAGTAAATCAAACTAAATATCTGAGGTTTCATGTTTGTGCCAGATCCTTTCTAACAATGTTCTGATCATTTGAATCATCATGATTCTGATTTTAGGCATTTGAGGTAGTGGTAAATGTAAAAATGTACTTACTTTTTCCACATGCATATTGTGCCTTTATATCTGCGTCACGCACTAGCCACCCCCACCCCCATTTTAGCAAAGGGGAAAAAAGTCACGATATGGCACATGACGACAACGTGACAATGCGAGTTTGACATCCCTGTTCTGTAGGGTCTTACAAAGACCACAAAGGACTACAAATTGTGAAAGGTGCAGATATTTGTTAAACTATATCCCATTTATCTGTTAGTATTGTTGAAATAAGATTAAATATTTGTATGTGGAAATATGCTGAAAAAGTAAAAAAATGTCAGTGGCATGTACTCGCTTTTTATATGATTGTACATTCTTCTCTCTTCCTGCTAATGTAATTTCTCAGCTCCTTCAGACTCACGCTGTGTCCACCTTAACTGCTCTTCCCATGTCATCCAGTTGCAGCTGAGTTTGAAGAAGCCAAGAATGCCAATTCTTATACCTATTTTGGAGAAATTCAGTTTTGAAATTGCTATGATTTAATAGATATACTAAAGATTACCTGTATTTTTCAGACTATAAGACGCACCGGACTATAAGATGCACCTAAATTTACAGGAGGAAAACAAGAAAAAAAAAGTTTTTGGCCTCCGCGTGTCGCATTTTCGTCCTCCCCGGCTCCCAGAAGCACTCTGCAGTGTTCCGCACGGCCCATTTTCGCCAAAAACTGCCCGTTTTTGGCCTGCAGAGTGCTTCTGGGGGCCAGGGAGGGCAAAAACGCGATGCGCGGAGGGTTCAGGAGGCCAAAAATGCCTGTATTCTGTCTATAAGACGCACCTAAATTTTCACCCACTTTTAGGGTGAAAAAAGGTGCGTCTTATACTCCTAAAAATACGGTATACTAAATAGAGGTACTATCTGCTAAGCCTGATAAATAATTTCTGTTTGTTTTAGCTTTCAATGTCTTCTTATTCCAGCAAACACCTCTCTAGGCTTTGCAGCAAGAATATTATAGGAAAGAAGAGATGGTTAGTTTTCTAGATAGTGAGTTTTTATATTTATATATTAAAATATTATATATTTTATATTTTTATTTATATCCTGTCTTCCTTCTGGGAACTACAGTGTATGTATGCTTTCCCTCATTCTTGCCCCAAAGTAACAGTTTCATTAGGTGAGAGTGAGTGAGTGAGATACCAAAAGGTATCTGGGGTTTCATGGTCAAAGGAGAATAAATGGAGAGGCTTAATTGTGGACTAAAAATTTGTTAATTTTAGGAGTTAATGGTTGGTTCTCGTAATGGGCAAATAGGGAGTCCCTATGGATATCTATTGGAACTGGCATTTTAAAACTTTTATTTTCTATGAACTGGAGTTAATGATGTGACTGGGTTCGCAGATACTACCAATTTATTTCTAGTGGTTAAAAACACAATTGATTTCTCTTTTAAGATAAATAGCGAATGATATTGAATGTGACACATTTGGAAAAAAATTGTAATTGTAAAGCCCAGAGAAAGTTTTGACCGAGAAAGCCCCATCACTCTTAAAAAAAAATAAATGTAACCTCTGCCATGTGGTTTATGAATCCTTGGGCATCCAGCCCCACATGGTGAATTTTAGGCACAATTGTGAAATGAGATTCACTCCTCATGAAAAACCAACCTTTCCCAAAGATGAAGACAGACTCCAGGGGAGGCATGAAAAATCTTTTAGGTTTTTAAAAAACTAAAAACCTTTTGAAAGTTTACTTTGTTACAGTAAATCCAGCTTTCCGAAAGTTTTATTTTATTGTTTTCATTGTTCGTTTGTGTTTATTTTGCTGATAACACCTTTAGGGGAGGTATGTATATTGAGATTATACTAAACAGAGGTGTGATGGCAAAAAGTTTAGGAATCCCTGCACTAAGCCATAAATCATAATTAGCCAACTACTGTGATTGAATTTCCAAACCATGCTAAACCAAGATAAAAGCCAATGTTTTGGGTATGAAAAGGGAGCCCTGTTATAACAAAAAGAAGCAAACTCTTTTTTTAAATCCCAGGTATTTCTGACCAAGTGATTGATACAAGGTCCTGATGTGAGCATCCAAATGGAAGCTACTTCATTCTAAAATTGAATTTCACTTTCTGTTTTCCATCATTTTCCTTTGTTAATATTAATATTAATTGTCTTATTAATTTCCCAGCTATTAAGTTTTTAGAATAAGATTGAAGCATACACAAATATATTTCTGGATAGGTTTAATTCTGAATATATTTTGAGAAGAACTTCCTAATACAGAATTCACTAAACTATAAATTGTTCTGGACAATTTATAGTTTAGTGAATTCTTATATATCAAGTTCCTTAGTGTTTCTAACTTACATTATAGTTTTGCTCCATAATTGATAAGCAAAACTTTTTCAACTTGGGGATAGCTTATCTTCAAATAAAAAAGTCCCTGCGGGTTTTACTCTGCTAGTCATAGCTGATTATAGGGAACGGTGCTCATCTCCATTTCAAGACCATTGATTCAGTGCTGTCTGAAGACATTTCCGCAGTCATGGGGCCAGCATGATGCCACAGAGCACTGTTACCTTCCCACCAAAGTGGTACCTATTTATCTACTTGCATTTGCCTGCTTTCGAACTGCTAGGTTGGCAGGAGCTGGGGTGAGGACGGGAGCTCACCCTGTTGCGTGGCGTTCGGGTCTTGAACTTGGGCTGCCGACTTTCCAGCCAACAAGCCCAGCAACTTAACTGCTGAGCCACCATGCTGCCCTCTATATAGCAGGACCTTATATATACTTACTTCCTGTGTGTTTAATAAACTTCCTTATTGGTCATATTTCAATTTCAATTTGATACCTACCTTTAATGAGGCCCTGAGGCTCCATTTAAGAATGGAGGGGCTTGTTATGTATTAAATATTTAATACTATTTAATATTGGGCAGTATTATAAACTTTAGGGTTTATAATAATTGTAGTCTTGACAACAGATTTCCTGGTGTTGACCTGTTTAGACAACAGTCACTGAAACCCTGAAGCCCAACACTGCCTAACAGATATGGACTGTGGAAGACTAAACCAGAATATTTAATATCTTTATCCATTTGTTACTACTGTTTTTGTAAATGGATACTGTTCCTGACATGTATAATTTATACATTTCATACCAATCTGACGTAGTTCTGTATTTCATAGTTTTCAGCCCTGTTTTTCTATGTGCCTATGTTTGTGTATGCATGTAATATTTGAAGTGTAACTTAAACTTTGGCAATAGATTAATGAGTTTTAGTTCAGTGATGATAATCATAATTGAATCTATGAGTTTTAAAGATGTGATAGGATTGTTTTTCTAAAACTTAAGCAGTTTAACTGCTGGATTGTCTGCTTCTTGTTTTTCTCTTTTCTCTCCCCACCTCAAATGTTGTGCTATCTCTTCTGAATTTGAACAGCAGGTATCTGTCCCCAGTGGATATTCTGTACTTAAACAGATATTTAGGCTTCATTCTTGCCCCATGGAAATAAGCTTGGCTTTGCCATAAAACCTCCAAGGCAGTATATATATTTTATTATAATACCTATAATAACCCTGTGACATGTTGGGTCATCCTTTGAGAGAAAGGTAGTGCAGTCTGGTGTGATTAGAATGAATATTAAATTTTAAGTTGACCATATTTTTTTTACCCCAATGCTGGACAGACCCATAGATCATCTATGAAAAGTATATGTCATAAATAGAAAAATAAATGCGGTGGCAAACAAGCTTCAATAATAAGTCAAAATTTCCTAACTTAAACAGAGAAACAGAATTACCATCTGCAGCCAAAAAGGCTCTGGGAGTGGGAGTGACTTCTGACTTCCTGCCTGCTTTCCTGTTGACTGCTTGTGGGAAGCTGGCAGGGAGTTTTAGAGATCAGGATCTTCAGATGGGCCAAAATCAAGCTGGATAGCTAATCATTAGGAAAAAAATGATAAGCTAAAGAACTGTTAAAATAATGGAATCAAATTTAATAGAAACAAATTCTACGAAAGCGACAGCAAAGGGGAGGATGATCCGATGGTAAGTGTAACCATCGCCCCTTTGACTGCCCAGGTGGAGATGCTAGTGCCCCACTGAGGGGTGAGAAGGGGTCTTCACAGCCCTGGTAGACTCAGGTTGCACCCGTTGCTTGGTTAGCCTGCAAACTGTGGAAAAGATGGGACTGAGACTTAAAAAATTGAGGCAACCTATGAAGTTTAAAAAAGTAGATGGCTCCCTTACTGGGGGGTTGCCAGCAACTTATCTAACCGAGCCAGTAAATCTGAGATCAGGAAGCCATGAGGAAACTATACAGTTCATGGTGGCCCTGAAAATGTCAAAGACTATGATATTGGGGTTGGCATGGTTGAAGAAGTGGAACCCAGCGGTTGACTGGAAAGACAACAACTGATGCTGGAGTAGTAGAGCAGGTGGACCGCAATGCATAAGGGTGAAGTGCAAAGTAGCAAAACCCTGCTGGTGGGGAGGGGAAAGATCGAGCCCATTAATTCGTTAACCGAGGGCGGCCAAGGGGGACTCATCCCAACTCATCCCAAAGGAGTATCAGGACCTAGCAGAAGCATTCAACGAGTGGGAATTAGACATACTCCCTTCCCATCGCCCCACTGGCTGTGCCATTGAGATACTGCCAGGGGTGAAATTACCCAAACCAAAGATGTATTCAATGTCCCCGAGAGAGATGGAGGAGCTCAGGAATTTCGTGGATAAAAACCTAACTAGGGGCTTCATCCAATCAGCAAAATGTAGGATGGCCACCCCAGTGCTCTTCAAAGAGAAGAATAGCAACAGCACCTAGACTTCTATACTGCCTCACAGGGCTTTACAGCCCTCTCTGCTTTCAATTGACCCTTAGGGTGCTTCCAGTTCCGAGTGATGCCTTTCGGGTTGCAAGGAGCACCCGCAATGTCATGCAACTAATCAATGAAGTGCTGCATGAGCACCTGTGTAAGGGGGTGCTGGTGTACCTGGTCGACATCTTCATTTATTCTGAGACAATGGAAGACCATGTGAAATTAGTGTAGGAGGTGGTAAGAAAACTATTAAAAACTAAGCTCTACGCCAAATTGGGCCACCATCTCCTGCTGGCCCCAGCATGGGTCAAGGTTCAGCCAACTGGGCAAGGGGTTCTTTGGCTCGTTGGTTCCCAAAGGCATCCTTCAGTACCCTTCGGGTTTTCCTGCTCGTCTGATTCTCCCTGGAGCTCTTCCTCACCCCAGCCACCGTGCCACTTCCATCTCCTGGCTCCGCAGCTCCCCTGGGTGTATGTTATGCTGAGGGCTTTCTCCTCTATTGCGTCTTTCACCTCCAGGCTGAGTGACCACTGGGGTTTTGGGGCTTCCTCACCGATGCTCACATTCCCCAGCCATTCGAGCTCCTTCTTTGGGCAATGCAGTTTGGCAGGGGGTCCTCCGCGAACTCTGGCTTCTTCCAAACCACTTTCGTGGCTTGTCATTTTTTGCTCAGTCCTCTCAGTAGACATTGGTCTCCTGGTTGACTTAGTTTAGTTTACTTTAGTGATTAGCCCATGGGCCATATCAAAGTGCAGAATTCCAAACACAAATTATTACTAAAATCTGATAATAACAATTTAAAATGGAATTGGAATAAAATACAATAATTTCATATATGGATAAATAAAATATGATAAAATTATATTCCAGTGTCACCCCTACAGTCTACCCCAGGGGTGTTAAACTGGCAGCCTGTGAGCCAGATGCGTCACACGCAGGCCAAGCCCACCCAACTCCACAAAGGGAAAAACATCACGAAATGTCATGATGGCAACATGACGCAGTTTGACACCCGTGATCTACCCCAATCAGTCCCACCTATGCCAATCTTAACGGAACCATTTTGCTCAAGTACTGTGCTGTATTAAATGTTGTTTTCAAATTCTGACCGCACATAAGGTAAGTTGTTTTGATATGGGGTTCCCAATGGATCATTTGTTTAGTATATAGGCCGAGGTACCTGTCTCTCACCCTCTTATACAGGCAACAATCAAATAGGATGTGAGCCAGGTCTTCTACTTCTGCCGCTCCGCAAATGCAGAGACGTCCATTATAGGGTATAGAATGCAGTTTCCCATCTCTGACCATTATGTCAAGCTGTTCAAATCTTGCTCGCGTAAATATCTCCCTAAGATGTTTTGGCAGTTGTAACTTTAAATAGCTGTCTATTTGAAAAGTATGTTTGTATTTACTCAGCCATTTCAAGTTACCAACCTTACTAAGGATAGCTATATCATTTTGCGCTTCTATATCCTTGATTCTTTGGGCAGCTCTTTTTTTAGTTTGTTCCCCTGTTACACAAGAGACAGGAAGGCCACATCTACTTACAAAATTTATCAGTGTAGTGATCCAAGAGGTTTGTGATTGTGATTTTATCTGCTCTAGTAAGCATAATTTGGGGAGTCTGTCAGTCTTCATTTCAGTTGATTTTGTGCCAGTAGTTAATGCTCTGATTTTGGATAGTGCATGAATTGTATAAATTCCCAATTCAGCTTTAACTGCTGCAGCAGATGTCCTTAGATCTACCTGGTTGACTTGCCTGCTGTCAGACTGGCCGCAGCTTGTTCCCTAGGAAAGAACGACCCTTGACGCCATTGATGTTAGAGAAAATGTACTTTTACTAGAGACGCTGAGTGCAGCATGAGCAAGGCAAGCTCTGAAGACAAACCGTACGAAAATCATATATTGAAAGCAATCCCTCAATGTCCAAACCCCTCCCCTCTGGGAGAATAGTCCAATCAGGTCCTGTTCCAATGTTTTGGAACCTGGTACTGCAGGTGCCGCAGTAAATTCCTTTCCCAGGGCTAGCGTCCTTGAAGGCAGGAACATAGCTTGGTTTGGCACCTCTGGTTGCTGTCAGTGTCCATACTCTCCAATTTCCCATAGCATTCTTTCACGCCTCCAGTACTCTTCCCCTCCCAAATGCCCCTCTCCCCTGGTTATGGCAGTTGCTAGCGAGCTTCAAAGAAAGTGAAGATGGCAGCTGACAGGTAAAGTCTTTAAAAACCTTTCATCCTCATAGCTTCCTATCAGTGGAAGCATCTTTTCTTGGTTTTTGTTGTTTTCCCAGATAATAAGCTGAGAACTTGAACAGTTTGATTGGTTTCTGTCTTTGTAGGCAGTTTGTAGAAGATCTGGTAATAGATGTGAATTATTTAAGGGCCTCAGACTGAATTGCCCTCAGAAAAAGAAATGTCATTGAATGAGGGAATAGAGAACTTTTGTAATAAAACACTGACTTAAAGGATGGTGCCATCAAGAGAACTTTGGAATCCTAAACCATGGTCTACAACAGGGGTGTCAAACTGGATTTCTTCTAGGGCCGGATCAGCATTGTAGTTCTCCTCCATGGGCCGGGAAGTGGGGGGAGACGAAATGTACACCTCCTGCAGCACTTTGCCAGCCAAAATGGGGATAGCAAGAAGGTAATGGGCAATAGGGAGAAAGAGGAATTGCTTAATTCATTCTTTGTATCTGTCTTTGCATAAAAAGAAAAAAATAGTCCAACTTAACAAAAAGCAGTACTGTAAAACCTGTTGATTAAGAATACAAGTAAAAATAGGCAAGAAAATGGTAAGACAACACCTATCCACTCTAGACAAGTTCAGATTACCAGGACTAGATAGATTACATCTCAGAGTTCTGAAGAAGCTGGTAGACCTGATCTTGGAAACATTCAACCATGTCTTTCTCTAAAATCCTGGAGCACCAGGGAAATATCAGAACACTGGAAAAGAGCTGATGTGGTTACCATCTTTAAAAAAGGAAAAATGGATCGAGGAAACTACAGACCAATCAGCCTGATATCAATATCTGGGAAGGGTCCTGGAAAAAAATAAGCAATGGATCTATGAACACCTAGAAACAAGCAAACCTTACTAGAAGCCAACATGGGTTTATCAAAGACAGATCATGCGAGAAACCTTATTGCATTCTTTGAGAAAGTGACTAAATTAGTAGACCAGTGAAATACTGTGGACATAATACACTTGGATTTCAGTAAGGCATTTGACAAAGTAGACCATCACCTACTTTTTGATAAGATAGAAAAATGTGGGATAGACAGTGTCACCATCAGATTGATTTGTAACTGGCTGATCAGCAGCACTTAACATATAGTCTCCAATGGAACTACATCTACATGGAGGGACGCATGCAGTGGGGTACCCCAAGGTTTTGTCATAGGCCCAGTATTCTTCAACATCTTCATGATTTAGTTGAAGAGATAGAAGGGGAACTCATCAAATTTGCAGACAACGCCAAGCTGGGTGGAATAGCCAATGCTTAGAAGATCCAGAAAGTTCTTGATGGATTAGAACACTGGATCCTATCCAACAAAATGCAATTCAGTAGTAAGAAAAGTAAGAGCTTGCACTTAGGCAAGAAAACCCAAATCCACAGGTGTAGAATAGGTGGTACTGGCTCAACAGCAGTAACTGTGAGTGAGATCCAGTAGTCCTAGTGGACAATCACTAGGCCAAAAAAGCCAGTGCTATCCTAGGTACATCAACAGAAGGCTAGTAATAAGATCACATGAAGTGTTAGTACAGCGGTTCTCAACCTGTGGGTCGCGACCCCTTTGGGGGTTGAACGATCCTTTCACAGGGGTCGCCTAAGACCATCGGAAAACATATTTCCGATGGTGTTAGGAACCGAGACACCGCTCCTCTATCCGTCCACATATGAGTACCCGGGGACGGTGCAACACACGGGCGGCCCTCGAATGCGCAGGCGTCGATGGAAGGGCCGCGTGCGCTAGCCCGCCATCTTGGTGCCACGCCCCCTTTGTCACCATCGCTTCTCGCCTGGCAACACGCACGCGCGGGGAGGGGGAATGGGGGTCGCGGCATTAGGAAGGTTGAGAACCACTGTGTTAGTACCACTTTATACTGCACTGGTAAGACCACACTTGGAATACTGTGTCCAGTTCTGGTCATTACAATCCAAAAAAGATGTTGAGACACTAGAGTGCAGAGGAGAGCACCAAAGATGATTGGTGGATTGGTAGCTAAAGCATACGATGAACAGTTGCGGGAACTAGCTATGTCTAATCTAGTGAAGAAAAGGACTAGGGGGTGACATGATAGCGGTGATCCAATGTTTGAGGGTTTGTCACAGAGAGGAGTGGGTCAACCTATTCTCCAAAACACCTATGGGCACGACAAGAAGTAATGGATGGAAGCTTATCAAAAGAGATCCAATGTAGAACTAAGGGGAAGTTTCCTGACAGTGAGAACAATTAACCAGGAGAACAACTTGCCTTCAGAATTTGTGGGTCCTCCATCACTGCAGGTTTTTAAGAAGAGACTGGACAGCCATTAGTCCAAAATGGTATAAGGTCGTCTGCTTCACCAGGGGGTTGGACTAGAGGACCTTCCATTATTCTGTAATTGTATACTCTTGAGTAATTCCTTCTTGAAATCCTGGGGAGCTTTTACCAATCAGTGACACAAGGCAGCTTCCTACAGGCTTACCGTACCTGACAGAAATACCATGTTTCCCTGAAAATAAGACCCTGTCTTATATTTTTTTGAACCCTGAAATAAGCACTTGGCCTTATTGCCATGCACTCAAAAGCCCGATTGGGCTTATTATCAGGGGATGTCTTATTTTGGGGGAAACGGTAGGTGGGATAAATTTGCTTCCACTACAGCTGTGTCAAAAGTTATTAGATGCTTTTCCTTTAGCACCTGCTTATCCTAGAAAGCTTTTTATTCAGAAAAGCATGTATGAATGGAATGCAGAAAGACAGGTTTGGGAGAAAAGATTCCATGTGCTACTGTTTGCTTTGTATGCATGACTTACCTGAATTATGAACCGTCTGGCTGATTCATTGAGTTCTCCAATTTTCTTAGGGCTGATTGTGTAAGAATGTAAAAAGAAAGGGTTGTAAACAATGCCTTCGTTTCTCAAATTCCTAGATACCAGGCTTAATTTTTTGAGTACCTAGAATCCAGTTATAAAGGTGATAATTGTTTATATTGATTGCAGAATAAACAATTCTACTTTTAATTAAGTACTGTTGTTATTTTAGAAGATTAAAGAAGATTTTTAAAGTTTTAAAACTTAATGTATTTTCTGTTCTTGTCTTACATAGCTTTACATGTGATACCATCAAAAATGAGGCTGAGAACACGGAAAGCTTCTCAGCAGTCAAATCAAAATCACACACAGCGTGCATTGAGAGTAAAGAGGAAATACTCGGATGTGGAGGAGAACATAACCATTGGTGGAGGAAAACTTCAGAAAAATGAAACTGGCTTACTATCTTCAATTAAAAAGTTCATTAAAGGAAGTACCCCAAAGGTAAATATTCAGGAACCACTGTTACATTTTGACATGCATAATATATCTTCCCAGATGGCTTACAAAAGCAAACATTTAAATAGCAATCATTAAAACGTTTGGAATAAAATCAGTTGTAAATCTATTCGGGAAACATGTGAAAGAGCTGTCTGAAGACAGCAAGCATTTTCCAGAGTATTTCAAGTATGGCTAAAGAAGTTCTAACACTAGTTAATGCCAGGCTGATGCCTCCTACTAAAAGGTCAGCTTTGAAGAGATGTTGGTTTCTTTAAGTTCCTCTGCGAGCAGCCCCTGCTGATGGTTTTGTTTATTGGCTGTCATGTCAGCATCGTCATTTTGTCCAGAAATAGGTTGGTAGCCCCTGTGGGATCAATATAATGCAACCTGGTTATCTGGCCCCTACAGGATGCTCAGTTGAATTGAATTGTATAAATTCCAAATTTTCCCTTTTAAGAGAGCAGTAAGTACTTGGCTAATCTAAAAGCCAGTTGAGGGAACAAAAAGAAATCAAAGAAACCCACTGGTGAAACTAAAGTCAAATGTAGGGAACTCAACTCCCAGTCATGATTTATAGTGCATAAGCAGTGCAGTTCTATTGGAAGCAGGCACATTGCCCTGACTTTTGAAGGAAAGGTCATTATGGGAGCAGTGAGGGGGTTCATTTCAGTTGAGAGGAAATAGGTTTATAAAATCAAAAAAAGGAGATTCTATAAGAGAAGCTGACTGGGAAAAGCAGTTTCCTATAAGGAAGACAAACTAAAGAGCAGGTTCACTGGATGAGAGGCAACAAGAAGCAAAGATGTAGAACAATGTTTCTGAACCTTGGCAGCTTGAAGATGTATGGACTTCAACTCCCAAAATTCCCCAGCCAGCTTTGCTTTGCTGACTGCGGAATTCTGGGAGTTGAAGTCCACACATCTTCAAGCTGCCAAGGTTCAGAAACAGTGATGTAGAAGATATTCTGCACCGCTTGGAGATAGTTTTGAGGACCCTTTAGAAAAAACAGCCTTTAAGGGGGAAAGCAGAAAGATGCCACAGAAGTGAGAAATAGGACAGTGAATTTCTGAAGTGAAACCGGAAGGCAGTGAGTGTCTCATTAACACAAGAAATTGAAATAAATGGGTGCTGACTGATCCATCAACTTGGCAATACAGGTAGTCCTCAACTTGCAATAGTTCATTTAGTGACTGTTTAAAGTTAAAACGGCACTGAAAACAGTGACTTATGACCGTTTTTCACACGACCATTGGCAGCATCTCCATGGTCACTTCATCAAAATTCAGATGGCAACTGACTCACATTTATGACGCTTGCAGCGTCCCGGGGTCATGTGATCACCTTTTGCAACCTTCTGACAAGCAAAGTCAATGGGGAAGCCAGATTCACTTTACAACCGTGTTACTAAGTTGACAACTGCAGTGATTCATTTAACAACTGTGGCAAGAAAGGTTGTAAAATGGGGGAAACCTCACTTAACAAATATCTCGCTTAGCAATAGAAATTTGGGGCAAATTTCTATTTGGGGCAAAGCATAGCAGTATAATGAATTTTGAAGGTCTTAAAGGAAGCTTAAGACTCTGTTTTTTAGGTGGTAGTCCTATCCATTGTTCTGCCCACCAAAAGGTCTCAGATATCTTTTAGATGACGTGCAGGAAATTTTGGAGCTTCCAAAGTACAGTAGTAGGAATGTTGGAGGAAAGTGACTATGTCAAGTTGCAGTTCCTTTATTTGAGGAGGCCAAAGCTGAATATAATTGAATGCATATCCTAATTTAAAAACCCTTTTAATAAACTTAAAATGATTATAAATAGGAATTCCTTTCCAAAGCAGCTACGGATAAAGGAACCCAAGATAGATGAAATTTCCTGTGTAAAGAGGAATTAAAATCATAACTGCAAATTATGTAAATTATTAAGGCAGGTGGAAATGAACAGATCACTAAGGAAAAACACATTATTAAACTGAGATGGAAGTAATGGCTAAGGTTCGATCTTTTTTCTCGGACAAGACGACCACTTGGCTGGAGGGGGACAGCCTTCTTTTCAAAAAGGTAGAAAAACGAAGAAATAGAGATCACTCGATCTGACACCAATAGCAATAGATAGCCCTTAGACTTCTGTACCGCTTCACTGTGCTTTTACAGCCCTCTCTGAGCAGTTCACAGAGTCAGCCTCTTGCTCCCCCCAACAATCTGGGTCCTCATTTGACCCACCTCGGAAGGATGGAAGGCTGAGTCAACCTTGAGCAGGTCAGGATCGAACTTCTGTAGTGAGCAGTAAGTTAGCCTGCAGTACTGCATTCTAACCACTGCGCTACCACGGCTCTTATAATTCTCAATACCTGGGAAGACTCTAGAGCAGGGCTGTCAAACTCGCGTCGTCACGGCGTCATCACGTGACGTATCGGGACTTTCCCCCCCTTTGCTAAAGTGGGCGTGGCCAGCGCGGTGACGCATCCCGGCCGTGAGTTTGACAGCCTTGCTCTAGAGTGATCATAAACAATGCAGTAATTATTATAAATCAATGTGGAATGGGTTGGCTCTTTTAATTCAAAATTTATATCATATTGAGATTAGGTAAATTTCTTCATATGTTTCATATATTGTGTAAATAACATAAGAGGAAAATCTTGATTTCATGCAGCCATTTGATAAACACTCCATGACATTTCAATTAGCAAGTTAAATTGGAAGTGGATCGTACAATAATTTTGAAAACTGTATTCACAAATAGTATGTACCAGGTATGAATTGGGATGCCACAAGGTTCAGCCTTGTAGTCTTTAGCATTTCTGTTAATGGCGTGGCTGAAAAAGTGGAAGGAGTTCTTGTATAATTTGTAGATGAAACAAGATAAAACACAGTAATATTAGAAGAAACAGAAATAATCTTGATTGAAAAATAAAGTGAAATCCCTCTACTAAATCTCTCTCTATGGGTGGAACAGAAAAAGTGATCAGTGTGGCTGACATTTAAAAATTGGGCAGAGTGATTTTTCTATATAGAACATATGTTTCTTTATTTTTATGGGCTTGGGGGTTTATTTTTCTCTCTTTTTTTTGGCATGTTAAAGCAGTGGGAAAAAATAGAACAAATAGTATGATCTAAATGGGAATTTAAATTTGAATTAGGCTTGATATGGTTTTTTTTTTCTTTTATGATATATTTTCTGCCAAAAGCCTATGAAGTGAAAAGGGTGAAAAAAGATAAATGTTGGAAAATTGATTTTCATGAAAGCAGTACAAATGGACAGAGAAAGTTTGCTAGTAACAGTAAGGTATAATTTGGTGTATTTGTTTTGTTAAGGATGAACGAGAACACCCTGCAAAGAGAAGTAGAATTGAACGTGACATAGAGGACAACTTAATTACATCCACTCCTCGAGTTAGGCGGAAAAGTCAAGCGAATGGAGGTTTGTAAATATTCCAGTCTTTAGCTGAAAGGAGGGCTTTGGTCCTTCCGCCGTTGATTCTTTTGACCTTGGCTTCAGAGAAGAAGAGAACGATTGCAAAACTGCTGATAGTGTGATAGAGCTTACTTTGGTTTTTTGTCTTACTTTAAACATTTTTTTCCTTATTGTGCAAAGTAATTTTCTTAAACTTCTGAGCTAAACCATGATGCCCGGTTTGTGGATTGGAAACCAGTGCTTAAGAAAGTGGTGTCTCCAGAGCACAGAGAAAGAGAACTGAATACTCATGTATGAGCAGATTATTTCCTTTACACAATTAATAGGATAGCTTTCTCTTTCATGAAAATGGGCTTCCCTGTTGGGCACCAGGGAAAGGTTCCGTGGAGAGAGAGAGTGTGTGTATGTGTGTGTGTGGTTTCATGTGCTGCCTGCATCCTGCGGATGGGGCTTTGCTTGTTTGCCTGGCCCAGTTTCTGGCATGCTGCCGGTCCAGAGACCGGGGGTTGGGGAGCCCTGCTGTAAAGGAACCCTGCATTTTTGTTTTGCTAACCATATAAGCAGTTCTACTACCTGCAGTTTATAATTACCTATTAACAGTTAGCTCTCATCACAAACCAATGTAATAAGCAGTATATTTATAACAATATGGTGATGAAAAAGAAAACGATACCAATGTCAGATTGATTTACAAATACTTATCTGCATGTTTATTTATATAAAATGTATTGGCTGCGCATCTTACCTCAGAGTAACTCTTAACAAATATTAACAAATCATTTATTTTATTTATCAAATATAGTAACCGGCCATCTCCCTTACAAAGGGACTGATCATATGATCTGAATGAACAATTTACAGTAAAACACCTCTGCTGCAGCTTTTAGCTCACTTTCTTAAATTATAATATTCCGTGTGTTTCTTAAAGATTTCTGTATGGCAAAGTCAACGGGAGTTTCCCAGACTACGAGTTAGCCAATTGTGAATCTTCATTGCCTTGGAAACCATGAGCCAGAAGGGTATCAGCCTTGTGGACATGCCAGCTAGGGCGTGGCTTTCTAAGGTTTAATTCCTGCAGTACATTTGTGCTCATCTAGGAATCTGATATTTAATTGAAACTTTGTCGCTCCAACCTATATTGGAAAAACCACACTAGAAATTTAGTGCACTTTTTTGTTTGTCTGTTCCAGAAGCTGGGAATTATGAAATGGCAAACCAGCATGTCCGGCAAAATGGAAAATTGGATGATAATCCCACCAGCTGCAGCCCCCCAAGGACTACATTATTGGGGACCATATTTTCTCCTGTCTTCAATTTTTTCTCACCAGCAAATAAAAATGGCAAGTACTACACAAAACTGCATTTAGCTCTTACATGCATCTAAAACAGCGGCCCCCAACCTTTCCATCTTGGCAGCCCGGGTGGGGAGAGGGGATGGTTCTGTGTGAGCAGCAGGCATGCGTGCAACGCCATTTGTGCATGCAGCGGGCACGTGCCCCGCCGCTCACAAGTGGAGGACACGCTCTCCCACTGCTTCTGCGGCCCAGTTCCAAACGGGCCGAAGCCCAGTAGTGGGCCACAGCCTGGGGGTTGGGCACTCCTGATCTAAAAGAATATAAAATTGTTATTATGAAACAGTTGTTTCCTATTTGGAAAAAATGGCCGATAGGAATATATTCTGTTAGGTTTCTGTTTAGACCTTAAATCTAGAGACAGAAGAGCACGTGTTCCCCTTAAGTATTAAGCCGGAGCTTTATTGCAGGAACTGCAGGCTCGGATTCTCCCGGCCAGGCTGTGGAGGCTGAAGAAATCGTGAAGCAGCTCGATATGGAACAGGTGGATGAGATCATTACCAGCACTGCCGTCTCAGCCAACGGAGGAGCGCCCTATGCCAGCCAGGCAGCCCAGGTCCGAACGACCATCAGCACCGTCTTGGAGGAAGTGGAGGATGTGGCTGACTGTGATCTGCCTCCACTGACTGGTAAGGAGGAAGCACCGTTGTTGGCTCCAGCCTGAAACTTCTCCCCCAGCCTGCAGATGGGGCAGCCAGAGAGTCAGGAGACAAGGCAGCCCCAAGCCGTTGGGAGCAAAGGAAACATTTGGGCAAACCTGCCTACCTCCTGATTGAATCCCTTCACTGTTTTATCTTATAAATGCCCAGAGTCCTTAGGAATTCAGCAGTCTGTGAATGGGATTAACAAATGATAAATAAATTTTTAATTGGAAATCCTAGTTGTTTATATCTACAGGTAGTCCTCGACTTACAACAGTTCATTTAGTGACCATTCGAAGTTACAATGGCACTGAAAAAAGTGACTTATGACCATTTTTCACACTTATGACTGTTGCAGCATCCCTTTGGTCAGGTGATTTACATTCAGATGCTTGGCAACTGACTCATACTTAGGATGGTTGCAGTGTCCCAGAGTCACGTGATCCCCTTTTGCGACCTTCGGACAAGCAAAGTCAATGGGGAAACCAGATTTACTTAACAACTGTGTTACTAAGTTAACAACTGCAGTCATTCACTTAACAACTGTGGCAAAAAAAAAAAGTTGTAAAATGCGGCAAAACTCAGGTAACAAATTTCTTACTTAGCAACATAAATTTTGTGGTCGTAAGTTGAGAACTACCTGTACTCACTTTACTGAGGATGAATGTATCCCGACAAACAATTGCCTTATGCATTATGCTTCATCTACACATATACACAAACACTCAAAGCCAAGGGCAGAATCACTCTGGCTAATAAGAATTTAACTTGATAATATTGTTTTCTGTTTAACATCTGTATTTATTTACTTAATGGAACATTTATACCAGGCCAATCAGATGACTATCAAAACAGAATTCACAATACAATAGGACATCATAATATTGCAATGTGAAAGAAAACAGATGGTAACCGTCATCCTTAGTAGGCACTTAAAACTGCCAAAGGTTTGGTTTAAAAAGATTCATATTTGACTCTGCACATCATTTTTATCATGTCGGTAACTTTAATCTATTACAACACACCTGTTAAATTATACCTGGCCCTCACTGCAAATATTCCTAACCATTTAGAGCTTGATATGTAAAATAGATATATCTATTTTAAGTGTCAAATTATAAGCCTTAAAAATATTGATAGTAGTTCTTAAGAAAAGTGGAAGACAAAACATTCCATACCAAATAGAAATATTTTAGTAACTAAATGATCAACTTCACTGTTAAGATAAAATTTCCCTTTTCTTCCTATAAACTAATGAGGAACTTTTGTGTTTTGTTAGCACCAGTATCTCCAGACAGTGGTTACTCATCAGCTCATGCAGAAGCCACCTATGAAGAAGACTGGGAAGTCTTTGATCCGTACGTGTCCGTACTCAGGCGTGTGTGTGTGTGTGTAAATAAATGAAAATATTGATGATAATGAATTCAGCTGGTGCCTGCTGGCAGAACAGTAGCTAAGATTGACCCTCTGTAAAACCAAAGAAGGGAGAAATAGCATACTTGAAGAGCCCTAAATCTGGGGGGGAAATGCCAAATATTTACAAGGGAAGAACCATAGAAAAAGGAGTGTTGGTCTAGGTAGAATAGTTAACTTCTGTTTTCAGAAACCCCAGTTCTGAAAACAGTTCCTTCCCCAGCTAACTCTATAATTATATGGTTCGTTTAGTAAATCTGTGGGTAGATTTATTATTATATATGCCTTTATCATAGTTTAAGAGTAAAGTATTCACTGATAAATGATCAAACCATGATGTGATTCATCTTTAGGTACTACTTCATCAAACATGTTCCACCGCTAACAGAAGAACAACTTAATCGGAAACCTGCTCTTCCATTGAAAACCAGAAGTACACCAGAGTTCTCCTTAGTTCTAGACTTGGTAAGAAAAGCATGTTTGGTTGCTTGCTTCACTTTTGAGGGAAAGATATTCTCTCTTTGACAAACTGTAAATTATAGGGCTATTTCAGAGAACACATTCTTTTCTGTCCCTCTGCTAAATTGACTCATTTTTTAAACTATTTGTAGGATGAAACATTAGTCCACTGTAGTCTAAATGAACTGGAAGATGCTGCACTCACGTTTCCAGTCCTTTTCCAGGATGTCATTTACCAGGTAATCCAAATCATGTTAAGGTGAAATGGCTCCTATGAAATTAAAGGAAAAACATTATGTATCTGAAATCTTTTTGCTCTTCTAAAAGGTTGGTAATTTAGCGGCATTGGTTATATTCTATGAAATATTGTTAAGCAAGCCATCAGATCTTAGAGGAGTTGTGGCATATGGATTACTACTTTGGCACTTTCCATATAATTCCATTGTAAAACTGTCATCCATTAGGAAGCTAGAAGTATTCCTCTTAAGCCGCTTTCCTCCTTGCCAGGAGGTGATGAAAAAGGCCGTCTAAATCTATATGGTTATTTGATAAAACAAGAGCCTGCTGCAGACTTAGGTGCTTAAGGGGAAGTCAGCCTTGGGAATGACTTGCTTTAAGAAGTAGATCCATTCCTTCATTCTTAGTTAGGTGCTGTTATGTGGCCAGAGTTGCTTTGTTGATGAAGACTGCCAGATTTCTAGCTGTTGGTTGTTGTGCTTCGCAACATATTCTTGGTTCTCATCTATGGTGCATTCAACAATTCTGCCAGTGAAGAACAGGGGAAGGAGGAGGAGGAGAAGGAGGTGTATTCCAGCAACTGCCAAAGATGCTGCACTGACCCCGGCTGTTGTTCTCAGGTCCCTATTGTGTGATGTACCTGGGAGTAGCAACAGCTTCCCTCCATGTAGTTCGCACGATATTGGACCCCTCTGTAGTAACTTTGGAGAATGACATCAGACATCTTAAACGGACACTTGTCCAGGTATTTTACCCTAATTTTAAAACTTGTCTTTTGTCTTTTGTTTTGTTTACAATCCTTCAACATCTTGAAACATAACATGCGATCTTCCAAAATACACACAAACGTGGGTTTCTTCTCTCTGATGATGGCAGTAGTCAGAATCCTCTTCATTTACACGCACTTAGAGAACGTAGTTACCCATTCTGGATAGTAAGAGGAGCCAGTACGTGGATTATGCCTTTTTTTGTGTTGTAGCTAGAATGTTTTTTAATCTCTTGCCTATGGTATATATTACTCAGAATAATTATGTCTTTCTGGGGTTATTTACAAAAAAATACTTACTTTGAAATAATAAAGAAATGTAAAATTTGCATTTGCCAGACCCTAAATCTTGCTGGAAGCATATCTTTGATTCTTGGCACCTTTTTTCTTAATAAGTGCAGGCCTTGCACCATACAACCTAACTTGGATATTCAGGGACATTTTTCTGGGAATGTGCTCTCCAAACCCCCAACCTGTTTTCATCTGGGGCTTCTTAAGCTGCAATTGTGAATGTCTCCCAATATGTCATTGTGGAGCTCAAGACAAGTGGTGGTATTCGGTAGAGTTTCCTGTAAGCCAGTTTCTGAGTCCCTGGGCTTAGGGCAGGATCGGTTATCATCTAAGACCAGGGTGAGCACTGAGGATGCCTCTGAAGAGTCTGTTCCTGGCTGAGTTGGGGAGAGGGTGGCATCAGTTTTGATAAAGGCCCAGCTCAATTTCAGATCTTCCAGTCATATCCTTTTAACTTATTGGATCTTAGTGTCTTGTTATTCTTGTTAACTCTTGAAACATCAGCTTCAACGTTTTTAGACAATCTGAAAAATGGTTCAATACAGGAAGAAGAAATGTCGGTGTTTTTAAATAAGTCCACAAACACCCTGTTGCAAATGCATTTATTTCAGCAGGAGCCTTGAGTACTTGAGCTACTTCGTTAGCTGCATCTTGCCTTTAATATGAATAATAGTAGCAGTGATCAATCATAGTGCTAAAGTATTGCACCACTACAACCTGTGTAACCTGAGAGGAAGGTGCAATTGAGAAATGACCTCCGGTAAGTCTAGGTAGGGATGGAGTAGGGTGGAAGGTCTCCACAAGCAGTATTGAATGTGTGTGTCTTAACAACAGAGGGATGACTTAAAGTTCTTGATCATGAATTTTCTTTTTTTTTTTTTGCTCTCTAATATGCCTTTTAGAATGATTATGAAGGCCAAAGTTGGTAACTGAGATGTATGTAGCTATTGCTTAATATGAATGAATATCAACAAAGAGAATATTTGTAGCTCACGGTTGACATGAGGGGTCCTTGGTGCTCTCTGAACCTGGTTGTTTTCTTGCAGATATTTCATTACCCAAACTAGATAACATCATCAGTGTTGGTAAGGAATGCGGCTTGCTCTCAAATTATATTCTGGTGGCTTGCCCTGTCGGTGTTAGTGGCGGTGGTCTCGGAGGTTCTTTGGTTGGGCCGTTTACTGTTACCTTGTTTGACAGGTCCTTGATTGGGGTATTGTTTGCTTCTTGATTGTTGGTTTGATGTTAATCTAGTCTCATCTGAGTTTTGATTGTTGGTGGGGAGGTGTTTCGGTCTTTCTGTTCCCTTTCGGGCTTGTTAATTTTCCCGTTTGCACAGTATGTAGATGTTGTTTACAATCAAGAATCAAAGAATAGAATGGAATGGAATAGGAATAGGAATAGGGAGTTGGAAGAGACCTTGGAGATCTTCTAGTCCAACCCCCTGCTCAGGTAGGAAACCCTATACCATTTCAGTCAAATGGTTGTCCAATCTCTTCCAGTGTTGGAGCATTCACAACTTCTGGAGGCAAGTTGTTCCACTGATTAATTGTTCTAACTGTCAGGCAATTTCTTCTTAGTTCTAGGTTGCTTCTCTCCTTAATTATTTTCCATACATTGCTTCTTATCCTGCCCTCGGCTGCTTTGGAGAATAGGTAGACCCCTTCTTCTTTGTGGCAGCCCCTCAGATATTGGAACCCTGCTATCATGTCACTCCTAGTCCTTCTTTTCATTAAACTAGACATACCCAATTCCAGCAACCGTTCTTCATATGTTTTAGCCTCCAGTCCCCTAATCATCTTGGTTGCTCTTCTCTGCACTCTTTCTAGAGTCTCCACATCTTTTTTACATCGTGGCGACCAAAACCGGATGCAGTATTCCGAGTGTGACCTTACCAGGGCCTTATAAAGTAGTACTAACACTTCACGTGATCTTGATTCTATCCCTCTGTTTATGCAGCCTAGAACTGTGTTGGCTGAAAAGGTTCCGACTAATGAACCCAAGCAAATTGGAACTCTGAGGCCAGGCACTTCCTCAAAGAACTTCTGTACATCATATCAGCACACTTGGTTGAAAACCAACTCTGAATCTTTCCCGTGGTTTCAGCATAATTAAAATTAGTAATCACCCCTTTCCCCCAGTGTCACTGGTCATATTGGCCAATTAGATTAATTGGCGGGCTCCTCAGGCACTCTTCTCCCTTTCCCTCCGTCACCTAGGAGATGGCCTTGGTTCTCATGAGAAAGTCCAATGTTGTGTCTACTAGTGCATTCCAACCTCCCCCCCCCCAGTGTGGCAATGATGAACCAGGAAAATGGCCTCTAGCAGGTTCAGTTCAGTGTTGACATTGGCTTTTTTGGCAGCTGCAGCACACTGCTGGTGCATATTTAAATGGTTGTCCACTAGGACTCCAAGATCGCTCTCACAGTTACTACTATTGGGCGAGGTATCACATATACCAGTGGTTCTCAACCTTTCTAATGGCACGACCTGTAGAACCTAATACATGCAGTCGCCAAGTGTCTGAATTTTGGTCACATGACCACGGGGATGCGGCAACAGTCATAAGTCACTTTTTTCACAAGATGGCGGGCTAACGCACGCGGCGACCCCTGTGAAATGGTCGTTCGACCCCCACCGGTGTCGCGACCCACAGGTTGAGAACCGCTGACATATACTGTACCTGTGCATTTGGGTTTTCTTGCCTAAATGTAGAACCTTACTTTTTTCACCATTGAATTTCATTTTGTTAGATAGCGCCCAATGTTCAAGTCTGTCAAGATCCTTCTGTATCTTGAGCCTATCTTCTGGAGTGTTGGCTATTCCTGCCAGTTTGGTGTCATCTGCAAATTTGATGAGTTCCCCATCTATCCTCTCGTCCAAGTCATTGATGAAGATGTTGAAGAGTACTGGGCCTAAAACAGAGCCTTGGAGTACTCCACTGCATCCTTCCCTCCATGTAGATGCAGTTCCATTGAGCATTACACGTTGAGTGTGGTTGGTCAGCCAGTTTCGAATGCATCATGAATTAATAGTCATAGACAAGAAATTTGCTTTTCACACTTTGTAATTAAATACAGGTAGTCCTTGACTTATGACCACGATTGAGCCCAAAATTTATGCTGTTAAGTGAGATATTTGTTAAGGAGTTTTGCCCCGTTTTACGACCTTTGTTGCCACAGTTGTTAAGTGAATCACTGCAGTCAATAAGGTGAATCTGGCTTCCCCGTTGACTTTGCTTGTCAGAAGGTCACAAAAGGTGATCACATGACCCAAGGGCAATGCAACCGTCATAGATGAGTCACTTGCCAAGCATCTGAATTTTGATCACATGATCATGGGGATGCTGCAAAGATCATAACTGAAAAATGGCCATAAGTCATATTTTTCAGTGCCATTGTAATTGAGCGGTCATTAAACGAACTGCTGTAAGTTGAGGACTACCTGTAATGCCTCTTTTATTCTTTGGACCAGTTAATTTACTAACATACTTGGCAGAGGTCTTTGTGATGAGATACTGATCTGTTACTGTTCTCTGTTGGTGGGGACACTTTGAAAGGCAAGAACTATTGCCAAGTGCCTTCGCCAGTTTCTGCTCAGCATTTCGCCCAAACAGAATTGGTCTTTTGTGCTTTCTTAAACATGGCCTCTTCTGAGGGTGCTTGTCAAGGGGGAAAGAGTCTTGAAGTTTTCACAGCCAAAGTAGGACTCTCCTTTTATTTGTATTTATTGTGTGAGTGGTGCATGCGTGCAAAATAGTTATAGGACCTTTTTTTATAGTGACCATGATCTCAACATCTGATGTCTAAGAATAATATTTCTCTTAAATCATGTCTTTGCTGGTGACTTTCTGGTGGAAAAGGTAGACAAGAAAAAGTGTTAACTACATAAATTAATTCAATTACGTTTTGTGCATTGTACTTGAAAAGCAAAATTCTGTTTAGTGACGTAAAAAGAGCTTTTCCTGGGAATTCTGCATTGCTTGGATATAAAAATGTTGTTTCTGATAAAACTGACTTGTCGGATATGTCCTTGTGGGTGAACTAATCAGTCTGATGAAAGTTCTGACTGAAAAAGAATCTTAAATCTCAAAAGTTTGCATTTATAAAAGATTATCTCTGTTGTGTTTCTGTTCTAATAAACAGAATGTTCAAAGCAAAAAGGTTGCCTCCAAAGGCTATTATAGCTATGTCTTTCTACAAATATACTATTACTTTTTCATAGATTCTTAAAAATTAAAATAACAAATAATGTTAATATATTAAACAGTGTGTGTCGTACTCTGTAATTTCTGAAGTCTCTGCCATTTGAAATAAATCATCTTTGTGTTCCATAGTTAAAATTACTGTTTTGTTCTCTTTTTAGGTTTATGTGCGGTTAAGACCATTTTTCAGAGAATTCTTGGAATGTATGTCCCAAATTTATGAGGTAATGGAAGATGCTTAAAAATTTTGTGTGATACTCAAGTTCTTTACTTTTTTTGATAGTATGGATTGCAATTGCCTCTCCCTTTCTTTCTTTTAGATCATTCTTTTTACTGCTTCTAAAAAGGTCTATGCAGACAAATTGCTGAATATATTAGACCCTAAAAAGCAGCTGGTCAGGTAAGCTTGAACAGAAAGCTGTCATGTGTTATTTACACTTTAACCAGAATAACAAAATAGGTATATTTAATGCTATTTTAGCATCACAGTAATACCTAATATGTAGTGGGGATAATAAACTGCTAACAGGCCTGCTTTTAACATGTCTTCATATCCTTAAAATGTTCAACCTGAAGTTATTATTTTTCACCAGTATCTGCAGTGTAACTTTAGCCTGTAATACTCCTTTACTTGATTTGTACTTTTCCTCCACATACTAGAAATTGCTTCAGGGAGGCTGGCCAAATATCCTTGCTCGCAGTAGACACAATATTTCAAGTTATGCAGGCCTGAGAAAAGGCTTGTTTGCTTTAAAGTGTTTGCCACTGGACTAGATCCTTGCTCCTGCTTGTCCAAAGACTACCCAGCCCTCATTAGGATAGTTAGGAGCAGGTCCATTCTATAAGTGGACTGCAGTTAATTCTGACTGATAGGCCCTTTGCTTTATGTCCCCCACAAACTTTCAAGTTAATTCAGTGTAATAATGAGAGTATTTGGAAGAGAAAAAACAGCAAACGGGGGTCAGGGCTGGTTTGCTTGAGCTTAAGCTAGGACCCTATTGCATTGCCATGGCTAGCCAGCTGAATCCTTTAATTGAGAAAGAATTGATCTTGGCTTTTTAAATCTCCTTTTTAATAACAAAGCTCTGTTATCCAGAAGATTGTCCTTAAAGCACAGGATAGATGAGGGGTTTTTGATTACAGTATTTTCTTAATCTACACCTGTCTGAATGCAACCTAAATGTGTTCTTAAATACAGGCATCGACTTTTCCGTGAACATTGTGTTTGTGTGCAAGGGAACTACATAAAAGATTTAAATATCCTTGGTAGAGATCTCTCAAAAACGATCATCATCGACAATTCACCACAAGCCTTTGCCTACCAGGTGAGTTTATTTCCTGTAGGTCATGTTTCAGATTTCGCTAGAATGCTAAATAAAGTCTCCTTCAAATCATTTTCTGCATCTATTGACTTTGGAGGCATTTTGTTTTCTTGGCAGCAGTGTGGAAGGCATCTAGCGATGCTTGCTTCCATGGTGATTTTTGGACTCCCTACTGGAGTTCCCAGATTCAACCGGTCTTCACTTCAGGGCCAGTCCATCCTCTGTGCTCTCATATACCCAGAACGCAATGGAGAGACAGCGCAAGAGAAAGGTGCGACACTCCCCCCCCCCCAAATAGATGCAGCCATACTCCTGTGGTACCATGAACTGCAGTGCAACTGAAGCATCATCCATGTCCCAAGAAGAGAGATTCTGGTAGAGCAAACGGCACACAAACATTGCACTGTGCTAGGTCTGTCTTGAACACCTGAGCCCTTGGGGAAGAAAGATGAGAAACCCCAAACTGAAGATGACAATCCAAGGGGAGACTTAAAGGGACCAGACTCTTGGTGACACAGGTTTTGGAAGTGAATAATACCCCTATTAAATAAATCCCTGCGATTTCAGAAATATGGGCTTTCCTGCTCACCAGGCCAGAAGAAGGTTGCTGCCTATCTCCAGTTGGCCTACAGAGGAAGAGGCCAAAATATCTCAAGTCAGTCTGTGCAATTGATCGAGAGGTACGGAAAAGCTTTGGTTGAGGTCACTACAGTTCAGCCAAAGTTTTGCAGACTTTTTCCAAAACAGAGTCAATGCTGGCTCAGTGTACTCAGTAAAATTGCGTGCCATGGTGCACCTGCATTTTGGGTTGTTTGCTTAACCAGAATCTCCATCAATTAATATAACTTTGAAGAAGTCCTGAGCACATGGTAGTACCAATAATGCACAATTATGGATATTTCTAGAGGATCCACAAATTTTGTTCTTGCCACATCCAGGATCATTTTGTTTGCTATCTTATTTTTTTTAATGTTAACTTGTTTTTAAAAAGTTTTAATGCTTTCTAAACTGCCTAGAGTTGCTGACAATCAGGCAACTTATAAATTTATTCGCACAGCAAGCCAGATGTTTAGATGGGATTTGGCATTTTTATCCACCCAACAACTCCTTCCCAAGCATCTGGGATAGGCAGATGTTTGATGGTATTCTCCCATAAGAGAAGCTCCCGTAAGCTGTTCCAAGTAAAGCTGTCTTTTGCAATTGACTGATAGTGAATTTGTCAATATCAGTGGTTTTCAAGTGGTGCTCCACATGTTTTGCGATGGGGAACCCAAAGTGCCTATTTACTACTCGTACTATCTTTGATTTCTTTTGTCAGAGTCATTATACTTTTATTTGCAGGTCTTTGCATTTGCATTTTGTGATTTTCTACAGTTCTTTCTCTTCCATTGTGCTGTCTCCAGGTCTTGCAGTGTCCAGACATTTTTGTCTTTTTTTTATCAACAACTGTTACATCTGGGATATTATATGACAGATGGTTGTTCGTTTGAACTCCAAATTCCCACAGCATTTTAGCATTTCATCATCTTCTATCTTGTAGTCCCAGCAGTTCTTGCTTCTAGGCAAGTGGTATTTCTTGCAGCTATTCCAATGCACCACTGTTGCTACTTTGTCATGCTGTTGTATTGAGTCTTCCTGCAGATGGTCCACTGTTCCTTCAGCTTCTTTGTAGAGGTGGCATTTGTTGTCACTGTCTTTTCAATTCTTGCTTTGTTTGCATTTGTTCTTAAGGCTTGTGCAGCCAGAATTAGTCCCTCTGTCTCTTTCTTTAACTTTCCCAGTTCTTAGGCAGGTCTTGTTGTTAATCTTCATCGCCTGCTATTTTTAATGTGCTTGTGTAACACTTTTCCTTGCCACGTCTCTTTTCTGTCCTTCATTTGGTCTTTTTTATAGGCCAGTATGGTCCCTCCGGCACTCAGTAGGCCTTCCTGGTAGACTCACTTCAGTGCATCCTCTTCACTATCCTTCAAATATTCTTCTAAAGCAATTTTTTGGTTCTTCAACTGGTGTACTTGCAACATTCCACGTCCACTTGTACCTGTAAATAAAGTCTGCCAACATTGCTGCATGGATGAAGGGCATGATTCATAGTCCTAATTTTTCTGGTCTTCCTATCCAGGGCTTTTAATTCTGCTTCTGTCCACAATTCCAGCTTTGTATCTAATGACTGGCACTGCCCAGGTGTTAATTGGTATTACCTCCACTGAGCTTGGACTTTAAGATCTTCTTCACTCTCTTGATGTCTTCACTTCTGGCCTTCATCTTCACTTCAGTGTGCTTGATACTCTCAGCTTGAAGGATGCCCAGGTGGTTGTAGTGATCGTCTTCATACTGACATTTTGTATTATTTATATAGGGCATCTTGATTGCTTCAGATTTCACTATTTATGCCTTACTTATGTTGAAGGTGGCACATTTTTCCAGTATTAGCATTATATACACAAAAATGTGAAGTCACAGCTCCCAGCTCTTTAACTTCATATCCATCATCAAGTTCTTCCCAGGAACCTCGGGAGTCATAATGTATCAGCATAGCATATGTGTGGATCAAACAGTAATCTTTTTTAATTGGCAGGTGGAAATTTTGTCAGTCTACATATTTTCTAAGTGCTGTCCAAGATTTTTTGCTATGATGCCAAGTGTGCCCATAACCACTGGGACCACCACAGCTAAGTTTATGCCATAATTTCTCAGCTTCAATGTTTAGATCTTGTTACTTTGTGGTTTTCTGGAATTCTTTGTCTTCTATTCTACTATCTCCTGGTATTGCCACATCAATTATCCACACTTTCTTCTTTTCAAGCACAGTTAAATCTGGTGCATTGTGAGCCAAGATTTTATCAGTTTGTATTTAGAATACCATATACAGAATAACAGAGTTGGAAGGGACCTTGGAGGTCTTCTAGTCCAACCCCTTTCTCAAGCAGGAGACCCTATACAATTTCAGACAAGTGGCTGTCCAGTCTCTTCTTAAAAGCCTCCAGTGATGGAGCATCCAGAAGCTCTGGAGGCAAGCTGTTCCACTAGTTAATAGTTCTCTCTGTTGGGAAATTTCTGCTTAGTCCTAGATTGGATCTCTCTTTGTTAAGCTTCCATCCGTTACTTCTTGTCTTGCCCTCAGGTGCTTTGGAGAATAGGTGGACCCCGTAACACCCCCTCAAATATTGAGAGACTGCTATCGTGTCATCCCTAGCACTTCTCTTCATTAGACTAGGCATTCCCAGTTCCTGGAACTGTTCATCGTATGGTTTAGCTTCCAGTCACCTAATCGTCTTTGTTACTCATCTCTGCACCCTTTCTAGAGTCTCAATATCTTTTTTGTACTGTGGTGACTAAAACTGAACCAAGTGTGGTCTTATCAGTGCAGTATAAAAGCAGTATTAACACTTCACATGTTTTTGATATTATTTCTCTGTTGATGCAGCCAAGACTGCATTGGCCTTTTTGGCAGCTGCAGCACACTGCTGGCTCATATTTAAGTGGTTGTCCACTAGGAATTCTAGATCCTTCTCAGAGTTACTATTATTGAGCCAGGTACCACATATTCTGTCAAGGTACCACATATTTCTGGATCTCACCTACCTTCTAAAGTGTTGGCTATTCCCCCCCAGCTTGGTGTCATCTGCAGATTTGATGAATTCCCCTTCTATTCCTTCATCTAAACCTTTTTATGAAGATATTAAAAAATATTAGGCCTAGGACAGAACCTTGTGGTAGCCCACAGCATGCCTCGCTCCATGTTGGTAGAGTTCCATTAAGGACTACATATTGAGTGTGGTTGGTTGGTTGGAAATCTTGCAAAATTTTAGCCTGCTTATTTTAAACTACTTTTTAAACTGTATGTTATCACTAATTTTTTTATTATCTGTCCATGATAATTTTCATAGATATTCCAGTGAATCATTTTGTTGACTGTGTTACATCGCTGTTTATAAACAGTCTGTGTAGTCTTCTTGCATGAACTGAGTACATAATCTGCTTTTTCTTCTGTTTCTTTTTCCATTTTTTATACTTATCTTTTTGTCAGTTTATCAGAGAGTTCTTTATGCAACCATGCTAGTTTCTTTCTTGAATTTCTTATTTTTTTTTTCAGTGGTATTTGGTGGACTGGGCTTTTATAGTCACATTTTTCAGACTTTCCAAAACTTCTTGAGTTGTTTTCCCCTTAAGATTTTCATCCATGGAATCCTTCCCAATTCTTCCCATTCCCATATTCCTTGTTTGATTGATTATCTTGGGGTTTATGCTTGGGATTAGGTGCTAAAGGTGCTAAAGATTGGTCATCCTCCCCCTTCAGTTTTAGCTTAAAGCCCTTAGGATAAGCTGAGCCAGTTGTTTTCCGAATACATTCTTCCCGGTTCTTGTGAGATGCAGCCCATCTCTTGCCAGAAGCCCTTCAGCTTCATAGTCCCAAAGGTGCTTTTTTTCAACAGGCAACTGGACTAAAAAAAGCACCTTGGGGACAACCATGGCCTGGATGACTGAGATTCTCCATAGACCTTCATGTTGGTAGTACAGACTGTGGTCTAGAAATTTGAAGTTCTCTCGATGGCACAATCCCTTAAGCTGGTGGTTTATTTCTGTTCCCTTGTTGGATGTTGACCTTTTGTTGGAAGTACAGATGAAAACACCACCTGTGCTCCTAACTCCTTCCCTTTCTTGCCGAGCTGCTCATAGTCTTGATACTGTTTTCAGGTTCGTTGTCGTTTCATTTGTCCCCACATGAATGAGAAGAAAGGGATAGTCGAGCCACCCAGAGTCCTTTGGGAGTTGGGCGGCATACAAATTTTGCTAAAATAAATAAATAAATAAAATAGTCATCTTTTGGCTTGATTATTTTAGTCAGGCTCTCAGCCACATCTTTGATTTTCACTCCAGGGAGGCAGCATACCTCCCTAATTTGACTGTCTGGTCTACAGACTGCTCATCCTGCTCTCCTTTGTTGAACATTGGAGTAGGTGTCAGAGTTTTTATTTCCAAATGCGAAATTTTTGGTGCACCTTCTTACCCTGAATATTCTTTTATGATCATTTGGCATAACTTGAGCATGTTTATGTAAATGATCACTGCCATGTGTCCGGAGCAAAACGAACATGTGCAGAGATGTTTTCAGTTGTTCTTTCCCCCCCCCCGCCCCCACCCCTTCACATTTGGGAAGAGTTTTTAAAACCTTGAATTAATGAGGGAACTACTGAAAAGGAGATCTTACCTCTTTCTAGCAACTGTAGCACCTTATTTTACCTCTTTTTTATTTTTTTACTGATTTAGCTTTCAAATGGAATTCCTATAGAAAGCTGGTTCATGGATAAAAATGACAATGAACTTCTAAAGTTGATTCCTTTTCTGGAAAAACTTGTAGAACTGGTAAGTATTCTTTAAGTATATTTTTTCTTCTTCTTAAATCTTCATAGACCAAAATAGCACAGTTCAGGATACCAGTTTTTTTGACTTAGGAAACACCTTCAGATGTCTTTGCATTACATGACACCTTCCTTCAGGGAGTGCTCGCTCCCTTTTATAGCAGCACAATTTCCCTGATCTGTCCAAAAATATGTTCCAATTAAACTTTTCTAGCCTCTTAAAGGTGAATCCTCTGTCAGAGGTCAGGCAAGATGATGTTTTGTAGAGCTTTTAGAGTACAGGTAGTTCTCAACTTACAACAGTTCAGTTAGTGACTGAAGTTATAACGGCACTGAAAAAAGTGACTTATGACCGTTTTTCACACTTATGACCCTTGCAGCATCCCCAGGTCATGTGATCAAAATTGAGGCGCTTGGCAACTGACTCACATTTATGACCTTCTGAGAAGCAAAGTCAATGGGGAAGCCAGATTCGCTTAACAACCGTGTTACTAACTTAACAACTGCAGTGATTCATTTAACACCTGTAACAAGAAAGATTGTAAAATGGGGCAAAATTCACTTAACAACTGACTCGCTTAGCAACAGAAGTGTCGAGCTCAACTGTGGTTGCAAGTTGAGGACTATCTGTAATCTCCTGTCCATACTCAATATATGAATGAATTCTATTTTTTTAGAATGCACATTTTAATCAGAATTATAAGCATGTCGACTAGAGCTGAAGGTTTCATAATGCAACCTCACAGAAATATCTCCACAGAAAAACAATTGGGGCTTGGAAGATGTCTGCAAGTGCTTGTGGAGTGGAGTGGAGGGCAGCCCGAGCTGTCAGGCCTCGTTCCAGCCCCACAAGTACAGGTCGCCCGCATCGTCGCCTCCATTATGTGGAGTGAGATTACAGAGACCAATAAAGCCACATTTCTTGACAAGCCTGAGTTTGAATTTGGGAACAAAGCTGGTGCACACTGCTAATTGCCAGTAGGACTAACTTCACTAAATAGAAGTTCAGTAAGAACTTGCAGACATTTCAGTAACCATAAGCTAGCATAAAATGTTGGATACAGATCTGAAATTGTTACGGGAGGGACATAACAGGAATCGTGGTTTGGAAGAAAATGTAAGAGGATATTTCAGCACCCCGTATCTTGTTTTCTTTGAATGTGGCGATCGGTTGAAAAGAAAGGCCACGGGGTTTCAAAAGCTGTGGAGAGGAGTTCAGACGGGATTTTAGCCTTTCACAGGCTCTGACCCTCTCTTGGCTCGTTTTCTTCTGTCTCTGCAACAAAAAGAGTAGTTTCTGAGCGTGCTCCTGATTCCAAGGGTTATTATCACAAATTAGCTTTACTGTAATACATGAAAGATGGTAAAGTTTTGTTTTGCTCTCCCCGTCTCTAGAATGAAGATGTTCGACCTCACATTCGAGACAGATTTCGCTTGCATGACTTACTACCCCCTGATTAAACTCAATCTTTGGTCAAAGAGCTGAAGGGAAAGAAAATGCAGGATCCTTTTTCTTTTTGGACTAGAACAAAAACATTGCCATTACTGTTGAAATTTTTGCATTTTTGTACCCTTTCTCGCTTTTCTTATCTCTGGTGCCCAACAGTAATAAAAGGGTTACAGAAGAACTTTCTATATCGCCAAATGGAAAGACGTGCAGTATAGTAGGTAGGCTAGAACAGAAGAGTCTTTAGATCTAGTGCAACTCCAATAATTTTTAATGTACAGAACACCTGCCGTTTTTAAAGAATTCTGTTTCTGCCACCAGCAGTTTATCCTATAAAAATACAGGATTTATGAAATCACAGAGATTGAAAATGGACTCTTGTTTTCTCTCTGTTTGGTGCTCTCCAAGTGGGTTTGTAGCCACTTTGTGTTACTTTTAAAATTCTCATTTCAACAGGAATGGCCAGTAATTTTTTTCCTGTTAAGGTTTATAACCTTTTTACATTTTTGATCTGTATTCAATTTTAGAATTTCATTATGCATTCCTTTTAGTTGAGGTGACTTCATATTTTTCTGGGAATAGCCAAGTTTTATTCATTTTTATTATTCGATTGAATGGCCATTTTCCTGCTTTGTCTGCCTGCATACTGTATATTTGTTTTTAAAAATCATCTAGTTTTATTCTATGTACG